>JASFAX010000079.1:0-500000 GCA_030737875.1 Allium sativum
TGTGTATAACGTGAATTCGCGAGCCTCACACCTCGGTATGAGTCAAAAACGGGATAAGGACCCAAGGAGTGCATGACGTTTCTTTCTAGCTATGGTGGTGTCAGTGACTTACCAGCCCAGACATTTATATACTTTTCACCTATGTGGTTATTGGAATGCAAGGCGCCTCGATTATAGGTCTGTAAGGACCGGGAAACGTGTGTTCAGGAATAACTAATCCTCTAACGTAAGTGAGGACCGGCCTTGGAGGATCCCAGGGTTGCCCAGAGTGTGTAACCCTGAGACATTTGCTAGAGTGTCTCGAACGCGGAGAGGAGCTTGCCCCTTGCCTCGACTCATGACGGAAATACAATTTCCAATACGTGTATTGCGGTTTTAATTGTAGAACTAGTATGGCGACATGATATATGGTACCCATGCCGTCTATGATTTATATTTATGATTGAAAGTGTTTTGACACTATACACTTATTATAGTATCAAATGATTTGTTTTAAACGTATCAAGCATGTTTGGCTGTTATAAGGTAAAACCCTATCCTCCGGCTTGCGTTGCATTGTGTGATGGGACCTGGGTCTTATAATAGCTTCATTTTTCGAAAAAGCATTGCGTTGTTTATTCTATGCACGGGTATTCTTGGGAGGAAACCCGTTCCGTGTTATACGGCGTGGTCCCTTGAATTACTCTCTTTTAAAGTAAAGTTTTAAATAACTGTTTTAGTTTTCACACCAGTCATATGACTGACCTGGAGTTTATTGTTTTAACCTAAACTCTGGGTGCCCCTATTTTCCGCACGGGCAGCTAGTAGTTTTGGTTTTGCAGATTTATATTCACAGGATCCTGGTTTACAGCTGGAATGATACCAGGAAAGCTCTGTATCCGTATATCACCTTCAGTTGTGCTTTGTATTATTTTCCGCTGCTACGTAATTTATTGTAATCTCTGATATTTATCGAATGTAATTTATTCATTTATACTCTGTATATTCTTGTATCTGATGGAATTGTTGTAATAACAATGAAATGTTCTTCCGTCTGCGTTCATTTGTGTGTTGTTCTCAAAGTATTCGCTCTTTCCTTCACGGGGAAGTAACGGGTTCTCACAGTGGTATCAGAGCTTTGGTTTACAGAGCTCGAGAACAAGACACATTAGAACCATACGAAATAATTCATCAGATATTTGATTAGTAATATCCAATTAGAATGACTCGTTATAGATAGGATCAGTAGTATCCTAGAACGGGTGTGAAGAGTATATTTTTCAAATGAAAACAATTTTTTTTTGAAAATTTAAATCGTTTTATACGTATTTGAATAATTTATTTATATTGATATGGACAATCTAGTATATAAAGATTTTGCATATACGCGTCATGAACGTATATTCGAAGTTTTAATATATTAGATAGATATGGAATCACATTCTAGACACCCGGAGATGATTCTGATGATTGATCGATCATCATCAGAATTTATGTTCGTGTGACGAAGGTGTGATATCTATATATTTCCATTGGACTGGTGTGAGAACCAAAACTAATATAGTTAGAACACATTGTTGTGAATTGGCATCAAAAACATGATTTTTGTATATGTATCAAAATTATGAATTTGGAACTCTGATCCACTAATTGATTGATGTTTGTGTTGTTTGTTTATTTGTTTGATAATTTTGAACCATTTAGCCTAATTGAATCAAATATTGAACTATATTGAAAATTGGTCGCATTTGCTTGCATATACATATACTTACATTGAACAGGTCATAGCAAGGAGGCTAGAGCAGAGAATAAAATTTGTTTGCCCGACAAATAGGTACATGTTTACTACATAATTTGCTGTTTTGTTTGGATGATGATGATTTTATGAGCCTATTGGCTAGCCGCTTGGCTTTTTCTTTTTCTTTTTGAGATCAGAAGGCCTATATTGCAATTTCGGGATTTTCCCGTGGCTCCCGGTGCATGGGAGGTTATGGCGAAATTTTTCGAAAATTTAGGGTGTTAGCCAAATTTTTGAAAATTTGAAAATTCTCAGAAACTGAAAAGTTGGAGAATGGAAGCCAGATCGAACGTAGAGTTGATTAATCAAACCACTTTCGACTTTGTTCCTTTTCGAGGAAGTAAAGTTTTAAATAACTGTTTTAGTTCTCACACCAGTCACATGACTCACCTGGAGTTTATTGTTTTAACCTAAACTCTGGGTGCCCCTATTTTCCGCACGGGCAGCTAGTAGTTTTGGTTTTGCAGATTTATATTTACAGGATCCTGGTTTACAGCTGGAATGATACCCGGAAAGCTCTGTATCCGTATATCACCTTCAGTTGTGCTTTGTATTATTTTCCACTGCTATGTAATTTATTGTAATCTCTGATATTTATCTAATGTAATTTATTCATTTATACTCTGTATATTCTTGTATCTGATGGAATTGTTGTAATAACAATGAAATGTTCTTCCGTCTACGTTCATTTGTGTGTTGTTCTCAAAGTATCCGCTCTTTCCTTCACGGGGAAGTAACGGGTTCTCACAAAAAGACTCTCTCGCTTCTTTATTCACTCAAAACTCCCCACGCTGAAAAGATGGAAACAATTGATTCCTAGAAATCATGCCCAAATGGTCAAGCCACGCCAAAACAAAAGGGAACAAATCTATTTCCAAATCCCCACCCTGAAAACACGCCCTCCCTTGTAACCAACCCAAAATCAAAATAAAAACAAACAACCAAAATTCACAAAGTTCACGTGATGACAAAAATTTCCGACTTGAAATTCAAATCGGCCCTTTCTTTCTCAGATCAAGGTGCAGCCGGTTTAGGTTTTCGGTTGTTTGCAAATCGAATTGTAAGTTATTTTGGTTTTGGGTCTCGGGTTTGAATTGATGGTAAATGCGAGTTGGGTTTCAGGTCATGATCTGGGGGGTTTTCGTGATGCTGGAGTCTGATTTTGGGTGTGGTACGGTTTGTATGTTAGGGCGCGACACTGAATTTGTGAACTGATGGCGGAGTATGAAGGATTGGGATGTGCTTTGACGTGGGGGGGGGGGGGGGAGGGTTGATGAGAGGTGGTTGCGGATAAACAGTGTAGATCGGAAAGTGAAGAAGAGTATATTTGGCTGATGCGTGAGGAGAAGGACAGGGATTTTCAGGGTGTTCGAACGTGATTCGCGGGTCTGCAGCGAATTGGTTATTGTGAAGAATAGGACAGCATTTGGTGAATGTTCAGGAGTTCGTGGCTATGGGACAGTTGCTGTAGGAGGTGGTTCGGCAAAGGTTGAGGTGAGACGGTTGTCTGGACTGGCGAATTTTTCTCAGGGGATTGTGAGTTTGTTGACTGTAGTCTGTGGTGAAGCTGATTTGGTTGAAGATGTGATGGCGGTGTTTTTGATATTGTTTTGAAGTTGTGAACTGTGGTAGCGGGGTATTGAACATGAAGATGGTTGATTTTGAAGTTGCAGCGGAGATGATGGAAGAAAAGATGGAAAAAGGAAAAAAAGGAAACAAAAGAAAAAAAGAAAGTAATAAATTATGGTTTTTTTTATTTTGTAAAAGAAGAAAGGGAAGACTATGTACTGAAAAGAGGAAAGAAATCAGGAAATTGGCATGTTTTTTTTCCTCTTATTTGGTTGATCACGGTATCATTGAACAATACCAAATCTAACCAATCAAGATTTATATATATATATATATATATATATATAAAAGGAAAAAATAAAAATAAAAACTAACACAAATTAGAAATTAAATAAATAATAAAATTTAATCGTTACCTCCCCAGCAACGGCGCCAAAAACTTGATCGTCGCTAATCTATGAATTAGAAAAGCGCGATATTTAAATTAAATTACTCAAAGCGTACAGGTGTGTAGCATACAGGTCGAACACAGGGAGGATAATTAAATCAAATTATTTATTTAATCTCTTGGGCGAGTTGGACAAAACTTTGGAGGTCGATTTTGAAAATAAAACAAAACAAAATTAAAACTGTAATTTGATTCAGAACAGATCTAACTGAACCGACGATCAAATCACAATTTCAATGGAAAAGCAATGAAACTATGAATCAGATTCGAATCTAATCAAATCCAGTTTAACCTGTGAACGCGATTAAAATGCAGAAAATAAAAGTGCAGAATATAAATAACAACAGAAATAGTAAATCAGGATTGTCGTTGAAACTAATCAAATGACTCATCACTAATAAAAAAATGTAAAATACAATTGGTGTTCTTCCAAAACTAATTGTGAAGAGAACACCGATTGCTAAGAAAAAGAAAAATGCAGAAAAATAAAAGAGAACTAGAAACTTTATTAAAGGAGAAGAAGATAGAATACAGGATACCAAATATGGTTACAATGGGTATACATGTGCTTTTATAGGTGAACTGGAGACCCTAATCCTCTAATGGGCCATGACTCAACCTCTTGAAAATAATATATTCACAAATAAAAGAGATAAGATAAACTTGAAATATTCAATGCAGCTTTCCTCTTTTGATTGGTCATGTGGCAAATTGATTGGCATTTTCCAAGAGATTTGAAGTTGATTGGTAAATTGATTGGCATCATGATTGGCATCTATTTAATCAAATCTTCATCTTTACGGAGAGTAAAAATGAAAGATTCCCTTTGATTTATCTATGAAGAATACTTCCAATTCTTGAAATATTTATTAGTGTATATCATATATTCATACATATGAATATATATATACACTATAAATCACTAATCCATAAATTCTTCAAAGCAAGGGAGGCAGTGTGAACGCGTTCCATTCTTCAGCAAAAAGAGAGTTTGATGGGAATCGAACCCACGTCTTTCTGTACAGATTTCCATGCCTTAACCAATGTGCTACAGCTTCCTTTGTGATTGAAAATTTGTTGAGATGGGAAAGTAGCTTCTTTTTCTTATCAGTGGTCTTTAAATTTAATGAAGGAGACAATTAATCAACAACCTGTAAAAACACACAAAATACCCAAAGTAGCATTTATTTATATACAATAAAGATAAGATGTAAGCATAAAAATAAACACATTTCTGTGCTAATCAATATGTGGTAATAATCCGTCACTTAGAAACTCGAAAATGAACACCGACAATGTCCGGATCATCATCGGAATTATTTTCCAGCGAACGAAGTGAGTACAATACTACATCACTTTTCAAAACTCATTCTTAAACAATTCTATTTTGAAATTTATTTCGAAACATCATGCATGGTGCTTGTATAACAATTTAAAATCTCCCAAGATTATAAAATTCTCATATATTTAATCCAAATCCATTTACAAACACTTCTCCAACTTTTAGGAATTTTAATTCCAATTCTGATTTAAATTCATATTTAATTCATCTGATTTCATATATTAACTTATACGAATTCAGATTGGTTATTTATAATAATTTCAATTATAATCTTATTCGATTATAATAATGACCAACACATCAAATATATTTAATAATAATCTTAAGATAAATATTTTCTTTGTATCAAAATATACTTTGAATAAATTATTTCATTTACCCTTATTTCAAAACATACTGTTTCGGTTTATCATATTTGAGTGTTTAGAAACCCCTACCGATACGGTGGATCAAACTGATCAACCGGAACTCATAAACAACTCAACCAATAAATC
The DNA here is from genome assembly GCA_030737875.1 of Allium sativum. Classification (NCBI taxonomy): domain Eukaryota; kingdom Viridiplantae; phylum Streptophyta; class Magnoliopsida; order Asparagales; family Amaryllidaceae; genus Allium; species Allium sativum. The sequence continues at coordinate 5,631 of JASFAX010000079.1, forward strand.
TCCATAGTATAAAATAATTTTTGTAAAATCTACAAATACGTTCTCTCATATACATACACTCAAACTCAATCTAGGGTATTGCTAACCCCATCTCTACTGAGTCACGCCACATATCTAAGGTAATCACTTAACCTTCAACTCTGATACCACTATAATGGCTAGCGAGATTTTCGACCTCGGTAATCGACATACAACACCATGTCAATTATTCAAGAATCAAAAATACCGGAACGTCAATAGTAAGAAGTTAGAGGGTGAGAGATAGAAAGAAAGAAAGTTAGAATTGAAGAAGATGAACATAAATACAACATCATAGTAAACATGAATCTCACAGTGGAACGAATAAACATATTATATAACATAACTTTGGAATAAAACTAGTATATGTATACAATACCATTATCAGAGTACAACACTTACAACACAACGGAAATAAACGATAGGTATATAATCCTGAAGCCTCCTGCTCCAAGCTCTCCAAGTACATCTGAAAAATCCTAACTACTTGACGACCTATACCAAATTGGGCACCCAAGAGTCTAGGGTAAAACAAAACAAAATAAACTCTGGGTCGGTCATGGGACTGGTGTGCGTAAACTCCAACCTCTTGTTTAACTTTTAAAGTCCTTTTAAAAGAATAATCATAAGACCGATCCACATATAAATACGGATGTATTTTTAACCTTACGATAACCCAAAACATTTTTTTAATCCATATTCTTCTTATATTATAATAACGTCTAAATCAAACAAATAGCAATCTAGTGGAACGCTTTCATCTCCCGTTCAACATATATAATATATAATCAAAAACCACAGGCGCTAATTGAGCAATGGATTCCAACTGGCAAGGTATGGGACCACCTTCCGACAGTGTATCTCTAGAGAGGAATACACTGGGTTTAACAAGAACATATTGCAACCCAGGTTAAACATAACCAGTCACTCATTTCGCTTGGGTGCACCAAATGTATTATCACCGACGATTGGGATCAGCAAACGTTTCCCAAAAGGGACAGCGTCGAAATAGTTCAAAGAAGTAAAATGGATTTTCTCTAGATCAAGTGACAATACCCCATAATTGGGAGCTACCCACTTAGCCATGCGACCTACCCGATTTTATACCATTTCTCGGTTGTGAGGTTAGAGGCCATAACGTATATCTTTTTGTCCGATCACACCTTTATTTACATTGAATGTCACATCATTATACCCGCCAAATCACAAATTGATTTCCCTAAAAATACCACTGGTATACAGCTAAGAGAAATGAATTCCTATGCCACCAAACGTGAATATGTTTGATGAGATCAATTTACATGATCTATTAAATATACTATATCAGACATTCTCCCATGCAGGTTGTCCTGGGACTGAACAAACCGAAGGCATTATTCCGTAAATCCATCTTAGGCAATTTCAACCTAGAATTTCCAGAACAACCCTTGCATAAACTATGTCTTCAATTATATTCATCATATTTGCTTCGCAACGCTAGTGCCCATACAGAGTGGTTTTCAAATAATAAAACTGATCCCGGTCTCTCCGTATTAATGACGGAAAAATGGTCAAAACTTTGATACTCGGTAATTTAACTATCAAAGGGAAACATCCATACATACAACGATCTTATTTCCAAATGGGAATTTTATTGATCAATCATCAGTCAACATTTTTTCCTTTAAGTCAATTTATCATTAATTTATTCATTTCCCCATTTCTCGGTGCCATATATTCATAAATTCTTAATTTGTAAATTTAGAAAATATACGTTACTAACCTTGGAAAACTTTTCCATTTCTCATTCACACATCACTATCCTCCCACATCTATCAGTCTCTAACTGTAAACCGGTAAGAGAAAAACTTCCTAAGTATGAACCCCAAAGGCCAAAACCAACATTAGATCGATACTCAGGAAACCATTCAACTTAAATAATCTCTAGTCAGTTTCTAATTTCCTCATCTCTGTTTCTTATCTTCTTATCAAATCATTGCTTACGCAACTCTAGGATTTAATTTACAAATCCAATTCTTTTATTTATTATAATGATAGCATTATAATCCGTACTTCCTAAATATCTAATTTAAAAATATAACTTTTATTCCTTTATTTGAATAAATAAACAATTTACTTATAAATAAATTGATTTAAAAACCGGAATGTAAATAGTACTTTCCTATATTCGATATAGTCGAATTCCAATGTATAATTCTCTCTCGAATAATCTCTATTCGATAACTCTCCTTCGACTAATCGTTATTCGATTAACATTCTGAACTTCAGAATAATTTACCATACAGGTCAACTCAATATCTAAATTTTGCTTTAGAGTTTATCACTTCCAGTATTTACCATTTTCCTTTTTCACCATTCTGATTTGCAAACATTTGTTTCTTAACCATTATTCACTTTAAAATGTGAATATTATTCCTTTATCAAAATCTAGACTCGTTATATCAAATCAATACTTGATTTCAATTTATAGATATTATTACAGATTCAAATCCTTTTTATCGAGTCATTTTAAAAATCCACAACTGGTCTATTTTTCCCCGAAATAGAATCCTCTGTTTTATTTTAACGCAATTTCTTATCTCATTCAAATTCCCATTTAAATTCCTATTTTAAAACCCAATTTCCTTTATAAATGTTTTTATTTGCAAAATATTTATTTTAATCCATTATTCACATCGAATGTAAATAATATTTCCATTATATATTAATTCAGTTAGATTTCGCATTTAAAAATAGTGTCCAATTTCCAAATTCTATTTATACTTCTATTTATAAAACTTTTCATGAAAACCTATTTTATTTCCAACACTTATAATCTCATTTGAAAATTCCCTTTATAACTACTACATTCAATTTCAAATATCGGTTTTAAAACCGATTTTACTGCTCTATATAAATTAAGACTTATATATTCCATTTATCAAATGATAAATATTTTACTTAATTTAGAAAACATTATTTATAAATAAATCTTCTCAATTTATCTGTTAAAACAGATTCTATTTAAAAATCCATTTTAAATCCACGTTTCATTGTTCTTTTATATCTCGTCATTTCCCTTTTTTTTATTTATATTAATTTTCCAAATATTTCCTTTTATAAAATCCGTTGATTTTATATAAATTTTTAAATTCAATATCCACTTGAAAAATTCCTTTTTTATATTGTAATATTTCTTATGGTATTTAAAATTTTTTAAAAACACACATAATCAATAATAGATTGCATATCAAATCATATTTCACTATATATGAAAAACAGTAACATAAATGTTAAGTAATCCAGTTGGATTCCTCCAACCTATTTCCCTGCATCCACAGATGTTGATCACATAAATTTATCAATTTCATATTAATATGAAATATTCTGATAACATATTCAATATTTAATTAATGATTTATATATATAACTATATCTATATTTTTAGCCAACTACTTAGCAATTCGTCCAAACAATCATCACACAGAAATCAATCATCATTTATCAATACTAAATTTTGTTTATAAAATAATAAATTGGACAAAGTTAGTGAGATTTACTCACATTGGACATTTATCGTTTAATAACGATAAACCGTCATTGATTCTTTTATCCTGCCATAATTTGTAACAAGCTCCAATTCTCTCCAAATCAGTTCCATTGCGTAGCCGTCATCCATACGATCCTTACAGATCCTGTTTCATTGAATTTGGACAAAATATGAAATAGTTATTAGTTTCACAAGTTAGAATAGATGTAACGGTTATTAACGGTATAGTCAATTATTTAATTACCCCTTTAAATCTAATCCTTACCGCTTAATCATCTTCCTCTTTCCCTGTAATACAGCTCCTGCTCCTATAAAAGCCATTAGCTGATCTTTACTTCCTCTTATTTCTTCCATTCCTTCACGAATCTGAAAATCTGTCTTCACCATTCCTCATCTCTCCCAACTCTCCTCCGTGCTAACATTGTAATGACCCAGGGAAAAATGCTCGACGCTCGAGTTTTCGACAACAATACATATACCCGTATCGCTTGCCAAAAACCCAAGTATCGAACCCCCAGATTGTCATGAGAAAGAATTTAGTGGGTGAGAATAGAAAGAAAGAAATATTAGAATAGAAGAAAGAAGAAGAACACATCAGAATCTCACAGCGGACCAAATAAAATATAATATAACAAATCCTTTATACAAAGAACTGCATATACATACCAATCATCAGAGTACACATATATCAGACACAGCGGAAACAACTTTATATAACTAGCGGCGAAGCCTCCTGCTTCTAGCTCCTGAACTCCAAGCGAAACCTAACCTGGAACATACTCGGTCTGACCCGAGCACATTTGATTTAAAACAAAATACACCGGGTCAGTCTGGAATACTATCAGTGATAAATTCACAACACACACACCTTGTTTAACTTTGGAAAATCCTTTCTGAAATCAAAGGATAATAGTAAGACCAGTCCACACATAAACACGGACGGTTTTTACCTTACTATAACCCAAACCATTTTTGAAATCATAACTTGATCTGATATTATCATAATGTCTAAATACAAGTAAATATCAATCTAGAGGAACGGTTGCATCTCACGCTCTCCATATATAGTATACAAACCAAAACCGCGGGCATTTATTGGATATTGGATACCAACTTGACAAGGTATGGGACCACCTTCCGCACGTGTATCTCTAGAGGTGAATACACTGGGTTCAACAAGAACGTCTTGCAACCCGGCCCTCACATGACCGACCACTCATTTCGCTTGAGTGTATCGAATGTATATCACTGACGGTTGGGACCAGTAACCGCCTGCCCGAAAAGGGACAGCATCGAATATAGATTAAAGAAGCAAATGGAATTTCTCTAGATAGGTGATCATACACCCTAATGGGAGCGACCCACATAGTCATGCTGCCTGCCCGATTTTTGTCATTTCCCGGTTGATGAGGCTTGAGGTTACAATTCCTTTCGAACATCTGGCCGCCATACACTATGAATGCCACATCGTCAGATCCGCCATATATCACCAAATGTTGATTCCCACAAAAATACTCTGAGCGTAAAGCCAAAGAAGGTGTACAGCCTTCTCCGCCACCAACAGAGATACGTTTGTAGAAAAGCAATATACGTGACCCCTTTGGAAATACTTTGTCAGACACTCGTCCATACAAGTCATCCAGGATCAGGATGAACCGAAGGCACTCTCCTACTGCATCTAATATAGGAATCACCCCATGGATCAGTAGCAAGAAGTCCTTGCAACCTGTAGATTCCAACCACGAAAGAATCACAGTTTATCTCTGCTTGCAAGACAGAGAATCTTAGTGGTTCTTCCGCTTATGAAGATCTACGGTCTTCAATACTCCATCTCGACCATCTTCTGATATCTTCACGTATTTGTTGGTCGGAATGGTTTTCGAATAAAAAACTCGATCCCGGTCTTTCCATACCAACAATCGTATTGTTCTGATTTGATAGTCGGTGTTTTAACTATCAAAATCAATAGCGTGAACACAATGATTTTTCTAATTCAATACTTGACATGACTTGGCCTCTTAGAAATATATTTGACAAAATCGTTAATTAACTCTAATATTCGACTTGACTCTATTCGCTTGATTCTAGATCGCAGCGATCGCAATGGTTACGCCTGATTCCCTCAGGAAACATCAGACCGCCGTAGGCTATCTGCAGCCCTGCGAATTACGCTAGCAGTCGTACGCAATGGCAACAATTCTGGAAAAAACTATGTTTGATTAACTCTAACTCAAATACTGAAACACCCCACCTCCGTTAGGGTCACTCTCAAAGGGAATGCCCTAATTTTGGTGGAGGTTTATAAGTATAAGTCACAGATATACAAGACAGATATAAGAACACATATTTGTAAACAGCGGAAAAACAACAACTTTTATTTCATAAAAGCAAATACGTGTTACAGCAACATCACCATGATTGTCTTACATCCTTTCAAAAAAAACACATAACTCCTTCAATCTGTCTTGATTACATTATTTAAAGAAGCATAAAGAAAACATAAATAAACTGCAAAAGCCCCATAGTGGTTGTCCAAAGCCATAGTTCAAAACGAAAAGGTCCAAGCAATACATTCTTTCTCTTCAAGCTGGATATGAAGGCTGGTCAAGCTGCAGTGTTCCCTCCCTGTGGACCTGGGGCGGGGGGGGGGGGGGAACGGAAGAAAAGAAGACGAAAGAAAAGTAGAGTCAGACATAAAGCCTAAGTAAGTCTAGGACTATTCTGTCTATGAATAAAGAACTGGGTATGATAAGTATAAACAAGAAGTGGGAAAGCACTATAAACATGGTTAAGTTGTCTAGGGTCGAATATACTATCGTACCCCATGTTAATCTCTGAACCCATATAAACTAGTTCCTAACTGGCACCCCATAATCAGGGTGAAGTGATCCATTCTATGATGATCGGCTCCTACTCGCATAGTTACATGTGTCTTACGGCCCCCCGATGTTGTAGTTACCTATGCTGGTCCCACCATGGGGTGTATCAAGTCCCATGGCAGCGGCCCGACACAACCTTAGAATGCGCAGGTATGCTACTGGTGCCCAGTGCTTTATTTTTCTGCGCCGGAGTGTGTGCACGCCCGCACCCCGTTAGAACCTACACTGCTACACCACCGCCGTCGATTTGACCTCTTACAATCAGCCCAGTAATCGTGCCCCACCCTGCCTAGTTTCAGGGTATCATGATACACCTTATAGGGTTACTGCTGAAAAGGGTCCCCCGCTACTAGGTTTTCTATTTCTAGCCAACATGCTAAGTTGGTTAAGTGTTTTATAAACCTAACCCCCAATCAGTCTGTTTAGCATGTTCCATCTTGATTAAGTATTAATATAATTTACTTAATCCTATCAATCCTGACTCAGCCTTAATTGTCTTATTAAAGCCTTGACCTCTCACATTAGACAGGTATTGTTGTGGCTGCCTGTTGCCGGTTGGGTCCGGGCAGTCTTACGCCACAACTCAGTCTAACCTCGGGTCCTTATTGGGCTCCATGTTTAACCACCCACATTGGATAGGTATTGTTGTGACTACTGGACAGCCGGGCGGTTCCGGGCAGGTTTACATCACAATTCAATCCAACCTCGGGTTAAACACATCGTATTTTCTACATTTACATATTTTGTCTTTCTTCTTTTTATATGTAAATATTTGCGGCCCATTATTCAAAATCAATTTAAGCTAATGGTGTAAAGGTTTACACCAATCATGGGCCCAACCCATTCTTGAATTTGGGCCCCTCTACTTTTATATTTTCATTTATTAATAAATTTGGCCCAACGCTATTTCCCCCGTTTAATACGTTCGTTTATTATAATATATGTTGGGCTTAGCCTTTTAAGTCCAACTTAGCCACGTGAAAAAGGGGAGGCTTAAAACGTGATTATATACACAAAAAGGGGAATGTGAACGCATGAACTTGCAACATAACGTTGGAACTACAAAATAGAAACTGGTGTACTTGCATTGTGGTAACATATACTTTGGTCATAAAGCATAAGTGACATGAATCAAACCATGTAAACTTGTAGTTAAGTTAAGAATCTAACTAAATTAGATATCATTATTGACACATAGTCTTAACTACAACATAAACCTATATTTTTACTTTAGGCATAATGTCAAACATAAGCAAATCATGTTCATAAGGTTACTACATGTTTACAAGGGTGCTTACTTTTGTTACTAATACAAAAGTATAGTTCAACTAGAATTATTCCAACTTAATCATGATTTTAAATCTATTCACATAACCATGGCACACATATACTTATGGCATAAATATTTCTAAACATGAAATCATGATTTTTACTTTAGTCATGCAAACTTGCAAATGGGATTTTAAATCTAACCTAGCTATGTACCACATGTGTCATCATATAATTCTTGTTAACAATATATACCTAACATGTTTTTCAATTATGCAAAATATCAATCATAGCCTAGTCATATTCATAAGTTCGCAAAGAGGTTTTCTAGTACAAAAGTATGGCTTAATATATAGATCATGATGCCAAATTTTCAACATAATTTCATATGAATTATAATAACCCAAATTTGTTCCAATTACACACAAAATGATTTTTGTACAGAAATACACATTATGATGGCATAGTAGCAAAACCACAAACTTGCATGAATTTCAATTAAAGAACTACATACATGTAGCTTCAACATGAATTACAAACTTTGCGAATATCCAAACGTATACTTGCATAAAACTACCGCAAACATGTAGTTTTTATAATGAATAACATAATTTGCGAATATCCAATCATATACTTGCATAAAACTACCGCAAACATGTAGTTTTTATAATGAATAACATACTTTGCGAATATCCAATCGTTATACAATATTCCAAATCGATAAGAATCATAGTAACGCACAAATATGAATTACTTATCACCACAAATCAAGTGTACAAACCAACACAGTTATTTGTTCATACCAGAATAATACTCTACTTACAATCGTGTGGCGAATTCTCCAATTCAGGAATTTGGAGATGCGGCTCCTTTGACGTAGGCGTTGATTTGATTTGTTTAAGTCTAACTTGCAGTTGCTTTATGCTTTAGAGTTTGCCTCCTAATCGTCTCTCAAATTGGCGGCTACTCCTAGTCGTTCCTCAGCAGCATGATGGCCTCATTCTTATTTATTTTTTGTGAGTTTAGGTTAGGTTTGAGTTGCATATATAGAATTTTAGGATTAATTTAGGCCGTTTGATTAATCCTAGAAATGACCACAACCGTTCAGTCAGGATAGAGTTATCCTATTGACTCAGCCATGAGTCAGAAATGACTCAGCATTGACTCAGCGATGAGTCAGAAATGACTCAACGTATTAAATGTTCACCAATTCAAACGTAAATACGTATTTAATAGATACATTTTCCCCTTTACCGTATTAATTACCCATATATAAATATCTATTTATATACGAATAAATATTTTCTTACCTTTAATTTGTCATAATTAAAAATTGGAGAAGGCCAAAAAAAAACCATCCTTGACAACCAAAAATGCGCAACGTACGCTACATGATGCGTACACGTCATATATATATATATGCGTATATGTATATATATATTATATATATATTCATTTTTTTCTCTACCTTCCCAATTACCCATTTTCACACTAAACCACTTTTTGAACTGCGTTCACACTAGGCTATTTTAAGCCATTCCCCTAAAACAAAAAAATAGGGCGCTGGCGGGGATCGAACTCTGTACCTCTTGTATGCAAGTCATGTGTTCCAACCAAATGAGCTACTAAGTCTTTTGCTTACAAACCCTAGAACAATGCTAAACATTATTCGTTTCCCATTCTTCTTCTTTTTTCATGTTTTGCTGCGATATTTAAATTAAAGATATCTTCTTCACACGTTATCCATTTTGCGAAAACTCGGACTCTATTTCGCGTATTTCTCCGAGATGAACACAATGGCGTATCCCGTTTCCCTTAATTCTTTGATTTGAAATTAATTATACTTTAATTTATGACTTTCACGGTTATAGAATACACGGGGTGTTACAAATACTATATTCGATCAATTCTAATTGAATAACAAATGTTCAATAAAATTTGAAATCAATATTCTTATTTCTTTTGAAAACTAATATTGCAATATTATTTAATTTCCCAAGACCCTGCATTAGAGTTCGATATTCCTCGTATAGAGTAAAACCAATTTCAATACCTTCACTCGCCCCCAAACTAATACAATTCCTCGATAATAGTGAAGCCAATCAAGTTGAGGTATTTTAGTTACCTCACAGACCTTGATCGACAACGTTCTTATCTCAGAATAATATTAGTTTATAACTTAAACCCTTATATTAAATCTCGTTACCACCTTGATTTCAAGTCGGGTTTTATAAACCATTTCTCATATTTGAAATCATCGTTTAATAATCCATTTTTACTTAATTCCCTTAATTGAGTAAGTTTCCACTAAAACACATTTTAAATCTTAAACCACAATTCCACCTATAACCTTTGGGTTTAATAAATCCCCTTTACCAACCTTTAACCAGAATCACTATATGTGTTCCCCCTTGCCTTTGAAATCTTTTATTGCAATTGTAATGTTTCGTTTAAACCATTATTTAACTTTTCAAAGTTATCGTTTGGTTTTAAAAACCCCTTGCTATACCTCGCTTGATTCCTTTATACAAGATTAAACAACTCCTTATATTTCAACTTAAATACCATTACCATATTCCATTATATTTTCATCTCTCTTAAAATTTTCCTTTAATTGCATTTACCTCTACTCAATTTAGCCACTTAGAAAAAAAATCTTATTTAACACTCTATGTTCACTTACGAATTTCATTTACCAATTTTATTTGAACATTTTGATTATACATCCCTTTTACAGTCTTATCGTCTTCCTTGACCAAATCATAACTCCAACTAATCACCTTTCCATTGAATTCCAATTAAAACCATCACTTCAATTACTCTTAACTAAATAAGAATAATTAACTTTATTAACATCAACGATAGAAGAATTACTTTGAATTATAGTTAATCAAAGATAACTAATATTTTCGTCGTTCGTTAAGTTTAGAAACTTGTATTATAATCCTTTTATAAAATCGACAAAAATATTTATTTATCAATTCTTATTTAATTTTCTCGTATAAAATAACTGAACAGCTTCAGTTCAGTTACAAAATAATTTATAACTTTAAAACTGCGTCGTTTCATCGAACGGTAACAACAACGTCTGAAACACCCATTTTACGCCATTCACTACCAATTACCAAATCAACATTGTCGGTTGATTTTAAACACAACACGGGTGAATATCCATGCAACCATCATGTTAAAAACAGGTTTTTCTAACTTACGGGTTCAATCAGTTCAAACATCAACGATATAAAACAAACAAACAACATATATAATATTTGAGGAATCCAGTCGGATCCCTCCAACCTTTTCTTCCCTGCACCACAGCTTGTTAAACATATCATAACTATGTATGAAGTAAATTTCAAACGATGTAATTTAAATAACAACAATCAGTCAGACAATAAACAACCAATAGCAACCAATTTATCATTTTTAAGGGTAAATTATATTTTAATATGAATTTACCACCTCACAGGATTCCAGAAGGTGTGAGAATTAATCACCTGTTTTGTTTCTGATGCTGATGCGTTGATTTACACAATTTTAAACTGACGTTTAAAACTATATAAAATTCCAGCGTCCTTTGAATCACTTCATTCCAGTTCATATATGTTGGCACCGTCGATACGAACTCATCGACAGTTGGTTTGTCAAATTCTGTTCACGAATGATAAATTTTCACGACTTACCATATTTAGTATAAATTAAAAATTATTTAAATTTACTAATTATATTTTTAACATTTAATTACCATTATAAATGTTAAGGTGCAATAAACTTTTCAAAATCCAAAACTAAGGTTCGACCTTTTTGCTTGAAATCACATTCCTCAACAACCAGTTTGATTTTCAATTTAAACCATTTTATTATTATAATGACCATTAGTTTTTACCAAATCCTAGTCAACGTTGAATTACACAAGTAATACCTTTCCTTAATCCAATCGTTGAATGCTTCCTCCCTGGAATACTCGTTGTCCACCTTTCTGTTTATTTTTTTCCAAACCGATACCTTTTTTTCTTCTCATAAAAACCCATTTCCTTTACTCTTCTTTCTGCTTTAACCCACAATTTAGATCACAAAACCCATCATCGATCGTCACTCCGGTCAACAGACCGGGCTCCACTTCATCTGCTGACGCCTCAGGACCCTCCCCGAGACCAACGCCTCAGGTTCGACACCCAATTCCAAACAAATCGACCCAGATCCACCAACCTACCCACTGAAACACCTCCGTTCAACCGTTTACTACTCCGCCTCCGGTTGGCCGGAGACCACCGGACCTCCACCATGACAACCCTGTCCTCCTGGCTTCGATCTCAACTAAACTCGGTCACCTCTGGTGAACTACAGATCCTCCACGCCCTTGAAAACCGAAAACCGCTTTGAACAAAACAACAACAGCCCCTCTTCGTTTAAACCTTCACCGTGGGCCCTTCCTAACACCGGACCCCACCAGTCCCACACCAACACCTCCGCCATCCCTCCAGCTTCTCCTCGACCTAACGCTGTCCCCTCCGGTGAACTATTGAACCCTCACGCCTCCAAAAACCGAACTCGACTTCCATAGTAACCCATACAAAAACTCTTTCCATTTTGCCCACCCAATACTTGATCGAACAACATCAAACTTACCCTAGACCAAGCCTTAAACTAGCAGTATCCCATTCGCATAATATTTGAATTTATAGGATTTTTTTAGTGGGATTGTTTGAATTAAAAGTTGGGCATTTAAGTGAAGAAATTGGTTTAGACGAGAGAAAAAGGAATAGGCAGCGAATTGGGAATTAGGGTGCCTCTGGTGGTATTATATAGGAGAAAATATAAAAAAAAATTATTATATTATTTTAATATTTTTATTAATTTATTATTAAACGATACTTCATCGTGAAGTAACAGATCAAAACCACCACAAACGACCTCTGTCTTCTAATAAAAGAACTAATCTTAATGTAAAAAGGTATTCCGGTCTCAATGGGACAAGTTTCGTCGAATTCCGACTTCGTTTGGAAAATTTTCCTTTACAGAACCAGGAATAAACACGCATTTTAATTTTTCATGGTCACTAGCTAAATCAAATAAATTTGAAATTTTGATATCCTACAAAAAAAATCAATACGAACCGAACGGCACCAGTCTCGTCGCATTCTGAGACTGTTTCCCCGGTAGGCTATTTTTACGCGTACCACACTGCCATTTCGAACACCAATTTAACCGGTCTTCAAAAATAACAAACTATATACCTATCCTAACTAAAATCGATGATACGAACTCAACGGAATTGGTTTCGCTGCCTAATTTGATTGTCTGCTCAAATTACCCTCAAATCACTCTTTATTAATTTAATTCGCGTTATAGAAAATGAACGAGCGTTTAAGGCTACCGTGGGCACATATGACATCGGTTTGCCACGCCATTCAACACCGTACAATAATTTAGCGATACGGTCCCAATGAAACTGATTTCGTCGAAATCTGAGTCCGTTTGCAAAACGGGCATTTTAACTCATATAGTTTAAATAACGATTTCCACAACGACTATTTGAAAATTTGATTTGGCCATAAATAACAAACTATAACACGAAATCTGAATTTTTCTCTTTCATATGAAAATTATCATCAGTATGGTCCTAACGTTTCTCATTTCACAGAAATCCGACTTATATCGGATCCTGTACGACCAATTGAAATTCAAAATGCCGTATTGCGAACTGTCGCGCCGCTACAGCTCGTTATATAATTAAAATTATAATTTAAACGTTCAAACAACGCTTATAAATGAAATTGAAAATAAAATCAAATATAACTTAAGTAAATCTCTTCATATTACCAAATCACATAATATTGCAAATTCGGCCAATTTCGACTATTTCGAAATTAAATTATTATTTATATTAATTAACTAATATAATATTCAATTTTATTAAATTCAAACCATTTAAATTCAAAATCAAAATCAATATTTATACCAAATTTAAATATCAAATCAAATGGTTAGAAAAACCTGGGTCGTTACATTCCTTCCCCCTTAAAATAACTTCGTCCTCGAAATTGCTAAGGTAGAAAGAGCGTCCAAACCCATTATCTTTATAATAATATTAAATTTAAAACTCGATTTTTATTTTTAAAATAAATCCAAATTGGTTTTAAACCAATTCATTTCAAATAAAAGAGTTTCCTAGAAATTTTCAAAAATTTTCTAACACCTTAAATTTTGGAAATTTTTTGGCAGAGTCTCCCCTGCACGGAGGACATCTGCAATATTGCAGGTTCAAGAAATATATATACACCAACTCTCATGGTTGGAAAAATCAAATATCCAAACTCAAACCCCAAAGAAAAAACCAAAAACTTCATATTTTCGTAGGCGTACCTTTTGCGAGCGTTATTATACAATAATTTATATTCAACTGGCTTAATTAGCATGCCAACTGGATTCAGTTAACTTCAGAATCCTCTCGGCTGGGTTTTAAACCTGAATTTACACTTCTGCACCTGTTCTCAACTCAAATGAATTCCATCAGTCATTAAACAAATGTTAATCATGTTCAAATATCCATACCATCCATATCAACCCATTCACACACAATTCAATCCATACAAGGTTATAATTATTCATAATCACTTCCTTTATTTCTTTAATTATCCATTCAAATTTATTTTATCTAGATTGATTTATTCAACTTATTTATTTCACATTGGTTTTCAACCAAGTTTATTCAGGCTCAGGTTTATATCCAGACAATCAACAACACAATTCAAACACATCATTCAAATCAACATTAACAATTCAATCTATTTGCCCATACTATAATAACCTCTACCTTTATTTTATTATAAAATAAATTGGGCGAAAATAAATTTATATCAAAATACAAATACGCTCTCTCATGTATATATATACAAAAACTCAATCTAGGGCATTGCTAACCCCATCTCTATTGAGTCACACCACAGAGCCAAGGTTATCTCTAAACCAATAGCTCTGATACCACTGTAACGACCCAGGAAAAATGCTCGACGCTCGAGTTTTCGACAACAATACATATACCCGTATCGCTTGCCAAAAACCCAAGTATCGAACCCCCAGATTGTCATGAGAAAGAATTTAGAGGGTTTAGAATAAAAGAAAGAAGAAGAACACATCAGAATCTCACAGCGGACCGAATAAAATATAATATAACAAATCCTTTATACAAAGAACTGCATATACATACCAATCATCAGAGTACACATATATCAGAAAAAGCGGAAACAACTTTATATAACTAGCGGCGAAGCCTCCTACTTCTAGCTCCTGAACTCCAAGCGAAACCTAACCTGGAACATACCCGGTCTGACCCGAGCACATTTGATTTAAAACAAAATACACCGGGTCAGTCTGGAATACTATCAGTGATAAATTCACAACACACACACCTTGTTTAACTTTGGAAAATCCTTTCTGAAATCAAAGGATAATAGTAAGACCAGTCCACACATAAACACGGACGATTTTTACCTTACTATAACCCAAACCATTTTTGAAATCATAACTTGATCTGATATTATCATAATGTCTAAATACAAGTAAATATCAATCTAGAGGAACGGTTGCATCTCACGCTCTCCATATATAGTATACAAACCAAAACCACGGGCGCTTATTGGATATTGGATTCCAACTTGACAAGGTATGGGACCACCTTCCGCACGTGTATCTCTAGAGGCGAATACACTGGGTTCAACAAGAACGTCTTGCAACCCGGCCCTCACATGACCGACCACTCATTTCGCTTGGGTATATCGAATGTATATCACCGACAGTTGGGATCAGCAACCGCCTGCCCGAAAAGGGACAGCATCGAATATAGATTAAAGAAGCAAATGGAATTTCTCTAGATAGGTGATCATACACCCTAATGGGAGCGACCCACATAGCCATTCTGCCTGCCCGATTTTTGTCATTTCCCGGTTGATAAGGCTTGAGGCTAGAATTCCTTTCGAACATCTGGCCGCCATACACTTTGAATGCCACATCGTCAGATCCGCCAGATATCACCAAATGTTGATTCCTACAAAAATACTCTGAGCGTTAAGCCAAAGAAGGTGTATAGCCTTCTCCGCCACTAACAGAGATACGTTTGTAGAAAAGCAATATACGTGACCCCTTTGGAAATACTCTGTCAGACACTCGTCCATACAAGTCATCCAGGATCAGGATGAACCGAAGGCACTCTCCTACTACATCTCATACAGGAATCACCCCATGGATCAGTAACGAGAAGTCCTTGCAACCCATAGATTCCAACCACGACAGAATCACAGTTTATCTCTGCTTGCAAGACAGAGAATCTTAGTGGTTCTTCCGCTTATGAAGATCTATGGTCTTCAATACTCAATCTCGACCATCTTCTGATATCTTCACGTATTTGTTGGTCGGAATGGTTTTTGAATAAAAAACTCGATCCCGGTCTCTCCATACCAACAATTGTATTGGTCTGATTTGATAGTCGGTGTTTTAACTATCAAAATCAATAGTGTGAACACAATGATTTTTCTAATTCAATACTTGACATGACTTGGCCTCTTAGATATATATTTGACAAAATCGTTAATTAACTCTAATATTCGACTTAACTCTATTCGCTTGATTCTAGATCGCAGCGATCGCAATGGTTACGCTTGATTCCCTCAGGATCCGAGCGCCGTAGGCTATCTGCAGCCCTGCGAATTACGCTAGCAGTCATACGCGATGGCAACAATTCTGGAAAAAACTATGTTTGATTAACTCTACCTCAAATACTATATTCGATCAATTCTAATTGAATAACAAATGTTCAATAAAATTTGAAATCAATATTCTTATTTCTTTTGAAAACTAATATTGCAATATTATTTAATTTCCCAAGACCCTGCATTAGAGTTCGATATTCCTCGTATAGAGTAAAACCAATTTCAATACCTTCACTCGCCCCCAAACTAATACAATTCCTCGATAATAGTGAAGCCAATCAAGTTGAGGTATTTTAGTTACCTCTCAGACCTTGATCGACAACGTTCTTATCTCAGAATAATATTAGTTTATAACTTAAACCCTTATATTAAATCTCGTTACCACCTTGATTTCAAGTCGGATTTTATAAACCATTTCTCATATTTGAAATCATCGTTTAATAATCCATTTTTACTTAATTCCCTTAATTGAGTAAGTTTCCACTAAAACACATTTTAAATCTTAAAGCACAATTCCACCTATAACCTTTGGGTTTAATAAATCCCCTTTACCAGCCTTTAACCAGAATCACTATATGTGTTCCCCCTTGCCTTTGAAATCTTTTATTGCAATTGTAATGTTTCGTTTAAACCATTATTTAACTTTTCAAAGTTATCGTTTGGTTTTAAAAACCCCTTGCTATACCTCGCTTGATTCCTTTATACAAGATTAAACAACTCCTTATATTTCAACTTAAATACCATTACCATATTCCATTATATTTTCATCTCTTTTAAAATTTTCCTTTAATTGCATTTACCACCACTCAATTTAGCCACTTAGAAAAAAAAATCTTATTTAACACTCTATGTTCACTTACGAATTTCATTTACCAATTTAATTTGAACATTTTGATTATACATCCCTTTTACAGTCTTATCATCTTCCTTGACCAAATCATAACTCCAACTAATCACCTTTCCATTGAATTCCAATTAAAACCATCACTTCAATTACTCTTAACTAAATAAGAATAATTAACTTTATTAACATCAACGATAGAAGAATTACTTTGAATTATAGTTAATCAAAGATAACTAATATTTTCGCCGTTCGTTAAGTTTAGAAACTTGTATTTTGATCCTTTTATAAAATCGACAAAAATATTTATTTATCAATTCTTATTTAATTTTCTCGTATAAAATAATTGAACAGCTTCAGTTCAGTTATAAAATAATTTATAACTTTAAAACTGCGTCGTTTCATCGAACGGTAACACCGACGTCTAAAACACCCATTTTAGGCCATTCACTGCCAATTACCAAATCAACACTGTCGGTTGATTTTAAACACAACACGGGTGAATATCCATGCAACCATCATGTTAAAAACATGTTTTTCTAATATATGGGTTCAATCAGTTCAAACATCAACGATATAAAACAAACAAACAACATATATAATATTTGAGGAATCCAGTCGGATCCCACCAACCTGTTCTTCCATGCTCCACAGCTTGTTAAACATTTCATAACTATGTATGAAGTAAATTTCAAATGATGTAATTTAAATAACAGCAATCAGTCAGACAATAAACAACCAATAGCAACCAATCAACCAATTTATCATTTTTAAGGGTAAATTATATTTTAATATGAATTTACCACATCACAGGATTCCAGAAGGTGTGAGAATTAACTCACCTGTTTTGTTTCTGATGCTGATGCGTTGATTTACACAGTTTAAAACTGACGTTTAAAACTATATAAAATTCCAGCATCCTTTGAATCACTTCATTCCAGTTCATATATGTTAGCACCGTCGATACGAACTCATCGGCAGTTGGTTTGTCAAATTATGTTCACGAACGATAAAATTTCAGGACTTACAATATTTAGTATAAATTAAAAATTATTTAAATTTACTAATTATATTTTTAACATTTAATTACCATTATAAATGTTAAGGTGTAATAAACTTTTCAAAATCCAAAACTAAGGTCCGACCTTTTTGCTTGAAATCACATTCCTCAACAACCGGTTTGATTTTCAATTTAAACCATTTTATTATTATAATGACCATTAGTTTTTACCAAATCCTAGTCAACGTTGAATTACACAGGTAATACCTTTCCTTAATCCAATCTTTGAATGCTTCCTCCCTGGAATACTCGTTGTCCACCTTTCTATTTATTTTTTTTCCAAACCGATACCTTTTTTTCTTCTCACAAAACCCATTTCCTTTACTCTTATTTCTGCTTTAACCCACAATTTAGATTACAAAACCCATCATCGATCGTCACTCCGGCCACCAGACCGGGCTCCACTTCATCTGCTGACGCCTCAGGACCCTCCCCGAGAACAATGCCTCAGGTTCGACACCCAATCCCAAACAAATCGAACCCAGATCCACCAACCTACCCTCTGAAACACCTCCGTTCAACCGTTTACTGCTCCGCCTCCGGTTGGCCGGAGACCACCGGACCTCCACCATGACAACCCTGTCCTCCTAGCTTCGATCTCAACTAAACCCGGTCACCTCTGGTGAATTACAGATCCTCCACGCCCTTGAAAACCGAAAACCGCTTTGAACAAAACAACAGCAGCCCCTCTTCGTTTAAACCTTCACCGTGGGCCCTTCCTAACATCGGACCCCACCAGTCCCACACCAACACCTCCGCCGTCCCTCCAGCTTCACCTCGACCTAACGATGTCCCCTCCGGTGAACTATTGAACCCTCACGCCTCCAAAAACCAAACTCGACTTCCATAGTAACCCATACAACAACTCTTTCCATTTTGCCCACCCAATACTTGATCGAACAGCATCAAACTTACCTTAGACCAAGCCTTAAACTAGCAGTATCCCATTCGCATAATATTTGAATTTATAGGATTTTTTTTAGTGGGATTGTTTGAATTAAAAGTTGGGCATTTAAGTGAAGAAATTGGTTTAGATGAGAGAAAAAGGAATAGGCAGCGATTTGGGAATTAGGGTGCCTCTGGTGTTATTATATAGGAGAAATTATAATTTTATTTATTATATTATTTTAATATTTTTATTAATTTATTATTAAACGATACTTCGTCGTGAAGTAACACATCAAAACCACCACAAACGACCTTTGTCTTCTGATAAAAAAACCAATCTTAATGTAAAAAGTTATTCCGGTCTCAATGGGACAAGTTTCATCGAATTCCGACTTCGTTTGGAAAATTTTCCTTTATAAAACCAGGAATAAACACGCATTTTAATTTTTCACGGTCACTAGATAAATCAAACAAATTTGAAACTTTGAAATCCTACAAAAAAAAATCAATACGAACCCAACGGCACTAGTCTCGTCGCATTCTGAGACTGTTTCCCCGGTAGGCTATTTTTACGCGTACCACACTGCCATTTCGAACACCAATTTAACCGGTCTTCAAAAATAACAAACTATATACCTATCCTGACTAAAATCGATGATACAAACTCAACGGAATTGGTTTCGCGGCCTAATTTGATCGTCTGCTCAAATTACCCTCAAATCTCTCTTTATTAATTTAATTCGCGTTATAGAAAATGAACGAGCGTTTATGGCTACCGTGGGCACATATGACATCGGTTTGCCACGCCATTCAACACCGTACAATAATTTAGCGATACGGTCCCAATGAAACTGATTTCGTCGAAATCTGAGTCCGTTTGCAAAACGGCCATTTTAACTCGTATAGTTTAAATTACGATTTCCACAACGACTATTTGAAAATTTGATTTGGCCATAAATAACAAACTATAACATGAAATATGAATTTTTCTCTTTCATATGAAAATTATCATCAGTATGGTCCTAACGTTTCTCATTTCGCAGAAATACGACTTATATCGGATCTTGTACGACCAATTGAAATTCAAAACGCCGTATTGCGAACTACCGCGCCGCTGCAGTTCGTTATATAATTAAAATTATAATTTAAACGTTCAAACAATGCTTATAAACGAAATTGTAAATAAAATCAAATATAACTTAAGTAAATCTCTTCATATTACCAAATCACATAATATTGCAAATTCGGCCAATTTCGACTATTTCAAAATTAAATTATTATTTATATTAATTAACTAATATAATATTCAATTTTATTAATTTCTAACCATTTAAATTCAAAATCAATATTTATACCAAATTTAAATATCAAATCAAATAGTTAGAAAAACCTGGGTCGTTACAAACATCTACTTGAGCAACTCTCCAAAACCCGTATACGCACAACAGCCTCATAATGGCCATTACCGCTCTATTAAACTCGTCGTTCTCCACAACTCAGCGTCGATCACCAAGCCGCCTTCACCAAACAACACAGCTCCTTCTCCTCTTCAATTCTATCACATTTTCCACACACTTGCACCCCGTACATCCACGGTGACTTCAGGAGCTCGCTCGCAGCACTACAGTAGTTCACCGACACTTTTCTTCATGGAAACCATCAACAAATTGCACGCAGGTGCTATTTCTTCCCAGGAATCCAAAACTAAGCTCAAAATCATGAATTAAAGCATATATGATCTGCGATCCTGAACCCTAGCATCACTGACTAAAATCGAACATTAACGAAGCTGGATCGCACGCAGCAAAACCAACATAGAATGGAAGTGCAGCTGATAAGGATTCCATACATATAACTATTTTGATTTATAGACTTTTGTTTGATTGAATATAATTTTTTAAAGATCACGAAATAGGTTTGGGAGGAATAGTCGGTGGCATTCTTGCATTTGACCAGAAGAAGAAAAGTAGTTTATGGTTAGAGAGTTGGTAATGTATTTATAGGATAGAAATAATAATTTTATATTCGATTATTATATTTATTTTAATTCCAACGCTAACTATATTTGTCATTAAAAAATCCTATGATCACATATATTATCCAAATTCGATAAAAATGGACATGTAGCTACAATTGACATTACGGACCCAACGAAACTTGTTTCGTTGAACTCCGAGTCTGTTTGCTCACATAGCATATTTTTAAAGTCGAATTATTGACTGTTTTTCACATTAAAATCTCATATGACCACATACTGACTCCAAAAATCATGAAAATTTGAAATTTAATAATAATCTAATATTCCGGATCTAACAAAATTAATTTCGTCAAAACGGAGGTCATTTGCAAAAATGGCTATTTTTAAAGCTCTAAATGATCCCATTTAAATTTTAGTATATTTTAAAACAATTTAATTTAATAATAATAAATTGTTATAATCATATATATCACAACAGAACACATACAACTCCGAAATAAATAAGTATCTGGATTTATAAATCGATATTTCAAATCCAGGTTAAATCGATATTCAATTTATATAAAAATCCTTTTATAATATAAATAAATCGTTATAATTTATAAACGAATTCCGTATCGGCTATTTTAAAATTTGATTTAGACGTAACTCACAATTTACCGGCAAAATCTCAAATTTTCGCTTCCATCAAAAAACTATAGTTCACCAGATCCGAACTTTTCTTGTTTCATAGAAATCCGACTTAAAATGAATCCTGTATATTCAATTGAAGTTCAAAATTCAATATTACGAACTACCACGGTGTTACGAGCTCGTTTTAAATAATATTATAAATTATACATTCTATTTCGTTATTATAAATGAATTTGTTATTATAATTCAATTCTAAACTGAATTAAATCTTATAAATAATCAAATTCACACAATATTGCAATTTTAGCTATTTCCGACTATTTCGAAAATTAAATATATTATTTTATTATTCATATTAATTAAATATTCAAAATTATTTAATTCAAGTCATTTTAAATTACCTAATAAATATCCAAATAATTAAATAAATAATTTATTAAATCGTTAAAAAATACGAGACATTACAATTGATTTAGGTCTGTTGTCCGAGGTGGACAGTAGTCGTGGCTATGCACTACCACTAGTCCGGGCATGCAACTAGTATTTTCTTACTCGGGCATTCCTCGTGTGCCTTGTCATATTATCCTGATCAAGCCCCCTACAACTTTGATTTGTACCGCACCTACGGAGTGCCCTCTGATATCCACTCGTTTATAGTGGACTTTACGGTATCTGTATAGACTAGGGTATTATAAACGGTGCAAGGGTAATAATGGTAATCCTGTTTACACAATTTTAATATTTTATATTTAACCATAGACACTATTATAATAGCGTATTGTATTATATAGTATATAGTTTGATGGATCCTTAAGAGATGGAAATTCTGTTAACAACTCTTAAGTTACTACACTCACGAACACACTGGATAGGAGATGTGAATTACTATAAGCATCTATGATGCCGTAACACTCATATTATTGCATGATTTTGATTTAATTGATATGAGAATATTTTAGTTCTAATCTGAGTATTTTTGTCTTTTCATTTATGCTTGTGTCAGTCGGATTTTTCAGTTACTAAAGACACAGTTAACTCTGATAATTGTTGTAAAATATAATCAAACATATGTTTCAATAGCTTCATGAACTGTTACTTATTACATTTTGTCCTTCCGCTACGAGACTTCGTGATTGTTTTCTTCTTTCTTTTTTTCTTTTATTAATCCCAATAAATATTTGTAATTTTGGATTTGTTTAAGTCGACATTTATGGATTTTTGTCGACTTGAACGACCAAAAATACAGGTTGTTTCACTACCTCTTGCTCATCTCTCTCCCTCCTCACTTCATTTAAAATCAAACAAAAATTACTAAAATTCCTCTCTTCAAATCCTATTCCTTCTCATACCATTTTTATGATACTTGGTTTCTCCATGAACAATGTGTCCTACAGTATATCCCACACACACAGCACAACGTGCATACAAAAATATCACGAATTCCTCCAAACTTTTGCATGTAGGTGCTTAAATATCCAAAAATACCAAAAGCAAACTCGAATTCGCCTAAATCTCAACAAATCAAATGGAATTAGCAACCCTAAGATGCGTTGTGCTATTTTTCAACGAACAAAAGATAGCTCGAACTTTCCCAAACCCATATGAAAATGAAAAGCATCTCATAAGGATTTCAAATACATATGATTTGAGATTTACGGATTTCTCTTTGAACTGTTATGATTTTTCTAATCTCATGTTTGGTTTTTATGGTAGCGGCGTGAACTTGGCATTGACCATAGAAAAGAATTGTTAGGGTTAGGGTAAGATTAGGTAGTGCATTTATAGGAAGAGAAAATAATATTTTATTCCATTTTATATTCAATTTTATTCAATCGTTGTTTACATTTGTCATTTAAAAATTCGTATGACTACATACAAAATCCAATTGCGATCAAAATGGACATACAGCTATAGTTTGACAATATGGATCCAATGAAACTTTTTTATTGAAATCCAAGTCCATTTGCACGCATATCGTTAATTTAAATTTAAATTATTGATCGGTTTGTATTTTGATCTCGCACGGTATAACGACCCAAACTTCCCCGTGAAGGAAAGCGCGGATTGCTTTGAGGACAAGACGAATCGGAACGCAAACAGAAGAACATTCCATTGTTTATTTCAACAATTCCATCAGAATACAAGAATATACAGAGTATGAATGAATATAATACATTAGTAAAATATCAGAGATTTAAATTACATTTAAATACATAGCAGCGGAAAATAATACAAAGCACAACTGAAAGAAATACACGGAAACAGAGCTTTCCGAGTATCACTTCAGCAGTAAACCAGGATCCTGTGAATATAAATCTGCAAAACCAGAACTACTAGCTGCCCGTGCAGAAAATAAGGGCACCCAGAGTTTAGGTTAAAACAATAAACTCCAAGTCAGTCATGTGACTGGTGTGAGAACTAAAACAGTTATTAATCTTTATTTTAAAGTTAGGTAAATCAAGGGACCACGCCGTATAACACGGAACAGACTTCCTCCCAAGAATACCAGTACATGAAACAAACAGCGCAATGCTAAATAAATAAAAAATGAAGCTATTATAGGACCTAGGTCCCATCACACAATGCAACGCAAGCCAGAGGATAGGGTTTTACCTTATAATAGCCAAAGAATGCTGGATACGCTAAATTTCATCTTTTATTATTACTATAAGTGTATAGTGTCAAAACAATTTCAATCATATGTATCAATCAATAATCATAGACGACATATGTGCCCCATACCACTATGTCGCCATACTATTTCTACAATTAAAACCGCAAAGGTCGTATTGGAAATTAGATTCCATCATGAGTCGTGGCAAGGGGCAAGCTCCTCTCTATTCGAGACACTCTTGCAAATGTCTCAGGACCACACACAGCGATCCTTGGAATCGGTTGGGCCGGTCCTCTCTTACTTTTGAGGATTAGTTATTCTTGAACACACATTTCCCGGTCCTATCAGACCTATATCTGAGGTGTCTCGCATTCAAACAACCACGCAGGTAAAAAGTATATAAATGTCAGGGATGGTAGGTCACTGACATCACCCATAGCTAGAAAGAAAAGTCGTGTTCTCCCAACGGTCCTTATCTCGTTTTTGATTGATACCGATGTGTGAGGGTCGCGAATTAACGCTATACACAAAGCTATGCCACACTGGCCATGCTTTGATCATCAACCACATGACTTTGCTTTTCAACAGAAGCCTTGATCATCTGCCACTTAGGCATGCCACACAGGCAATTCATGCCATGCGATTGATATCTATCGATATATAACCTCTAAGCTCGTACGTCTCAGAGAAGGGCGTTAAGCAAGAGATTAAATTCTCCGCCGCCAAACAGATATATATTTAATAGAAATCAATCACACAGAATAAAATCCAATGTCAGACACACAGTCCATTTACAAGTTCGTTCTGGGTCTGAACGAAACCGGAGGAACCTTATTCGTTGCATATCCATCGATCTCCAAGTACGTCTGGACGATCACTAACTGATTCCCTCCTCTTGCGTGTACAACCCAATCAAGATCATCAGTAATCATCCAAACTATGTGAACACCTCCGGTCTTCAACCACCGTCTTTATCTTCGACTTATCGTTGAATCGGTTATTCAGAATGGGTATAAACCCGGCCTTTCCAAAAAACCCGCGTATATAATAAACAAGTGTTACACAAACACAACATATGCCTCATTCCAATTCAAAATATTCTTTTATTCAAATTCTCACATTCTTAGGGAAAGGTTCCCATTAATTTTATCAAAGATAAATTCTTCTAAATTTATTCTTTAATCTTCCTTTGGATATCATTTCAAACCATGTTAAGGTTTTCCAAACTAGTCGGGTTTAGCGAACCACACCGAAGTAATCATTTATTTTATTTCCCAATCCCAACCTATTCATCCCATAGAGAAAAACTGGTAATACTCCATATCTAACACCACGGTGTTATCGGTAAATATTAATTACCATTTCACATTCAAATCTAATTAAAGATTTGACTATCGCTTGGAGCAAAACTGGTGATACTCCATTCTCGATCACTTTAATCTAATTAAAGATTCATTAAAGCTCTACTTAGTTTTAATCTTCTCAAAACTCAATATTCTGTCTTTAACTGGGTTAAAGAACCAATATCATCTAAAACACGGTTCACGATAAACCCGAGATCATATTCCATTGTTAATCGGGTTAAAGAACAGGTGTTATTCAAAACACCGCTCACGATAACCCCCAAAAACCAATTTAAATTCAATTTCAATTAAATACTAATTAATTGGACAATTTTACTAAATCTTAATTAAAAGATTTATTCTTTTCTAAACTAGGTTCAAGAACACTGTTATTTAAGACACCATTCACGACGAGCCCAAAATCCCATTTGATATTAAATACAAGGCTCTGAATAGAAAATATATCAGCTTATATTCAATATCAAATTCTAAAACCAACAAATATCGTATTGGAAATAAAGATATAAATATATCTTTCAAATTTCCACAACCATATCCGTATAATCACGAAATCCAACATCGAAATATTCCAAAGATAATTTCGATTCAAATCCATTCCAATTCGTATATTGGAAATTCTGATTATTTTTAAAACCACTTCAAATCTAGTTCAAAACTAGTTCATTTCGATAAAAATATTTTTTTATCCTTTTTAAATATGGGATTTTCATCCTAGTTCTTTCAAAATCATTTTATGATTTTACACAAATTATTGATACTTTTAATAATTTTATCAAGGCTCGTACGTTCGATTTCCAATAACGGTCGTCGAACTGCACTTACAACGACCTTTTCCAAATTTGATTTGGGCATAATTCCAAATACAACCGTTAGATTTCAAATTTCTAATATTCATTGGAAAGCTCTTTTCGATACGAACCCAACGGTTTCGATTTCAGGAGAATCCGACGGTCGGATCTCCCGTAACGTCAATTCGAAGTCAATGGTCAAAATTCGCGAACTACCGCAGCGCGGCGCGTTCTATTCAGGCAATTTAATATATATATTATATATATTTCGTCGATTTCAATTCTAAACGTATTTTATAATTCATTTAAATTCGTTTTCAAAACAATTTCCACTTCATATTCAATTTCAAATCAAAATTGAATATTTCATATCATTAATATATAAATGATAATATTTTCAAAACGTTATATTTTGAAACCACTTCCTTTTATATATTCATTACAAAAACGAATATAATCACTATAAATATCGTTCACGTTGAAATGTCGCATATCTAATTAACTTGGCTTTATATATTTCAGTAACTTCGTTATTCTATTCAACAAATGAATATTTTCTTCAACACATGAATATATATTTCTTTCAACACATGAGTATTCTCAACACATGAGTATCGTCAACCCATGACTATTTTTGTTATTTCATATATTTTATAAAATTATGATTTCTACCGTTTAATTCTTAATCAGACTCCAACCATAAATTAGTAAGAGAACGATTTCCTAAGTGTTAACCCCAAAGGCCGAAACCAACATCAGATCAATACCCAGGAAACCACTCATCTTAACTAGTTTCCAGCTAGTTTCTAATTTTATATATGATAAAAATGTGAATTTTATTGTTAAAATATTTCGTTCAACACATGATAAGTTTCAACACATGAATATTCTCAACACATGAGTATCGTCAACACATGACTATTTATTCTATTCAACACATGAATCTTTATTTTATAATATTCTTTATTCTCCAAATTGGAATGAGGCCCAATAAATTACCATATAATGTTAATTATATGGATTCCATACAACACATGTATATAATAGCAACGATAAATAATTAACCATCATCCAAAGTGCACCACACAACTGCATAAGCATTAAACATAAATAATTAACGCTTACACAGTCTGTCAACCTACAGATTGACATACAACTAAATAATTGGGATTAATGTATGCCAAATGTCATCCCAACACCCGTGTGGGGTTTCAATCCACAAACACTGAATATTATTTGTGCAGTTGGGCGACATGTAAAATTTAACGCCCCAATCTATATCAGTCAAATCAGTTGCATAACCAAATCGTTCAATTTGTAAATGAATATTTATTTATTCACATTCACGTTAAAAATTATATTTTTAACTATAAATAATTTATTTCAACACATGAATATATTTCCATTCATTTCACATCACAATCAATTTTCACCACACAACAAAATCAAACAAGTCGTCCATGGTCTGTGGACAACGGGTGTCGGGTTGTAACAACCCGAATTTTAACAACACGTTAAAACAAGAAATCAAGGCAGAATTAAATTTTAAAATTAGAATTAGGTAAAATGGACATTACCATTGCGTTCGTCTCGGAAAAATACGCGAAATAGAGTCCGAGTTTTCGAAAATCGGAATCCGTATGACCAAGATATGGCCAAAACAAGATTTCAGCAGACTTTCTGGCAGACTGACCCGTGTCGACTGTAGTGTCGACACCCAAGTCAACCTGCCCCCCCCCCCCCTTGTGTCGACTGTAGTGTCGACTTCCCCCTATACAGGTCAACCTGGTCGGCCTGGGTGTCATAGAACCCATTTTTGAGGCCCGGGATGAGTTTTGATGGTCCGGATTGACTCTAGGGTTGATCTAAAGCCCCTAAATGGTTCCTACACTTGACTTCTTCCCCAAGACATGCTTTGGGTCTAGTTTGTTGGCTTGTGATGGATTTAGATGGCTAGGATCTAAACTAGGGTTTATCCTACGGCCTAAACTATCCTAATCTTCTATAAAAAGACCCCTAACCTAATCTAAAACTCTCATAAATTGATCCTACAACTAAACTATGCCAAAATGTTTAGTCTCGGCCTCCATCCTCTTGTCATAAATTTTATCTTCATTCACATGAGAGATTACAAGATCATATGAGTGTATGAGAGTTTCTATGTTCATATGAGAGCTTCTAAACTTGATTTCAAGGCAAATCTTCATCAAAGCAAGGATCTTTCTTATTATTTTCTCAAGGGTTTTATTGGAGCTTATTGATTTGGGGTTTTTGCTAGTGTGGCTTCGTCTCAATCTTTTTGTATATTGATTTGTGCCTTCACAGCATTGTAATCCCCCTCCTACTCTTAGATATTAACTATGAAGTTAAATGTTCATGTTGCAAGTTTTGGGTTTGAACTTGAGTAGGTTACATGCTTAGAAACTATCATGTTATGTGTAGATTTATCCTATGCATATTCGTAAAGTTATCACCTTGATTTTGTGGGCTAAAGCTATAAGCTTTATGTTGAAATGTTGCATTATGCAACATAAGAACTCTCTTATCCCTTAAGTTAACTTGCATAGAATGCTATATGTGAAATACTAGCCATTTTTCTATGTCATCTATCACCATGATTCACCTATATGCTAAGTTTTGGGGTTATGCATGTTTTTGAGGCTTAACAATGTAACATGCAAGTTAATGAACACATTTATGCCTCATATGCCACCATGATTAACTTGTGTCCTTATACCCTTTTTGTCATGCTTTCGCTAAGTTTCTTCTTAAATCCATTATGCGTTGTTGCGAATGTATATGCGAGTTTAAAAGTTGTTGGGGTTACATTATGGGTAAACTTTACTGACATGAAACACGACTTGGGGCAAATTGGTATAAACATGACAACATGTAATTTTGGCTATGAACATGGAACTTGAATAGACGTGTAAGTGTAATATGACGCTAGACCAAACACGAAAGTGGCCAACTCGAGGTTGGGTTGAGTTTGTAGCATAAATCTACCCGGACCCGTCCGACTTAACTAGTGGCTACAAACAATAGGACCCAATGTGAGTAGTTGGTCACATAGCACTTAAAACCCGAGGTTAGACTAGGTTGTGGTGTAAATCTACTCGGACCCGCCCGGCTTAACTAGTAACCACAACAAAGTCTAATGTGAGAGGTTGGGTTGCATTAATCTAATTAATTCCACATGAAAAGGTTAAGTAATTTTGATTAATGACACTTAACCGATATGACACGAATGGGTAGGTTAAGTTAAACCGGACTTGGTTCCTTAATGACACTTAACCATATAAGACAATTAGGGGATGGGGTTAAGTAATTTACACTTAACTAATCCGACTTGGTAATTAGATGCGGTTAAGTAATCCATACTTAACTAATCTAACACGGTAAATTCGGCGGGGTTAGGTAATTTACACTTAACTAATCCGACTTGGTAATTAGATGGGGTTAAGTAACTTAGACTTAACTAATCTAAACACGGTAATTAGATGGGGTTAAGTAACCTTCACTTAACTAATCTAAGCACGGTAATTCGATGGGGTTAAGTTAAACACTTAACCAATCTAAACTTGGTAATTCAATGAGGTTAAGTAACCGATACTTAACCAATTTAACATGATAAATTTAATGGGGTTAAGTAACTTATACTAAACCAATTATACATGATGATTTGATGAGGTTAAGTAACCTGTACTTAACCAATCTAATATGCGGACCAGATAAGGTTAAGTCACAAGACCTTTTAAATATACTTAACCATTGTAATACGATTAGTGGATGGGGTTAAGCTAACCCATACTTAACCAATCCGACTCGATAATCTGATGGGATTAAGATAATCTATGCTTAATCAATCTAACACAATAATCTGATAGGGTTAAGACAAATAAATAATTAACCAATTTGACTTGATAGGGTTAAGTCATGAGCTTCTTGGTACACTTAACCAACTTGTAGGGCTAAGCCTTGAACTTGAGTACTTAGCCAACCTTGACATGATTCGTGGGCGGGTTAAGTCATGAACTTGAATGGAAACACTTAACCCATTTGACAAAACCCTATCTCAGGGGACTAGGTTGAAAATCATAGTTAATCAAGGATAACGGGAAAAGAAGCTAAGTGGTAAACCTTAGTTAAGAATAACTAAGTAATAATTCTTAGCCAAGGACATGGGACTAGTTCATAAATAGATGAGTAACCTGATACGGTAGGTCATCGCTTAGTATACGAGGAGGAGCAACTATCTGACTTGGATAAAAAGCTCCAGCGAACTGGGTGGCGAAGCGGTTGCTTCAGGAGACGTGAGGGTACTCTTGGTATCCCTCTGTGAGGTGGCAGATGGTCCATGAAACCCGGCCTCATAGAGGTTAAGGTCTGCGGTAGAAAAGCCAAGAGTATGCCTTGGTTGCTATGCGAGCGACCTAAAGACTGGGATGGATTAGCGTGGAGTCGACGATACTTGTTTTTGCCCTGGATAGCACGTCGCTGACTACCTACCATCTTTGGTCAATCGTGTACGAACGGAAAGGCAGAGAACTTCCAACAGACCATGTTCTTGCTATCGAGTCATGGGTGAGGTTGGCCAATAGGAAAGTGGGGCATAGTGGGGCCAGGATGTAGTTCTCTTACATGATTTTTCTTGGATTGCCTTTCAGTAGTTGAGGGAGGGGTCACGTGGGACCATAGCCACGGATACAAAAACAGACCTTGATATCTGCACCGGCAGATGACTTAAAGCTCCCGACCGAGTTCCGTATTTCTTGATTTGCCCTGGCACGGAACTCGGATGGCACATTGAGATACATGTGCGTCTAGAAATGGAAAACGATTCACGATTCATACGTGGGACAAAGGGCATGGTTGACGGGTGGCATAATCCCTAGTAGTCCTAGGTGGCTTAAAACCCAAACCGAGATAAGAAAACGTTCATTAGGTAGCATAATCCTTAGTGGTCCTAGGTGGCATAAATCCTAGTTGAGCGCGTGACAGTTCATGGTAAGAAAACATAACCAGATCTAGGGGGACAGTCCAAACCGATCTCAAGGATCATGGAACTACGTCGAAGTGGTATAGATTTACATAAGAAAGACCCGTACGGCCTACGGCAAAGGACTGAACTTATGCATGGAAAGAATCATACGAATCAGGAAACCTACATATACGATATATAAGGATGACATGGACCCTTACATGACATTGGGCAAGAGACATTCATAGTTAACACATGACACGGGCCGGGATACTAGTACGGGAGGTGCAGAGCGAATATACATGATATATACCTTGCGATATTGTACTTGATAGAAACCTGACGATGTGATACCTTGACTTATCTTGACACCGTAGTTTATCATGACACACTTGTTTATCTTGGTACGGTAGTTCATCCTGTTATTTTGGTTTAGCTTATCTATCTTGCCATCATACTTATGTTCATCTCAGTTCCTCATGCCAGTAAACTTTACTAGTTTATATACTGATAGTAGGTAGGGCTTACCAGTCTTTATGACTGACCCCGTTTTCTTTCTCTTCTTGTCTTCCGTTTCCCCCCAGGTTACAGGGAGGAAATACTGTTGTTAGTTCGGACCTCTTCTGCTTGAAGGTCATCATGGATGGCTTGGACTTTTCTTAGCTATGGCTACTTTACTATTTTACTTGGGGAATAATTTATGAAATGGTTTATGCTTCTTTACTATTGCAAGACAGGTTTTGATGTATTCTGATGTAAAAAGGTTTTAGACCTTATAAAAAATAAGGTAATGAAATTTGTTTTACTTCCGCTGTTTTATATGTTCTGTCTTGTGATATCTTTATGCATGTTTACCTCGTTTAACGCCCTTCCAAAGCTAGTGCATTTCCTTAGGAGTGACCCTAGTGGAGGTGGGGTGTTACATTTGGTATCAGAGCGAGGTTATCAGACTGGGAAAAAGTTTTTAAAACCTTCTGAAAACTATTTGAAAACCGTTTACAAAGAAGCATTTTTCAAGAAAAGTTTTTAAAGGCTATTCCCCAAAGGCCATTAGCACTATCCTTGTTTCCTTGATTGAATCTCTTTTCCTTTCTTTCCTCCATCTGTAGTCACAGTAGTTTTACTGCGACTAATTTTTTTCTAGCTACGTAAATGTTTCCCGTACGATGGAGGTGGTTCTCGAGAGACCCGTTTCAGAGTTATACAAGAAAGGATTGTAAGAGCAAGGATAAAGGATACGAGCTCAAGGGTAAGCAACTTGTTGGTACGGCTTAATCCTCAAAGGAGGGAGAAAGATGAACAATAAAACCCATGACGAGAGAATATATTAGGCATGGTAAAACGGGACGGATAGTTAAGTATCATGGAATAAGGACAAGATCACCGAGGGGGAAATTGTACGCTATCATTTCTAGTGTACCACTGAAGGAGGGTAACGATCTTGTTAAAGATTTATCTTTTCTTTCCTAACATCCCGTCAGGACTTTGTTTTGATCATCGCATCATTTAAGTCTGCTTCGATAGTTGAGTCTCTGCACCTTAGTACTAGCGCGGTAGAGGATACCACTTTTGCCTCAGATCTTCTTGAGGAATCGATCCATTTATTCATCACTTGTTTGGATTTGAGAATGACATGTCTCGACTATGGATGGATTCTAGGGATGAAGTGGTTATCCAGCAAGGGATGTCATGCTCGGTTTTGAAAGGAGGGTAGTTAAACTCTTAACTTGCCTTGGTAATACCCTCGAAGTCTCGTGTAACCTTATGAGTTCTATCTTGGTTAGTTACCTAGAATCTTTTGATGCATTTATCGGAAATCTTTGATCCAATCGAGTAATGTTCACCAGTAAGGCGGATGGTTAATTCTGCTTAAGCATGGGCTGTAGGAATCACCCTAGTAAGTACACTGGGCAACATGGCTGGCATCGGTTGTTTTCAAGGGAAAGTTCTTCTGTGTGGAATACCTCTTAGTAGGTAAACGAGATCCAAGATTCACTAGCGGATTTTGGAAAGCTTACGTGAGACCATGAGTACGCGGTTAAGATTGAGCCAAGTATACTAGAAAAGAACAAGTAAAAGTGGAACGAGAGGCGACGATGAAATGAGTTCCAACTCATACTTTGGAAATAGGAATTAAAAAGCTACGAAGGCATGAAGTTAAAAGATGGTCAAGGCACGATGGAATTAAGCTCAAGGAAATTCGGCTTTGAAGATCGAAGACTAGATACGCTCATCATATCTCTTTTTTAAGAGTATACCCTCGATCCCTGTTTTCCTGTAGGGCTTACTTGTATGCCATTTGTTATGGATATCCTCTTGGTCCTGTTTTCAATCCTATTTCTGTTACAAACCCCATAAGAAGTTTGTCTTGTTTATCTTCTTGATCCTGTTTCAGGGAACCCTAGGTAGAACCATATGGATGTAAACATGTATTTGAAACATGTTATGATTGATATGGTTGCAAATGGTTGCAAGTGGTTGCTCGTGGATGCGCGAATACACATTAGATACTAGCTCGACTCGGTCACATTTCATATTGCATATGCATGAGTATTTATACTTGTTTACGGATGAAATTGAAGGTGTTATCATGCGGATGTTGCATATGAATGAATGTTTGTGCACGCATATAGTGTATATACAGGACTATTTGCATACATGTTAGATTCACGACACTAAACATAATTTGCATTAGAAAGATCATTCAGGCCTGATCATTAGCATTAGCTAAGGAACATGTGTACACACGTCTTGCATACATTCATAAAGCATTAGAAATCTCTTAAGGACAATGGTTGCTTGTGGATGATGTTTTGAGTAGATGGATGATGGATGGTAGGATACGTTCTTCCTAACTTGGAGATTTCGGGGACGAAATCCTTTAAGGAGGGGAGAATGTAACAACCCGAATTTTAACAACACGTTAAAACAAGAAATCAAGGCAGAATTAAATTTTAAAATTAGAATTAGGTAAAATGGACATCACCATTGCGTTCGTCTGGGAAAAATACGCGAAATAGAGTCCGAGAGTTTTCGAAAATCGGAGTCCGTATGACCAAGATATGGCCAAAACAAGATTTCAGCAGACTTTCTGGCAGACTGACCCGTGTCGACTGTAGTGTCATCACCCAAGTCGACCTGCCCCCCCCCCCCACCTTGTGTCGACTGTAGTGTCGACTTCCCCCCCTGTACAGGTCAACCTGGTTGGCCTAGGGTGGCCCAGAACCCATTTTTGAGGCCCGGGATGAGTTTTGATGGTCCGGATTGACTCTAGGGTTGATCTAAAGGCCCTAAATAGTTCCTACACTTGACCTCTTCCCCAAGACATGCTTTGGGTCTAGTTTGTTGGCTTGTGATGGATTTAGATGGCTAGGATCTAAACTAGGGTTTATCCTACGGCCTAAACTATCATAATCTTCTATAAAAAGACCCCTGACCTAATCTAAAACTCACATAAATTGATCCTACAACTAAACTATGCCAAAATGTTTAGTCATGGCCTCTATCCTCTTGTCATAAATTCTATCTTCATTCACATGAGAGATTACATGATAATATGAGTGTATGAGAGTTTCTATGTTCATATGAGAGCTTCTA
The DNA here is from genome assembly GCA_030737875.1 of Allium sativum. NCBI lineage: Eukaryota > Viridiplantae > Streptophyta > Magnoliopsida > Asparagales > Amaryllidaceae > Allium > Allium sativum. Next base: position 40,778 of record JASFAX010000079.1, read on the forward strand.
AACTTGATTTCAAGGCAAATCTTCATCAAAGCAAGGATCTTTCTGATTATTTTCTCAAGGGTTTTATTGGAGCTTATTGATTTGGGGTTTTTGCTAGTGTGGCTTCGTCTCAATCTTTTTATATATTGATTTGTGCCTTCATAGCATTGTAAGCCCCCTCCTACTCTTAGATATTAACTATGAAGTTAAATGTTCATGTTGCAAGTTTTGGGTTTGAACTTGAGTAGGTTACATGCTTAGAAACTATCATGTTATGTGTAGATTTATCCTATGCATATTCGTAAAGTTATCACCTTGATTTTGTGGGCTAAAAGCTATAAGCTTTATGTTGAAATGTTGCATTATGAAACATAAGAACTCTCTTATCCCTTAAGTTAACTTGCATAGAATGCTATATGCGAACTACTAGCCATTTTTCTATGTCATCTATCACCATGATTCACTTATATGCTAAGTTTTGGGGTTATGCATGTTTTTGAGGCTTAACAATGTAACATGCAAGTTAATGAACACATTTATGCCTCATATGCCACCATGATTAACTTGTGGCCTTATACCCTTTTTGTCATGCTTTCGCCAAGTTCCTTCTTAAATCCATTATGCGTTGTTGCGAATGTATATGCAAGTTTAAAAGCGTTGGGGTTACATTATGGGTAAACTTTAATGACATGAAACATGACTTGGGGCAAATTGGTATAAACATGACAACATGTAATTTTGGCTATGAACATGGAACTTGAAAACTAGACGTGTAAGTGTAATATGACACTAGACCAAACATGAAAGTGGCCAACTCGAGGTTGGGTTGAGTTTGTAGCATAAATCTACCCGGACCCGCCCGGCTTAACTAGTGGCTACAAACAATAGGACCCAATGTGAGTAGTTGGTCACATAACACTTAAAACCCGAGGTTAGACTAGGTTGTGGTGTAAATCTACTCGGACCCACCCGGCTTAACTAGTAACCACAACAAAGTCTAATGTGAGAGGTTGGGGTGCATTAATCTAATTAATGCCACATGAAAAGGTTAAGTAATTTTGATTAATGACACTTAACCGATATGACACGAATGGGTAGGTTAAGTTAAACCAGACTTGGTTCCTTAATGACACTTAACCATATAAGACAATTAGGGGATGGGGTTAAGTAATTTACACTTAACTAATCCGACTTGGTAATTAGATGGGGTTAAGTAATCCATACTTAACTAATCTAACACGGTAAATTCGGTGGGGTTAGGTAATTTACACTTAACTAATCCGACTTGGTAATTAGATGGGGTTAAGTAACTTAGACTTAACTAATCTAAACACGGTAATTAGATGGGGTTAAGTAACCTTCAATTAACTAATCTAAGCACGGTAATTCGATGGGGTTAAGTTAAACACTTAACCAATCTAAACTTGGTAATTCAATGAGGTTAAGTAACCGATACTTAACCAACTTAACATGATAAATTTAATGGGGTTAAGTAACTTATACTTAACCAATTATACATGATGATTTGATGAGGTTAAGTAACCTATACTTAACCAATCTAATATGTGGACCTGATAAGGTTAAGTCACAAGACCTTTTAAATATACTTAACCATTGTAATACGATTAGTGGATGGGGTTAAGCTAACCCATACTTAACCAATTCGACTCGATAATCTGATGGGATTAAGATAATCTATGCTTAATCAATCTAACACAATAATCTGATAGGGTTAAGACAAATAAATACTTAACCAATTTGACTTGATAGGGTTAAGTCATGAGCTTCTTGGTACATTTAACCAACTTGTAGGGCTAAGCCTTGAACTTGAGTACTTAGCCAACCTTGACATGATTCGTGGGCGGGTTAAGTCATGAACTTGAATGACAACACTTAACGCATTTGACAAAACCATAGCTCAGGGGACTAGGTTGAAAATCATAGTTAATCAAGGATAACGGGAAAAGAAGCTAAGTGGTAAACCTTAGTTAAGAATAACTAAGTAACAATTCTTAGCCAAGGACATGGGACTAGTTCATAAATAGATGAGTAACCTGATACGGTAGGTCATCGCTTAGTATACGAGGAGGAGCAACTTATCTGACTTGGATAAAAAGCTCCAGCGAACTGGGTGGCGAAGCGGTAGCTTCAGGAGACGTGAGGGTACTCTTGGTATCCCTCTGTGAGGTGGCAGATGGTCCATGAAACCCGGCGTCACAGAGGTTAAGTCTGCGGTAGAAGAGCCAAGAGTATGCCTTGGTTGCTATGAGAGTGACCTAAAGACTGGGATGGATTAGCGTGGAGTCGACGATACTTGTTTTTGCCCTGGATAGCACGTCGCTGACTACCTACCATCTTTGGTCAATCGTCTACGAACGGAAAGGCAGAGATCTTCCAATAGACCATGTTCTTGCTATCGAGTCATGGCTGAGGTTGGCCAATAGGAAAGTGGGGCATAGTGGGGCCGGGATGTAGTTCTCTTACATGATTTTTCCTAGATTGCCTTTCAGTAGTTGCGGGAGGGGTCACGTGGGACCATAGCCACGGATACAAAAACAGACCTTGATATCTGCACCGGCAGATGACTTAAAGCTCCCGACCGAGTTCCGTATTTCTTGATTTGCCCTGGCATGGAACTCGGATGGCACATTGAGATACATGTGCGTCTAGACATGGAAAACAATTCACGATTCATACATGGGACAAAGAGCGTGGTTGACGGGTGGCATAATCCCTAGTAGTCCTAGGTGGCTTAAAACCCAAACCGAGATACGAAAACGTTCATTAGGTAGCATAATCCCTAGTGGTCCTAGGTGGCATAAATCCTAGTTGAGCGCGTGATAGTTCATGGTAAGAAAACATAACCAGATCTAGGGGGACAGTCCAAAACGATCTCAAGGATCATGGAACTACGTCGAAGTGGTATAGATTTACATAAGAAAGACCCATACGGCCTACGGCAAAGGACTGAACTTATGCATGGAAAGAATCATACGTATCAGGAAACCTACATATACGATATATAAGGATGACATGGACCATTACATGACATTGGGCAAGAGACATTCATAGTTAACACATGACACGGGCCGGGATACTAGTACGGGAGGTGCAGAGCGAATATACATGATATATACCTTGCGATATTGTACTTGATAGAAACCCGACGATGTGATACCTTGACTTATCTTGACACCGTAGTTTAACATGACACACTTGTTTATCTTGGTACGGTAGTTCATCCTGTTATTTTGGTTTAGCTTATCTATCTTGTCTTCGTACTTATGTTCATCTCAGTTCCTCATGCCGGTTAACTTTACTAGTTTATATACTGATAGTAGATAGGGCTTACCAGTCTTTATGACTGACCCCGTTTTCTTTCGCTTCTTGTCTTCTGTTTCCCCCCAGGTTACAGGGAGGAAATACTGTTGTTAGTTCGGACCTCTTCTGCTTGAAGGTCATCATGGATGGCTTGGACTGTTCTTGGCTATGGCTACTTTACTATTTTACTTGGGGAATAATTTATGAAATGGTTTATGCTTCTTTACTATTGCAAGACAGGTTTTGATGTATTCTTAGGTAAAAAGGTTTTAGACCTTATTATTTTATAAGGTAATGAAAATTGTTTTACTTCCATTGTTTTATATGTTCTGTCTTGTGATATCTTTATGCATGTTTACCTCGTTTAACGCCCTTCCAAAGCTAGTGCATTTCCTTATGAGTGACCCTAGTGGAGGTGGGGTGTTACACGGGTGCTGCTAAGCACCGTCTGCATCCTAGTATATATTTTTAACTAGAAAACAAGAATTAAAGTGAGAAGTTCTCATCTAGAGCTAAACCAAATGCCGTGACTCTTCATATGTAGAAAATATTCTCCGTGTTTCCAACAAGATCTGTTCAACACCGTTTGTGTTAAAAAAAATATTTTTAACCATGCTACTTCCTATATAAAGATCATATTTTTATATCGTTGCTTCGTATATAAAAATCATATTTTTAACCTGCTACTTCATATATAAAAATCAAATTTTTATATTCTTCTCTTCATGATAAAAATCATATTTTTATACTGATACTTCATATAAAAAAAACTCAATTTTTATACCGCTACTTTCAAAATGAAAATCTAAATTTTCTACAATGAAAAATCTAATTTTTCCTCTATTAAAAATCAAATTTTTTCGATTTTGAAAATCTAATCTTTATCAAATAAAAAAACTAATCTTTATCAAATTAAAAAACTTCATCTTCATTATAAAAATCCAATTTTTATTAAGCAATGCCATACCATATAAAAATTCATTTTTATGCAATGTTCAAACATGAAAAAAACTGATTTTTATCCTTTTTTAAAGCCAACTACGTTAAATAAATAAATAAAAATAAATTGAAAGAAACTTACGGTAGAAATGGGAAGAGGGGGGTTAAAGGCGGCGCTGGAGGTTGGAGAGGTGGCAGGGAGGTCTCGTCAGGCGATAGTGGCGGATCCAGGGCCGGGGGTGGTCTTCAAAAGGGTCGGAGGTGGTCTTCAAAAGGGTCGGCGGTGGTTTTCAGGGCATGGGGGCACGGGTACTGTTTGCACGGGGTAAGGGAGAAGGAGAATTGGAGAGGGGGGTCGAGGGCGGAGGGTACTAGAGGGGGCGACTCCCCTGGTGGCGCGCGACGGTGGATAAGGGGGGCAGATGTAACGACACGGATTTCGCCCGGACCTAATTGATCGCTAAATCGACCAAGACCGTTCGAATCCCGCATACGCTAACTCTGGGCATACAACACATCAGAACAAATAACAGAAGACTTTTATAAACATCATAATAATGTTGCATCAGAGTACATAATATATCAGAGTATATCGTAATATAATACAGCGGAAGATTAATTTTACAATAAATGTGATACAATGCACAACGGAAATAAATAAATAAATAAATAACACAACAGAAGACGATAAACGCACTGGACACAGCTTTAAATGTCAATCCGGAATCCTACTCAATACATCTGCAAAATAAAACTACTCGACTGCCCATGTGGAAAATAGGGGCACCCGAGTTTGCAAGGGAAAAGCAAACCACAGGTCAGTCATGGGACTAGTGTGAGAAACTCTACAGTTAAAATTAACTTATATAAAATGATAAGGCAAATCACAGGACCACGCCGCTAACGCGGAACAGGTTTACCCCCATGAATGCCAGTGTATAAACAACAATCAATATAGATATATGGATCTACTATGCATCAATCAACATGCAATATCCCAATCTACCCATTTAGATTAATCACCACACTTAGATTTTCCAAATGCAATTCAATTTACAGAAATTATTCCTTTGGATTTCATTCCCGATTTCTTATTTCAAATCATTTGAAATACATATCTAACTTTCTATAACAAAGTAGATTTCACTTCGGGATCTCAAATCAAATCGTTTGAAAACGTGAATTCCAAAACATAACAACGCATACAAACAAGTATGCAACCAAATATCGTGCTCCCCATCGACAAGGCAAAGGGTACGCACCTAGCAACTCGATATATATAAATGTGCCCCTACCCCACATAGGAGCAGGCTACACCAACGATGCACCTCCTACACATGGAGAGCATACACCGCCCTCTCACCCATACTTTTAGTCTCAGGGTTACCCGAATCTTTAGCCACATACTAAATCATTTAATATCCCGAAGTAGGGAAAATCATTTCACAACATAATAATCACAAGCACTTTCAAAACATAGTACTTCACATCAGCAATTCACACATACGATCAGTCACTATTAATCACATAACCTTTGAGCTCGTACGTCTCAAAGAAGGGTGTTAAGCAAGAGAATAAATTCTCCGCCACCAAACAGATACATCATTAATAGCAACTAATCGAATATGTGATGAACTACAATGTAAAACCATAATACATTTCCAAATCATTTCGAAATCATTGGGTTTTAGGCCTTGAAATCCTTTCTGTTTTATAAAACATTTTTATAAAACATTCCCTGTCCAAAATCGGGAATACGTTTCTTTTCACTTAAGAAAAATATATCATTTCAAAATCATTCATTAAATTTGAAATGAACACAACATCGCTAAACAACTTATCGTCAAATCGTGAAGTGTTTCACAAGGCGTTAGCACACAGATATTTTCAACCCAACACAATGCTAAATGTAAAAGCATATTTTGCTCATAAACTGGTCGAGCACCATTCACAAAATCAATCAGTCACAATCAATATCAACAACCACATATATTTGGTTTACACCACATCTCATGTTTTTGGTAAATTTAATCACCATTCATTCTTTCAAATCTAATTAAAGATTTATTCTAACTCCAATTGGTTTCATCTCTAAAATCATTTCATATTGATTGTTCTACTTTTTGGAAATTAATCCTGCTTTTACTCGGGTTAAAGAACTAATGTCATTTAAACACCATTCACGTCAAACCCCAAATCCAATTTGATATTAAACACAAGGCTCTGAATAGAAAATAATATCGACTTATATTAAACATTAAATTCTGAAACCAACAAATATCGTATTGGAAATAACGATATTAATATATCTTTCAAATTTCCACAACCATATCTGTATAATCACGAAATCCAACATCGAAATATTCCGAAGATAATTTTGATTCAAATCCATTCCAATTCATATATTGGAAATTCTGGTTATTTTTAAAACCATTTCAAATCCAATTTATTTATTTAAAAATAAATAAATAAATTATTATTCTAGTTAATAACTAGTTCATTTCGATAAAAAACTATTTTTGTCTTTTCAAATGTGGAGTTTTTCATCCCAGTTCTTTTCAAATCATTTATTATGATTTTACACAAATTATAGATATTTTTAATAATTTTATCAAGGCCCGTACAGTCGATTTCCAATAACGGTCGTCGAATTGCACTTACAACGACCTTTTCCAAATTTGATTTGGACATAATTCCAAATCCAACCGTTAGATTTCAAATCTCTTATATTCGTTAGAAATCTCTTTTCGATACAAACCCAACGGTTCCGGTTTTAGGAGAATCTGATGGTCGGATCTCCAGCAATATCAATTCGAAGTCAATGGTCGAAATTCCTGAACTGCCGCGGCGCGGCGCGTTCTATTTAGGTCATTATATTATATATATATAATATATACTTCATCGATTTCCTTTTAAAATGTATTTTATAAATCGTTTTAAATTCGTTTTCAAAACGATTTCAACTTCATATTCAATTTCTAATCAAAATTGAATATTCCATATACACGACAATTTTATACAGTGTATATATATGTTAAAAATTATATTTTTAACAATCAAATCATTTTCACATTTCATATATATATATATATATATATATATCATTTTCATTTCATATATACATCGTTTTCACATTTCATATATATAATATTTCATTTCATATATATATATGTCGTTTTCATTTCATGTATATCGTTTTCATTTCATATATATATCGTTTTCACATTTCATATATATATCGTTTTCATTTCATATATATATATATATATATATATATATATATATATATATATATGTATATATATATATATCGTTTTCATTTCATATATATATCGTTTTCACATTTCATATATATATCGTTTTCACATTTTTTCATTTCATATATATATCGTTTTCATTTCATATATATATCATTTTCATTTCATATATATATTGTTTTCACATTTCATATATATATTTATCGTGTTCACATTTCATATATATATCGTTTTCATTTCATATATATCGTTTTCATTTCATATATATATATGTATGTATGTATGTATTATTTCCACCTTTCATATATATGATATTTTCACTTTTCAATATATACGAAATTTTCACTTTTCAATATATACGATATTTTCACTTTCAATATATACACGATATTTCCGCTTTCAATATGTACGATATTTTCACTTTCAATATGTACGATATTTTCACTTTCAATATGTATACGATATTTTCACTTTCAATATATACGATATTTTCACTTTCAATATATACGATATTTTCACTTTCAATATATATACGATATTTTCACTTTCAATATATACGATATTTTCACTTTCAATATATACGATATTTTCACTTTCAATATATATGATATTTTCACTTTTCAATATATATTTTTTTTATTTCATTTCACATCACCATCAATTTATTTCATTTCACATCACGATCAATTTTCACACATAATACAATCAAACAAGTCGTCCATGGTCTGTGGACGATGGGGAGCAGTTCATATATGCAGTTACAAAATAAATAACTGTACAGAAAATTTAAAGTGTGAGAATTCTCACATTGGGTTCCACTCCTCCAAAAATTGCAGAAGGCTCAGTTTTAGACGCGGTCAATTTTGCTGTGAAGCTCTCGCCCCCACGACCACAACGCAACTGAAATCACTGAATTCTGTTTCCGTATGAAAAAGATATCAGCTTACAAACTTTAATTACATTTTTAAGTAAATAAATAAATCAAATGAACTAATTATCTCACTAATTACATGTTTTTCCCCTAATCCTTCGTTTAGCCTACTGTAACCGTCGAACCCAAGGTTCGATCTCCTCTCTACACCACACGAGCCACCTGAATTGATCGCCTCCCCCCATCAGATATCACCACGACGTCGGCGACAACGTCCTCCACCTGCGTCGGCCATGTGGGCCCATTCGAATGACCCAGACGCACGAAACTCGAGCACGAACAGCAAGCTTTTGGATCCAAAATTCGAGCTCAATTCTTGATGAAAACTTCTCTAGTTGGTACTGATTTGAAGATCATGAACCCCTGTAACACCACGTATTTTCTGTAGACTTAAGAAGTACAAATCTGAGTATAATTAAAATATAAAATCTGAATCAGGAAGAACGGGATGTGCCATTGCATTCGTCTCGGAAAAATACGCGAAATAGAGTCCGAAATTTTGTAAATCGGAGTCCGTATGACCCAGTTATGACCCAAAGAAGATTTCAGAAAATTCAGCCCGAAATCCAGCCAATCAGAGTAGGCGGGAAAAGATCCCCCCAGACCAAGGGAGGTCGACAGGGGAGTCGACCCCTCCCCCCCATCCAGGTCGACACTAGTGTCGACCTGGGAGTCGACCCCCCCCCCCCCCCAGGTCGACACCTGTGTCGACCTGCCTCCCGAAACTGCTTTTTTGCCTGGGTGCGTTCTGATGTTTCTGGTCTCGTTTTCAGTCTAGATTCGTCTGCCTAAACCTATTTAAACAGCCCCAAACCCAGCCTTCTCTGCACACAATTCTGTTCTGCTTCTACTCTGCCTCTGTTCTAAATTAAAAATAAAATGGCATCGCTACTCTGTTGGAATCTAAACTAGAAGATAATCAACATCAACCTAAGCAACTCGATTCAAGATTAAAGCTTCAACAACAGTTAATGAGAATCAACTAACGACGCTACAACTAAAGTTCTTTCCTTAATCCAATCAAGGCAAGTACAGTTATTTTCCAATATAAACATTAATTCTGATTGTGACATGAATTGTAGATCTGGATCTGAGGTTATGTCTGTTCTGCTCTGTTTAGATCTATCTTATTCTGTAACTCTTTCTGTTTTCTGTTTTATAGCCAGGCTACCACGAGCCTGAGCCAATCTCATAAGAGATTAACATACGTTAAAATGTTTGGGACAATCAAATGAATATGCAGAAATTGGGCATGACCGATATGTGACTGATTTAAGGAAAGAACATAGGTTGAACTTGGAACCTAGAACATAAATCTAAGGCATAAATTGGACTGATCTGTGACTGAATTGAATAAAGGACATAGATTGTAAACTAGATCTAGATCTGTGCATATATGACAGTTTGGGAATATCATATAGTAATATATGACTTGTAATATCTGGAATATTAAGATCTGAACTAAAGGACATTTCTTAGATCTAGATCCTTGGACATATTATGACTTGGACTGAAAGGAACATGTTGTTTAGGTGTAAAGGACCTATATTAAAATAGGATAACTATAAATGTGAACACGCCTAAATATGGATTTTTGGATAATTAGCAATAAAGGCTATAACTTGGCATAATTCATACCATGATTTGGGAATTTACCTATTGAGTTAGGTCTACCCATGATCATCTATTCAACCTTTGTTTTATGTGAGTCTAGGCATATGATTTGGAGTTTTTAGAGATTCTTCTGTACTACGCAATGTTTAACTAAAAATCTGTATCCTATGTTGAATTATGAATTATGACCATGATTTGGCATATAAGTGTAGGCTAAATTTGTTGAATTGCCTAAATCGGCTAAACTGAATCTGTAGATATGCCTAATTTGTTATCTGTCATCTGTTAGGTCTATTGAAAATGCCAAATCTGCTAAATCTGTCATCTGCTCTGCTAATCCGCTTAATCTGTTGAAATGCCTATCCTGCTGATTTGTTAAGTTGCCTAATCTGCTAGTTCTGTTATATGGCCTAAACTGCTAATTAAATGGAAATGGCTAGTCTGTTAAATTTGTCTGTTGAGATGCCTAATCTGTTATATGCCAAAATCTACTAAGTCCTAAATCGGTTAAATCTGCTAAGTCACCCAATCTGCTAAAATCTGTTATTTGCTATATCAGTTGAGTTGATGTGATCATTCTGTTATTGATATAATCTGAATTGGCATATATATCGGGCGTGCGCATAAACGATAATTAATTAATTAATTGGTCGCAAAGATGAATATGGCTAACTCGAGGTTAGAATGAGTTTGCGACGTAAATCTGCCCGGAACCGCCCGGCACATCCAGTGGCCGCAAACAATAGGTTCTAATGTGAGAAGTTAGTCATAACCTGCTTAAGACACGAGGTTAGGTCTGGCTTGTGGCAGAAGTTTGCCCGGAACCGCCCGGCACATCCAGCGGCCACAAGCTAGCGACCTAATGTGAGAGGTCTGGGCATTAATAATTAATTAATGCAAATATGAGATAAGAATGACATCTAAAACGTGTTGGGGGAAATAGGGTTAAACCAACTGGACTAATATGTGTAGTAAACCCATTCATGAATCTGTAGGCCCAATACAAAGTTAGACAAATCTGAAAATCTGTTAAATCTGTACATCTGATCTGTTAGTCTGAAAACTTGTTGATTTGATTTGTGAACTAGTAAATCTGAACTCTGTCTGAACTTGCAAACAAGTTAATCTGAAATTTGTTAGACTGGGGACACAAGGTTAGGAGGGGAAATACTTGTGTCATCTGTTGCTTGGGGCCCATATTAGTCAGTAACCCATTCTGGTATCAATATGTTGACCCCACACCAGGTAGGGTCCGGGCACGCTTACTGAACTAATTATAAGTGGCTCATTTTGATAATGGCGAAGGGTGTTGATGGTGTGTTCCAACCGGGTCATGTGCGTGCATGGATCCCGGTCTGCCTCTGAGGATGTAAGACGCCGTGACATCTGTAAATAGGTCTGTGCCAATTGATTGTCACTTTAGGGAATGATACACCATACCGTGGGGCCAACACAGGGTATTTATGTATTAGGGAGCCGATCGCTTGGGGTAGGATTTAGGGTACACTAAACTCTGTCTGTTTCTGTGGGTACCGTCTGTTTCTGTTAGGTGGAAACACCTGTCTGTTTCTGTGTGGTACCGTCTGTTTGGGAGGTAAAGGCCCATTTCTAGTGTACACCAAATTCTGACATTCTGCTTCTGTATGGATTATTCTGTTTCCGTCTGATCGGGTGGTAAAGGCCCATTATTATTATTCTGTTTCCGTTAGTATTCTATTTCCATCTGTTCCGGTGGTAAAGGCCCATTATTCTGTTTCTGTCTGTTGGGGTAGAAAAAGGCCCAATACTAGCATTCAGTAGAAATTATTCTGACTCTATTTCTGTTGTAGGGTGTTAGGGTAACACCTAAACCAGTTAAACTAGTATTAGTGCAGAGAAGTGAAAAGTAATAATTTATATCATGCTGTATCTTCTGTATATCTGTAAACCCGGTGATGTTATCTCTTGTCCAGCTTTATGTTCATGTCATTATTACTATTATCTGTTCATAACTAAAAATCACTGGACTTGCCAGACTTTATATCTGACCTTGTTTGCTTTCGCCCCTTTCTTCCGTTTCTCCCCCCCCCCCCCCCCCCCCAGGTTTCCTTAGGAGGGAGTACCATAGCTTGATCCGGATTCCGTCTGCTTGAAGTATGGCTTGGCTCAGGATAGCTTCTGTTCTGTGGGGATTATGCTTTTAAAATTTTGTACTCTGATAGTTTTGAACAAGGCTGATATTGATGTACTTGAGTTTTTAATAAAGATGTAACCATACTGATTTCTGTTTTTCCCTTGTAATAAAGTTAATATTTTTCAAGTACTGTTTATCTGTCTTGTAATATTATGTTCTGTTTACTAAAATACTCCATCAAAGTTAAGGCATTCCCTTTGTGAGTGACCTTAACGGAGGTGGGGTGTTACACTTGGTATCAGAGCTGAAGGTTACCAGATTTGATAAAGAATTTTTGGAAACTATTTTCAAAAAGGTTTTAAAAAGGAGGTATTTTCAAAAGTAAAGCCTATTTTGAAAAACATAATCCCCGAAAGCCATATATCTTTCTTTTGATTCTCCATTTTGAATCTTTTCTCTTTCGTTTCAGCATGGCTGAAGATTTGAACCTTCCGGAGGGTGTGACGATACCAGGGTGGTTTAGGAGGTATTTGGAGGCTCGGGCCACCACCGCAGGTCCAGCAGATGTTCCTCCACCCCTAGTTGCACCCATTCCTCCTCCGCCCCCTCCTCGCGATTATACTTTTGCAAAGACGTGCAACGAATTTAAGGCTATGGGTGGAAAGACTTTTCAAGGCTCGGAGATGTTTGTGGAAGCCAGAGACTAGCTTAAGGAGACGGAGGAATTGCTTGGAATCTTTGAAGTAGAAGACGAAAGAAAGGTCCGTTTAGCAGCTTGGTTGATGAAGGGAGAGGCCTCATTTTGGTGGGAGGTCACTAACGGGGAGCGTCCGGTTGACTCTTGGGCAGATCTCAGGCGTCGCTTTGAGGCGAAGTTTCTCTCACGGGCAGAGGAGAATCTACGTATGGAAAAGTTTTTGACATTAAAGCAAGGAAGCTCATCAGTGAAAGAATATGTCAACAAATTTAATCAGTTAGCAAGGTTTGGCTTAGAATTAGTGAACACACCGGAGAAGAAGGCTCTGAGGTTTGTTAAAGGTTTGAATGAGCCATTGCAAGGGTTGGCTATGACCCACATCCCTATGGGGGCCACCTTTGAAAAATTAGTAGAAATGGCACTCATGCACGAGGATAAGACATCCGAGAAGAAAGAGGCAAAGAAAGAAGAACCGCAGAACAAGAAAAACTGGCCCAAAAAGGAAAACCAAAGAAAAGATAAGGAGTCTGAAGATAAGAAGGAGAAAAAGTGTTTTACCTGCGGAAGTTCAACTCATCTGAATAAGGACTGCCGAAAGAGGAAGGGAGCCTGCTTCAATTGTGGTGAGATGGGTCACTTTACTAGAGACTGCCCGAAGAGACGTTGACAAGGGCAGAGGGCAGGACCAACTTCTGGAGGGCAGGCCAACACTCTCGAGGCTAGTGGATAGGGTAGAAATAGGGAAAATTTCTGTAAGAAGGTTTAATTTTCTTGTCTGGTTATGGAGTTAAGACTCTTTCTGATTTTGGTATTTTGATACTGTACTTGATACTCTGCACTTGAATACTAGTATTGTTTTGGATTCTGCTGTAGACTCAGACCCATAAGGGGTATGACTTATCTGTTTTAAGTTAAGGTTTGAAGGATATCTGTATTAGGCGTCAAATATGACGCATACATTCTGAGTTTTTGTGGGATATGATTTTATCATGCGTAGTTTCCTAAGAATCCTTAGGTAATCTGATCTGTACCAATAGTCTGTAGGTATCTGAATTTTTCTGATGAGATTTCCGTTTTGACATTATCTAAAGAGGGTAACCCTCTGGGTGTCAATCTGATGTTGATTTCGGTCTTCGGGGTTGATACTTAGGGGAATTACTTTCTCAACCAATATCTAATAGGAATCAAGTTTTTGTTTTATCTGTATTCGCTTCCATCACTCGACTGTATCCTATCGATCGAGTATTCAGCCTATAGATAGGAATTCTATGGATGTAAACATGTGTTTGAGACATGTTATGTTTGGTGGTTGCAAGTGGATGAAAGTGGTTGCTAGTGGTTGCTCGTGGACGCATACACACACTAGGCACTGGATCGGCTCGAAAGCACTCTCATACTGCATATGGATGTGTGAGCATTTTAAATTTTTATGGATGCAAAATTGTTGAATCAGCATATGGATGTCGCATATGAATGAACGGTTGTGCACTCATATAGAAATCATATGTATCAAATAGGAAAATTTTCATACATATTGGACTCATGGCACTAACATGATTTGCATTAAGGAGGTCGACTGAATCAGTGGGCCGCCTAATTTTGCATTAGATACGGACATGAATACACACTGTGCATTTAAACATGAAAGCATTAGAATTCTATAAGGACAATGGATGCTTGTGGTTGATGATTGAGTAGATGGGTGAGTGGATGGTAGGACACATTCTTCTCAACTTGAAGATTTCGGGGACGAAATCCTTGAAGGAGGGGAGAATGTAACACCCCGTATTTTCTGTAGACTTAAGAAGTACAAATCTGAGTATAATTAAAATATAAAATCTGAATCAGGAATAACGGGCTGTGCCATTGCATTCGTCTCGGAAAAGTACGCGAAATAGAGTCCGAAATTTTGTAAATCGGAGTCCGTATGACCCAGTTATGACCCAAAGAAGATTTCAGAAAATTCAGCCCGAAATTCAGCCAATCAGGGTAGGCGGGAAAAGATCCCACCAGACCAAGGGAGGTCGACTGGGGAGTCGACTCCCCCCCAACCAGGTCGACACTAGTGTCGACCTGGGAGTCAACCCCCCCCCCCCCCCCCAGGTCGACACCTGTGTCGACCTACCTCCCGAAACTGCTTTTCTGCCTGGGTGCGTTCTGATGTTTCTGGTCTCGTTTTCAGTCTAGATTCGTCTGCCTAAACCTATTTAAACAGCCCCAAACCCAGCCTTCTCTGCACACAATTCTGTTCTGCTTCTACTCTGCCTCTGTTCTAAATTAAAAATAAAATGGCATCGCTACTCTGTTGGAATCTAAACTAGAAGATAATCAACATCAACCTAAGCAACTCGATTCAAGATTAAAGCTTCAACAACAGTTAAAGAGAATCAACTAACGACGCTACAACTAAAGTTCTTTCCTTAATCCAATCAAGGCAAGTACAGTTATTTTCCGATATGAACATTAATTCTGATTGTGACATGAATTGTAGATCTGGATCTGAGGTTATGTCTGTTCTGCTCTGTTTAGATCTATCTTATTCTGTAACTCTTTCTGTTTTCTGTTTTATAGCCAGGCTACCATGAGCCTGAGCCAATCTCATAAGAGATTAACATACGTTAAAATGTTTGGGACAATCAAATGAATATGCAGAAATTGGGCATGACCGATATGTGACTGATTTAAGGAAAGAACATAAGTTGAACTTGGAACCTAGAACATAAATCTAAGGCATAAATTGGACTGATCTGTGACTGAATTGAATAAAGGACATAGATTGTAAACTAGATCTAGATCTGTGCATATATGACAGTTTGGGAATATTATATGGTAATATATGACTTGTAATATCTAGAATATTAAGATCTGAACTAAAGGACATTTATTAGATCTAGATCCTTGGACATATTATGACTTGGACTGAAAGGAACATGTTGTTTAGGTGTAAAGGACCTATATTAAAATAGGATAACTATAAATGTGAACACGCCTAAATATGGATTTTTGGATAATTAGCAATAAAGGCTATAACTTGGCATAATTCATACCATGATTTGGGAATTTACCTATTGAGTTAGGTCTACCCATGATCATCTATTCAACCTTTGTTTTATGTGAGTCTAGGCATATGATTTGGAGTTTTTAGAGATTCTTCTGTACTATGCAATGTTTAACTAAAAATCTGTAGCCTATGTTGAATTATGAATTATGACCATGATTTAGCATATAAGTGTAGGCTAAATTTGTTGAATTTCCTAAATCTGCTAAACTGAATCTGTAGATATGCCTAATTTGTTATCTGTCATCTGCTAAGTCTATTGAAAATGCCAAATCTGCTAAATCTGTCATCTGCTCTGCTAATCCGCTTAATCTGTTGAAATGCCTATCCTGCTGATTTGTTAAGTTGCCTAATCTGCTAGTTCTGTTATATGGCCTAAACTGCTAATTAAATGGAAATGCCTAGTCTGTTAAATTTGTCTGTTGAGATGCCTAATCTGTTATATGCCAAAATCTGCTAAGTCCTAAATCGGTTAAATCTGCTAAGTCACCCAATCTGCTAAAATCTGTTATCTGCTATATCAGTTGAGTTGATGTGATCATTCTGTTATTGATATAATCTGAATTGGCATATATATCGGGCGTGCGCATAAACGATAAATAATTAATTAATTGGCCGCAAAGATGAATATGGCTAACTCGAGGTTAGAATGAGTTTGCGACGTAAATCTGCCCGGAACCACCCGACACATCCAGTGGCCGCAAACAATAGGTTCTAATGTGAGAAGTTAGTCATAACCTGCTTAAGACATGAGGTTAGGTCTGGCTTGTGGCAGAAGTCTGCCCGGAACCGCCCGGCACATCCAGCAGCCACAAGCTAGTGACCTAATGTGAGAGGTCTGGGCATTAATAATTAATTAATGCAAATCTGAGATAAGAATGACGTCTAAAACATGTTGGGGGAAATAGGGTTAAACCAACTGGACTAATATGTGTAGTAAACCCATTCATGAATCTGTAGGCCCAATACAAAGTTAGACAAATCTGAAAATCTGTTAAATCTATACATCTGATCTGTTAGTCTGAAAACTTGTTGATTTGATATGTGAACTAGTAAATCTGAACTCTGTCTGAACTTGCAAACAAGTTAATCTAAAATTTGTTAGTCTGGGGACACAAGGTTAGGAGGGGAAATACTTGTGTCATCTGTTTCTTGGGGCCCATATTAGTCAGTAACTCGTTCTGGTATCAATACGTTGACCCCACACCAGGTAGGGTCCGGGCACGCTTACTGAACTAATTATAAGTGGTTCATTCTGATAATGGCGAAGGGTGTTGATGGTGCGTTCCAACCGGGTCATGTGCGTGCATGGATCCCGGTCTGCCTCTGAGGTTGTAAGACGCCTTGACATCTGTAAATAGGTCTGTGCCAATTGGTTGTCACTTTAGGGAATGATACACCCTACTGTGGGGCCGACACAGGGTATTTATGTATTAGGGAGCCGATCGCTTAGGGTAGGATTTAGGGTACACTAAACTCTGTCTGTTTCTGTGGGTACCGTCTGTTTCTGTTAGGTGGCAACACCTGTCTGTTTCTGCGTGGTACCATCTGTTTGGGAGGTAAAGGCCCATTTCTAGTGTACACCAAATTCTGGCATTCTGCTTCTGTATGGATTATTCTATTTCCGTCTGATCGGGTGGTAAAGGCCCATTATTATTATTCTGTTTCCGTTAGTATTCTGTTTCCATCTGTTCGGGTGGTAAAGGCCCATTATTCTGTTTCTGTCTGTTGGGGTAGAAAAAGGCCCAATACTAGCATTCGGTAGAAATTATTCTGACTCTATTTCTGTTGTAGGGTGTTAGGGTAACACCTAAACCAGTTAAACTAGTATTAGTGCAGAGAAGTGAAAAGTAATAATTTATATCATACTGTATCTTCTGTATATCTGTAAACTCGGTGATGTTATCTCTTGTCCAGCTTTATGTTCATGTCATTATTACTATTATCTGTTCATAACTGAAAATCACTGTACTTGCCAGACTTTATGTCTGACCTTGTTTGCTTTCGCCCCTTTCTTCCGTCCCCCCCCCCCCAGGTTTCCTTAGGAGGGAGTACCATAGCTTGATCCGGATTCCGTCTGCTTGAAGTATGGCTTGGCTTAGGATAGCTTCTGTTCTGTGGGGATTATGCTTTTAAAATTTTGTACTCTGGTAGTTTTGAACAAGGCTGATATTGATGTACTTGAGTTTTTAATAAAGATGTAACCATACTGATTTCTGTTTTTCCGCTGTAATAAAGTTAATATTTTTCAAGTACTGTTTATCTGTCTTGTAATATTCTGTTCTGTTTACTAAAATACTCCATCAAAGTTAAGGCATTCCCTTTGTGAGTGACCTTAACGGAGGTGGGGTGTTACAACCCCTCTTTGATTTTCGTTCAATTTGGTTTGAATAATACTGAATCGATTGGAAGTAAATGAGGCATGAAATCTCGGACGATATCCGCCCTCGGAAATGAATTGGCGGCGCAGATAGTTAATGCGATTAGGGTTTCTGAGTTGGCCCCTTTGTAGAAGTTATTTAATATTATTTTATTATTTTAATTCGAAAAATGTTGACTTTTATATTTGAACTCTAAACAAAACCCAACGGTCGTCGTCCTTAGCTAAATACCCCCATTCTGAACACAATGGGATATGTTTCGTAACCCAATTCCGCTGTTACAATCATTTTTTCTTCAAATTAAAATATAAATCAGTATATATTCAATTTGAACGAACATTTCAATTTACCGGGGCCATATACAGACTCTAAAAATCTAGAAAAATTTATCTGGCTATGTTTTAACGATACGGTCCGAACAAAACTAGTTTCATCGAATTCTGAGACCGTTTGAAAAATGACCATTTTCTGGTCGATCCAATTTAACTGAAATCAACCAAACACATTTTACTTCGCCACGCTCACATATTAACTTAAAAAATTATGGAATTTGAAACTTGGAAATAATTTGACATCTCGGATCCAACAAAAGTGGTTTCGTTGAAAACGAAGGTCGTTTGCAAAATGGCTATTTTTAAAGGTCGAAATTCCATAGTGACTATTCTGAAATTTCAACTGGACATATCTTTTGATTCCCGCTATGAAATTTTGATTTTTCGAATTCGTTGGAAAGATATTATCAAATAGATCCTAATATTTTTGGTTTTGCTAAAATCCGGTTTATTTTGAATCCTGTACATTCATTTGAACTTTGAAATCGAATTTTTGAACTACCGCGCCATTTTCAATTCCTTTTATAATTTAAAATAAATATTTATATTCTAACATCGACATATATAAATATATACGTTCTAACTCTATTAAAAATAAATTTCTCGTCGATATTGTTTAAAATAATCCATTTTAAATATTCAAAATTCATTAAAATTGCCAAAATAAAAATTTTAAACTGGCTTGCATTTCCGGGTTATTACAGCGGAGCGGCGGTGCCTAGGGTTCGATGGGTTTTTTTCTTTTGAAACTGATGGTAAAGAGAAATAGGAAAGGGGGAGGGAGTGTTGACTTATATAATATATATATATTTTATTATTTTAAATGTAACGACACGGATTTCGCCTGGACCTAATCGATCACTAAATCGACCAAGACTGTTCGAATCCCGTATACGCTAACTCTGGGCATACAACACATCAGAACAAATAACAAAAGACTTTTATAAACATCATAATAATGTTACATCTTAGTAAAGAAATCAGAGTATATCGAAATATAATCAATACAGCGGAAGTTGATTTTACAATAAATGTAATACAATGCACAGTGGAAATAAATAAATAACACTGCGGATGACGATAAACGCACTTTGACACGGCTTTAAGCTTCGATCCAGAATCCTGCTTATATATCTGCAAAATAAACTAATCGACTGCCCGTGTGGAAAATAGGGGCACCCGAGTTTGCAAGGGAAAAGCAAACTACGGGTCAGTCATGGGACTGGTGTGAGAAACTCTACAGTTAAAATTAACTTATATAAAATGATAAGGCAAATCACAGGACCACGCCGCTAACGCGGAACGGGTTTACCGTCATGAATGCCAGTGTATAAACAACAATCAATATAGATATATGGATCTACTATGCATCAATCAACATGCAATATCCCAGTCTACCCATTTAGATTAATCACCACTTAGATTTTCCAAATCCAATTCAATTTACAGAAATTATTCCTTTGGATTTTATTCTCGATTTCTTATTTCAAATCATTTGAAATACCTATCTAACTTTCTATATCAAAGAAGATTTCACTTCGGGATCTTAAATCAAATCGTTTGGAAATATGAATTCCAAAACATAACAATGCATACATATAATTATGCAACCAAATATCGTGCTCCCCATCGACAAGGCAAAGGGTTCGCACCCAGCAACTCGATATATAAATGTGCACCTACTCCACATAGGAGCAGGCTACACCGACGATGCACCTCCCACACATGGAGAGCATACACCGCCCTCTCACCCATACTTTTAGTCTCAGGGTTACCCGAATCTTCAGCCACATACTAAATCATTTCATATCCCGAAGTAGGGAAAATCATTTCACAACAAAATAATCACAAGTACTTTCAAAATATAGTACTTCACATCAAGAATTCACACATATGATCAGTCACTAATAATCACATAACCTTTGAGCTCGTACGTCTCAAAGAAGGGTGTTAAGCAAGAGAATAAATTCTCCGCCACCAAACAGATACATCATTAATAGCAACTAATCGAATATGTGACGAACTACAATGTAAAACCATAATACATTTCCAAATCATTTCGAAATCATCGGGTTTTAGGCCTCGAAATCCTTTCTGTTTTATAAAACATTTTTATAAAACATTCCCTGTCCAAAATCGGGAATACATTTCTTTTCAATTAAGAAAAATATATCATTTCAAAATCATTCATTAAATTTGAAATGAACACAACATCGCTAAACACCTTATTGCCAAATCGTGAAGTGTTTCACAAGGCGTTAGCACACAGATATTTTCAACCCAATGCTAAATGTAAAAGCATCCTCTGCTCATAAACTGGTCGAGCACCATTCACGCAATTAATCAGTCATAATCAATATCAACAACCACATATATTTGGTTTACACCACATCTCATGTTTTTGGTAAATTTAATTACCATTCATTCTTTCAAATCTAATTGAAGATTTATTCTAACTCCAATTGGTTTCATCTCTAAAATCATTTCATATTGATTGTTCTACTTTTTGGAAATTAATCCTGCTTTTACTCGGGTTAAAGAACTAATGTCATTTAAACACTGTTCACGACAAACCCCAAATCCAATTTGATATTAAACACAAGGCTCTGAATAGAAAATAGTATCGGCTTATATTCAACATCAAATTCTGAAACCAACAAATATCGTAATGGAAATAACGATATTAATATATCTTTCAAATTTCCACAACCATATCTGTATAATCACGAAACCCAACATCGAAATATTTCGAAGATAATTTCGATTCAAATCCATTCCAATTCATATATTGGAAATTCTGGTTATTTTTAAAACCATTTCAATCCAATTTATTTATTTAAAAATAAATAAATTATTATTCTAGTTAATAACTAGTTCATTTCGATAAAAATCTATTTTTATCTTTTCAAATATGGGATTTTTCAGCCCAATTCTTTCCAAATCATTTCTTATGATTTTACACTAATTATTGATATTTTTAATAATTTTATCAAGGCCCGTACAGTCGATTTCCACAAATGGCCATCGAACTGCACTTACAACGACCTTTTCCTATTTTGATTTGGACATAATTCCAAATCCAACCATTAGATTTCAAATTTCTAATATTCATTGGAAAGTTCTTTTCGATACGAACACAATGGTTCCGGTTTTAGGAGAATCCGACGGTCGGATCTCCCGCAACGTTAATTTGAAGTCAATGGTCGAAATTCGCGAACTACCGCGGCGCGGCGCGTTCTATTCAGGCCATTTAATATATATAATATATAATATATATATTTCGTTGATTTCAATTTAAAACGTATTTTATAAATCGTTTTAACTTCGTTTTAAAAACGATTTCCACTTCATTTCAATTTTCATGTCAAAATTGAATATTCCATATACACGACAATTTTATACAGTGTATATATATATGTTAAAAATAATATTTTTAACCAATCAATATTTATTTTATTCACACTTCATATATATATATATATATATATATATATCATTTCCATTTCATATATACATCGTTTTCACATTTCATATGTATATCGTTTTCATTTCATACATATATCGTTTTCATTTCATATATATATCGTTTTCAATTCATATATATAACGTTTTCACATTTCATATATATATCGTTTTCATTTCATATATATATCGTTTTCACATTTCATATATATATATTGCTTTCATTTCATATATATATCGTTTTCATTTCATATATATATCGTTTTCATTTCATATATATATAATATTTTCACTTTTCATATATATAATATTTTCACTTTCAATATATACGATATTTTCACTTTCAATATATACGATATTTTCACTTTCAATATATACGATATTTTCACTTTCAATATATACGATATTTTTCACATAGAATACAATCAAACAAGTCGTCCATGGTCTGTGGACGACGAGGAGCAGTTCATATATGCAGTTACAAAATAAATAATTGTAAAAGAAATATTTTAGTGAGAAATTCTCACATTGGTTACCACTCCATCAGTTTTATCTGAATTTCTGTTCTGTTTGGATTTGAAATTTCCTGAAATTCTAATTTGCTCGGTTTTTGTTCTAGTTAGTTCCATCGTGTAGATCCCGCCACCACGATCCCAACGCAACTTGAATCGTTCGATTTCGACTCTGTTTGAACAAGTTACACTAATTAATACATTGAATAATTAAAATAAGGAAATTAAATTAATTAATTAACTTAATTAACTATAACAGCGTTTATTAAAAACCGTTACCGTTCTTTTTCAATCATTCTTCCCCGTTTCCCTGAAACCAACGCTCAAATTGGAAATCCCCACTTCGTCGCCCCTGCAGATGATCGGAGGCTGATCAGGCCACGCCACTCCGTACCCTTTCACATCAGATTCCGACTCTCCACCTATCAACTCGAACCTCCTGGCGTGCCCCAAATCTCTTTTGAACTTCGTGATTTTGAACCCAAAAGCCAAGTTCTACACGAAACTAGAATTCATCAAACTGGTGTGGATTTAAAGGGGGTAGAAATCTCAACAATTTCGTTTTGAAAATTTCCGAATTTACTTTGTGGATTAGAGGAATTTTGAGCCCGAAATCCTGAGCAATTAATGACCGTGAATTGGGAATAAGGCGGCTAGGGTTTTCAGAGGAAGATGGGGGCTTTATAGAAAAGTTTAATTATATTTTATTATTATTTCATTCGAAAATACTTGTTTATTGATATGAACCCCAAAGCGAACCCAACAACTGTCGCCCTTAGCTAATTACCCCTATTTCAAACACAATGGGATATGTTTCGTAAGCCAATTTGAT
Source organism: Allium sativum (assembly GCA_030737875.1). Classification (NCBI taxonomy): domain Eukaryota; kingdom Viridiplantae; phylum Streptophyta; class Magnoliopsida; order Asparagales; family Amaryllidaceae; genus Allium; species Allium sativum. Next base: position 64,206 of record JASFAX010000079.1, read on the forward strand.
TGTTTCAGTCGGTTTCCATCAAAATCAAAATATAACTCTATATATTGAATTTTAACGCACATTTCAATTTACCGGGGTCACATACGGACTTTAAAAATTCCCGAAAAATATTTTCTAGCTTAGTACCGACGATACGGTCCTAACAAAACTAATTTCGTCAAATTCTGAGACCGTTTGAAAAATGGCCCTTTTCTAGTCGATCCAATTTAATAGAAATCGACCAAACACATTTTCCTTTTCCACGCTCACATATTAGCTTTAAAAATTATGAAATTTGAAAGCTAGCAATAATTTGGCATCCCGGATCGAACAAAAGTGGTTTCGTCGAATTCTGAGGTTGTTTGCAAAATGGCCATTTTCACAAGCTATATAAACTCTATAGCGACCTTTTTGAAAATTCATTTAGCCATAACTTTTGCTTCCCAATATGAAACTTCGATTTTTCAGATTCTTTAGAAATATATTCACTAACAGATTTAAATATTTTTGGTTTCACTAAAATCCGTTTTATTTTGCACCCGGTACAGTCAGTCAAAGTTTGAAATGAAATTTTGAAACTGTCGCGCCGTTTCAGGCCTTGTTTATAATTCAAAGTAATTATATTTATTTTCAAATATCGATTCAAACATACTTTTCGTCGTTATTATTTAAAATAATTCATTTTAAATATTCAAAATTCATTAAAATCGCCAGTTTAAAATTTTTAAATTGGCTCAGAATTTCCGGGTTGTTACAATTTCCCCCACTTAAAACTTTTCGTCCCCGAAAAGGAATGAAGTTGAAAGTTGTTTTACAAACCAACTCAACTTTCATTATTTTCTTTACGGCTTAAGTTCTTCAACTTTTCAGTTTCTAAGAACTTTCAAATTTTTCAAAAATTTGGCTAACACCCTATATTTTCGAAAAATTTCGCCATAACCTCCTTTGTACAGGGAGCTTCGGGATATTTCAAATAACCTCCCATGGCCCTCACGAATCCAAAAGAAAAAGAAAAGGCCAAGCAGCTAACCAATCGGCTCATAAAATCATCAAATCCCAAGAAATACATGTACCTATTTGTCAGGCAAACAATTTTATTCCTCTTCTCTAGCCTCCTTGCTATGACCTGTTCAATGGATATACATGTATATGCATGCAATTGTAATCATTTTTCAATACAGTTCAATATTTGGTTAAATTTGTATACAATTTGGCCTAATTGGTTCAAATTTTAATTAATCACAACAATAATCAAACAACAACCAACAATCAATTTATTGATTAACTTTTCAAACATATAACTATATATATACTCAAAAATCCTATTTTTAAAACCAGATTATATATATAATCACAAATACGTCATTTATAAACTCGTCACTCTCAACTCGTTCTAGGGTATTTCTAACCCCATCTCTAACGAATTACTCATTCTAGAGTGCTACTGATTCTATCTCTAATGAGAATTTTTCAATTGGATATTACTAATCCTACCTCTGAAGAGTCTTTTATTCTGGTCTAACGAGTTGCACCCCAAAGATTTGAGTTAACCAAAGCTCTGATACCACGTTGTGACGACCCCAAACCCCGTACTGACGGTGGCAAGGGTAATCTGTGGAATATAACACATAAACAGATATAAGCAGAACAGAATTAAATAAATACACCAGATAATGCACAAATAATACACTGGATAAACGTAATCATCATAGTTACACAGTATACAGGATCATACTTAGTACAAATACAGTTCAGTTATGCATAAATGTCTACAGCGGAAAACAAACATAATATGTACAATAGGATCTGAACAGCATAAAAAGAGATAAATGATAGAATCCATCTTCAGCTCCAGCTATCAAGAAAGAGCCTGCTAACCTGAACACAAGGCTGCCCATGTAGAAAAGGGGGCACCCGAGTTTGTAAGTGAAACAAACTACGAGTCAGTCATGGGACTGGTATGAGAAATCTATTTAACACATTTTACAATATGGCTAATCACAGGACCGTGCCACTTTCGCGGAACAGGTTTACTTCATTGGATTGCCAGTGCTTTACAACAAGTAAATCTTTTAAACATCGCAATGCTTTTTATAAAAATGAAGCCGATATAAGACTCAAGTCCCATCACACAATGCAACGCAAACCGGAGGATATAGTTTTAGCTTATATCGACCAAGATATGCTTAATACGTGTAAAGTAAAATCACTTAAAATGTAAAATTTATCGTTCAATTCTTAATCAGACTCCAATTGTAAATTAGTAAGAGAATGATTCCCTAAGTATTAACCCCAAAGGCCGAAACCAACATCAGACCAATATCCAGGAAACCACCCATCTTAGCTCGTTTCCAGTTAGTTTCTAATTTTATATACAATCATAAATATCAATCATAGACGACATGAGCGTCCCATGCCACTATGTTGCCAAATATAGGTTTACAATCAAAACCGCAAAGTCACGTATTTGGAAATTGAATTTCCGTCATGAACCGAGGCAAGGGATTGTCCTCACCGAATTCGAGATGCTCTAGCCCGTGTCTCAGGATCAGAATGCATCGACCCTTAGAACAACAAGGTTGGTCCACTGATGTGGATTAAAATGCCTGAACACTGCGTTTCCCCACCCTATGGGGCGTCAATGAGCCAACGAATGACTCCATCGGCTTCACATAGTCACTGATATATCTGAGGCGCCTCGCAACAGCAACAACCACATAGGTGAAAATAATATATATGTCAGCTAGTTTAAGCACTGATACCACCTCTAGCTAGAATGAAACGCATGCCCTCCCTGAGGTCCTCTCCCGTTTCTGGTTCATATCGGGGTGTGAGGCTCGCGAATCAACGTTATACACAAAGCTATGCCACACAGGCCGGGCTTTGATCATCAACCACAAGACTTTGCTTTTCAATATAAGCCTTGATCACTGCATCTTAGCATGCCACACAGGCAATTCACACCATGCAACTGATGGCTATCAATCACACAGAATGAATTCCAATGTCAGACACACCGTCCATTTGCAAGTTCGTTTTGGGTCTGAACGAAACCGTAGGCACTATATACCTCGCATACCCATCGATCTCCACGTACCTCTGGACGATCACCACTCATTATCGATATTTCGGGATGCCTCCCAATCAGGACATCATTTATCATCCAACCGAGGTGAAGATCTCCGGTCTTCAACCACCGTCTTCATCGTCGACTTCTTATCGTCAATTCAGTTATTCAGAATTGGATAAACCCGATCTTTCTGAGCAACTCGCGTATATAATTAACAAGTGCTACACAAACACAACATACGCCTTATTCCAATTCATTAGTCACTAACCGTAAATTAGTACGAGAACGATTTCCCAAATATTAACCCCGAAGGCCGAAACCAACATCAGATCAAAACCCAGGAAACCATCCGACTTAGCTAACCTTCGGTTAGTTTATAAGTTTCACATTCAACCATCAAATATCCAATAAACCAGGTAAATTCGGTTTATTTCCATTCCATATCGTTTACAATATTTTATAACGATTTATCTCAATTTTTATTTATTTAAAAATAGCCAATTTATTCAAACAACGCTTCAGGCCATAACGCGGCTGTGGCGCTGTTTTTATTCAGATTTGATTTACACATATCTGAAAATCTAACCGTTGGATCTTCACAAAATTTATATCATTAGAAAGATGTTTTCAAAATGAATCCAACGGTTCCAGTTTTGAGAAAATCTGACGGTCGGATCTCCCAGTACACTCGTTTGAAGTTTCAATTTCAAAATACAAACTGCAGCGTCGTTATTCGATTTAATTTAATTATATTTATATATATAAATAAATAAAATCGATTCTGGCCCTGTTTTCCTTCAGATTTGAATTAAACATTCTAGACAATCCAACTGTTAGATCTTCACAGAGTTGGTGTCGTTGGAAAGATATTTCCAAAGTGAACCCAATGGTTTCGGTTTCGGGAATATCCGATGGTCGGATCTCCCGCACTAATCGTTTGAAATCACGGTTTCAAAACACGAACTACAGCTTCGTTATTCGAGTTATTTTAATTATATATATATATATGAATATAATCTATTCTTTGATTTCAAAACCATATTCTTTTCATACATTTGATAAAAATGATATTTTTATCTAACAGACATTTATTTCAACATTCACTATTTTTTTTAACAATTCATGTATATAATAAAAATGTGATTTTTATTGTAAAACTATTTATTTCAAAACACGATTATTTTATATAGTTCATATAGATGATAAAAATAGGATTTTTATTATAAAACAATTCATTTCAAATCACGACTATTTTATATAGTTCATATAGATGATAAAAATATGATTTTTATTATAAAACAATTTATTTCAAACACGAATACCATTCAACACATGAATTTCTATTCAACGAATGAATTTCTATTCAACACATGAATGTTTTCTATGGTTCGTATATATAAAATAAAAATGTGATTTTTATTGTTAAAGCAATTTATTTAAAACACGAATACCATTCAACACATGAATTTCTATTCAACGAATGAATTTCTATTCAACACATGAATGTTTTCTACAGTTCGTATATATAAAAAAAATGTGATTTTTATTGTTAAAACAATTTATTTAAAACATGAATGTCGTTCAACTCATGAATTTCTATTCAACACATGAATTTCTTTTCAACACATGAATTTTTATTCAACACACGAATATAGTTTCAACAAATGAAAATAATTCTAACACATGAATATTATTCAAAATTTCGGCAGCATAACGGCAGGGTAGTTAAAACTGGGACCATCCCTAGTATGTCTCCTCGCGCTACCTTAAAGCCTCGCAGCTTTTGACAATGGGGATTTCATGCATCTAGTTCGCACGCAGGCGGCATGTTTATTTTTATTTTTTTTTTCCACAAACTAATCCTATGTGGTTTCAACCAAATAATTCTCAACCACAAACGGGTATTTTTCAACCACAATCAATCAATTTCAACCACAAACAATTTTAATCAACCATTTGCTATCAACAAATTTTCACACCAATCACAACCAATAAATATCGTCCATAGTTTGTGGACGAGGGGCGTGTATATATATATAAGTATATTTCACTTTTATTTCAACACATATATAATTTTTACAACACATATATAACTTATACATCGAACGTACAACTTATACAACGCTTATACATGAGGTGTACAACGCTTATATAACTCATACTTCGAAGATATAATTTATACATCGTCATTTCCATATCGTTTATAATTCAGAAATCTCACATTGGGTTCCACTCCACCAAAAATAGCTTAAGGCTCAGAAAAATATCCGGTCTCTTCTAGAATGTAGAAGACGTCCACATGAGTCCACTGTCTCTTGTTTCACTGAATTTCGTCAAGAAACGAAAAAGATATGATTTTTACAGTGAAATCAAAAACGGTAGCGCTTTAAAGTGCTATTAAATAGTTTAATATAAATCAGCCGTTACCTCTCTGATTTGTTCAAAACTAGGTTTCAGCTTTTCGTGCAATCCTGAATCGATAGGACGATCGGCTTTCACCACGAAGAAGAGCAAGGAGAGGCGCGCCAGGGGACCCTAACCGCGATGAACTCGGTGGTCTTGGTGGCTCTCGGCGGCGGTGGAAAGGGCTCGACTTTCGAGACCCGTATCTCCCGAACGAAGCGACAATAAATTGCAAATCTTATATGGATTTGAAGAGAATTGGAAGAACTACAAAAAACTCTACTGGCGCTCGTGATTTCATTGCGTGGATTGATCAGATTTGAGGAGAGAAGGTTTTGAATGCTTTCCGTCGTCAGTCGAAGGCATATTGGGGAGAGAGAATTCTGATGTGGCTCAATGAGATATTTTTTTTATAAATTTTAAAAATCCAAAAATACCCTCTTTCACACATGAACCCCAATCCAGACCCAAGGACTATCGTCCCTAGCTAAATACCCCCATTCCAAACACAATGGGATATGTTTCGTAGGCCCATTCGACTGTTTCAGTCAGTTTATCTTCAAATTAAAATATAAAACATTCAATATTCGATTTGAACGTACATTTCAATTTGCCGGGGCCACATACCGATTCTAAAAATTCCCGAAAAATAAATCTAGCTATGTTTTGACGATATAGTTCCAACAAAACTAGTTTCGTCGAATTCTGAGACCGTTTGAAAAATGGCCTTTTTCTGGTCGATCCAATTTAATAGAAATCGACCAAACACATTTTCCTTTGCCACGCTCACATACTAGCTTCAAAAATTATGAAATTTGAAACCTAGCAATAATTTGACATCCCAGATCCAACAAAAGTGGTTTCGTCGAATTCTGAGGTCGTTTGCAAAATGGCCATTTTCACGGGCTATATAAACTTTATAGCGACCTTTCTGAAAATTCATTTGGCCATAACTTTTGCTTCCCGCTATGAAACTTCGATTTTTCTGATTCGTTAGAAAGACATTCACTAACAGATTTAAATATTTTTGGTTTCACTAAAATCCATTTTAATTTGCACCCAGTACAGTCAATCAAAGTTTGAATTCAATTTTTGAAACTACCGCGCCATTTCAGGCCTTGCTTATAATTAGAATTAAATATATTTATTTTCAAACATCGATTCAAACACACTTTTTGTCTCTATTATTTAAAATAATTTATTTTAAATATTTAAAATTCACTAAAATAGCCAATTTAAAATTTTCAAACTGGTTCAGATTTTCTGGGTTGTTACAATAAAATTCCAAAAAGCAACTTTTTATTTTGAACTCGAAACCGAACCCATCGACTATCATTCCTAGTTAATTACCCCCATTCCAAACACAATGGGATATTTATCGTAAGCTGATTCGATCGTTTCGTTCAGTTTTCATTTAAATTAAAATTTAAATCTATATATTCAATTTTAAATGCACATTTCAATTTACTGGGACCACATACGGACTCTAAAAATTCCCGACAAATTATTTCTAGCTTTGTATTGACAATACGGTCCTAAAAAACTAATTTCGCCAAATTCTGAGAACGTTCGAAAAATGGTCATTTTCCAGTCGATGGAATTCAATTGAAATTGTTTAAACACATTTAACTTCGCCACGCTCACATATTGATTCAAAAAATTATGAATTTTGAAACCTAGCGATAATTTGACATCCCGGATCCAACAAAAGTGGTTTCGTCTAAAACCGAGGTCGTTTGCAAAATTTCCATTTTTAAGGGCCAGAATTCCATAGCAACTATTATGAATTTTCAACTGGGCATAACTTTTTATTCCCGCTATGAAATTTTGATTTTTTTAGATTCGTTGGAAAGATATTCTCAAATGGATTCTAATATTTTTGGCTTCGCTAAAATTCGGTTTATTTTGAATCCTGCACATTCATTTGAATTTTGAAATCGAATTTTCGAACTACCACGCAATTTTCAATTCCTTTTATAATTATAAATAATTATTTATATTCTAACGACGATTCAAATAAATATACACGTTCTATTTCTATTCAAAATAAATTTCTCGTCATTATTATTTAAAATAATTCATTTTAAATATTCAAAATTCGCTAAAATTGCCGAAATAAAATTTTTAAATTGGTTCAGATTTTCCGGGTTGTTACAATCTCCCCCACTTAAAACTTTTCGTTCCTGAAAAGGAACGAAGCTGAAAGTTGTTTTACAAATCAACTCAAGTTTCATTATTTTCATTATGGCCTAAGTTCTTCAACTTTTCAGTTTCTAAGAACTTTTCAAATTTTTCAAAAATTTGGCTAACACCCTAAATTTCGAAAAATTTCACCATAACCTCCCCTCCACCGGGAGCTTGGGGATATTTCAAATAGCCTCCCATGGCCCTCACCAATCCAAAAAGAAAAAGAAAAGGCCATGCGGCTAGCCAATCGGCTCATAAAATCATCAAAAACCCAAGAAATACAATAAACATGTACCTATTTGTCGGGCAAACAATTTTATTCCTCTTCTCTAGCCTCCTTGCTATGACCTGTTCAATAGATATACATGTATATGCATGCAATTGTAATCATTTTTCAATACAGTTCAATATTGGATTCAATTTGGCCTAAATGGTTAAAAATATCAAACCAATAATCAAACAACACAACCATCAATCGATTTGTTGATTAGCTTTTTCAAATTCATAATTTTGATACATATACAGAAAATCATGTTTTTGATCTCAATTGACAACAATAAACCTATCTAGTTTGGTTCTCACACCAGTCTGATGGAATTATATAGATATCTCACTTTCGAAGCACAAACTTAAATGCTGATGATGTTTCGAACCACCATTAGAACATCTCTGGGCTACTAGAGTGCGATTCTATATCTATCCAGTATATTAAAACTTTGAATATACGTTCATGACGCGTATACGCAAAATCTTTATATACTCGATTGTCCAAATTCAATATAAATAAAATATTCAAATACGTATACTTGAAATTAACTATCAAAACAAAATTTGTTTTCAATTTTATGTTTTAAAAATAACACTCTTCCGACTCGCTCTAGGATACTACGGATCCCATCTCTAACGAGCCATTCCCATTGGACATTACTAGCCCAATCTCTGATGAATTCTTTCCTTTGGTTCTAATGTGTCTTGTTCACGAGCTCTGTAAACCAAAGCTCTAATACCACTTTATAACGACCCAAACTTCCCCATGAAGGAAAGCGCGGATTGCTTTGAGGACAAGATGAATCGGAACGCAAACAGAAGAACATTCCACTATTTATTTAAACAATTACATCAGAATACAAGAATATACAGAGTATGAATGAATATAATACATCAGAAAAATATCATAGATTTGAATTACATTTAAATACATAGCAGCGGAAAATAATACAAAGCACAACTAAAAGAAACACACGGAAACAGAGCTTTTCGAGTATCACTTCAGCTGTAAACCTGGATCCTATGAATATAAATCTGCAAAACCAAAACTACTAGCTGCCCGTGTGGAAAATAAGGGCACCCAGAGTTTTGGTTAATACAATAAACTCCAGGTCAGTCACGTGACTGGTGCGAGAACTAAAACAGTTATTAATCTTTATTTTAAAGTTAGATAAATCAAGGGACCACGCCGTATAACACGAAACGGGTTTCCTCCCAAGAATACCAGTGCATGAAACAAACAGTGCAATGCTAAATAAAGAAAAATGAACCTATTATAAGACCCAGGTCCCATTACACAATGCAACGCAAGCCGGAGGATAGGGTTTTACCTTATAATAGCCAAAGAATTCTTGATATGCTAAATTTCATCTTTTATTTTTACTATAAGTGTATAGTGTCAAAACAATTTCAATCATAAGTAACAATCTTAGATGGCATAAGTGCCTCATACCACTATGTCGCCATACTAGTTCTACAATTAAAACCACAAAGGTTGTATTGGAAATTGGATTCCATCATGAGTCGAGGCAAGGGGCAAGCTCCTCTCTGTTCGAGACACTCCAGCAAATGTCTCAGGACCACACACAACGATCCTTGGAATCTGTTGGGCCAGTCCTCTCTTACTTTTGAGGATTAGTTATTCATGAACACACGTTTCCCGGTCCTATCAGACCTATACCCGAGGTGCCTCGCATTCCAACAACCACACAGGTAAAAAGTATATAAATGTCAGGGCCGGTAGGTCACTGACATCACCCATATCTAGAAAGAAACGTCGTGTTCTCCCAACGGTTCTTATCCCGTTTTTGACTCATACCAAGGTGTGAGGCTCGCGAATTAACGCTATACACAAAGTTATGCCACACAGTCCGTGCTTTGATCATCAACCAAAGGACTTTGCTTTTCAACAGAAGCCTTGATCATTTGCCACTTAGGCATGCCACACAGGAAATTCATGCCATGCGATTGATATCTATCGGTATATAACCTCTAAGCTCGTACGTCTCAGAGAAGGGCGTTAAGCAAGAGAATAAATTCTCTGCTGCCAAACAGATATATATTTAATAGAAATCAATCACACAGAATAAAATCCAATGTCAGACACACAGTTCGTTAACAAGTTCGTTCTGGGTCTGAACGAAACCGGAGGAACCTTATTCCTCGCATATCCATCGATCTCCAAGTACGTTTGGACGATCACCAACTGATTCCATCCTCTTGGGTGTACAGCCCAATCAAGATCATCAGTAATCATCCAAACGATGTGAAGACCTCCGGTCTTCAACCACCGTCTTCATCTTCGACTTATCGTCGAATCGATTATTCGGAATGGGTATAAACCCGGCCTTTCCAAATAACCTGCGTTTATAATAAACAAGTGTTACACAAACACAACATACGCCTCATTCCAATTCAGAATATTCTTTTATTCAAATTTTCACATTCTTAGGGAAAGGTTCTCATTAATTTTATCAAAGATAAATTCTTCTAAATTTATTCTTTAATCTTCCTTTGGATATCATTTCGAACCATGTTAAGGTTTTTCAAACTAGTCGGGATTAGCGAACCACACTGAAGTAATCATTTATTTTATTTCCCAGTCCCAACCTATTCATCCCATGGAGCAAAACTGATAATACTCCATATCTAACAGCACGGTGTTATCGGTAAATATTAATTACCATTTCATGTTCAAATCTAATTAAAGATTTGACTATCGCTGGGAGCAAAACTGGTGATACTCCATTCTCGATCACTTTAATCTAATTAAAGATTCATTAAAACTCCACTAAGTTTTAGTCTTCTCAAAAATCAATATCCTGTCTTTAACTGGGTTAAAGAACCAATATCATCTAAAACACGGTTCACGATAAACCCAAAATCACATTCCATTGTTAATCGGGTTAAAGAACAGGTGTTATTCAAAACACCGCTCATGATAAACCCCAAAAACCAATTTAAATTCAATTTCAATTAAATACTAATTAACTGGACAATTTTACTAAATCTTAATTAAAAGATTTATTCTTTTCTAAACTGGGTTCAAGAACAGTGTTATTTAAGACACCATTCACGACGAGCCCAAAATCCCATTTGATATTAAATACAAGGCTCTGAATAGAAAATATATCAGCTTATATTCAATATCAAATTCTGAAACCAACAAATATCGTATTGGAAAAAATGTTATAAATATATCATTCAAATTTCCACAACCATATCCGTATAATCACGAAATCCAACATCGAAATATTCCGAAGATAATTTCAATTCAAATCCATTCCAATTCGTATATTGGAAATTCTGATTATTTTTAAAACCACTTCAAATCTAGTTCAAAACTAGTTCATTTCAATAAAAATATATTTTTATCCTTTTTAAATATGGGTTTTTCATCCCAGTTCTTTCAAATTCATTTATTATGATTTTACACAAATTATAGATACTTTTAATAATTTTATCAAGGCTCGTACAGTCAATTTCCAATAACGATCGTCGAACTGCACTTACAACGACCTTTTCCAAATTTGATTTGGACATAATTCCAAATCCAACCGTTAGATTTCAAATTTCTAATATTCATTGGAAATCTCTTTTCGATACGAACCCAACAGTTCCGGTTTCAGGAGAATCCGACGGTCGGATCTCCCGTAACATCAATTCGAAGTCAATGGTCGAAATTCGCGAACTGCCGTGGCGCGGCGCGTTATATTCAGGCCATTTAATATATATAATATATATATTATATATATTTCGTTGATTTCAATTCGAAACGTATTTTATTATTCGTTTAAATTCGTTTTCAAAACAATTTCCACTTCATATTCAATTTTAAATCAAAATTGAATATTTCATATCATTAATATATAAATGATAATATTTTCAAAACGTTATATTTTGAAACCACTTCCTTTTCTATATTCATTACAAAAACGAATATAATCGCTATAAATATCGTTCGCGTCGAAATGGCGCATATCTAATCAACACGGCTTTATACATTTCAATAACTTCGTTATTCTATTCAACAAATGAATATTTTCTTCAACACATGAATATATATTTCTTTCAACACATGAATATTCTCAACACATGAGTATCGCCAACACATGACTATTTTTGTTATTTAATATATTTTATAAAATTATGATTTCTATCGTTTAATTCTTAATCAGACTCCAACCGTAAATTAGTAAGAGAACAATTCCCTAAGTATTAACCCCGAAGGCCGAAACCAACATCAGATCAATACCCAGGAAACCACTCATCTTAACTAGTTTCCAGCTAGTTTCTAATTTTATACATGATAAAAATGTGAATTTTATTGTTAAAATATTTCATTCAACAAATGATAACTTTCAACACATGAATATTCTCAACACATGACTATTTATTCTATTCAACACATGAATCTTTATTTTATAATATTATTTATTCTCCAAATTGGAATGAAGCCCAATCAATTACCATATAATGTTAATTATATGGATTCCATACAACACATGTATATAATAGCAACGATAAATAATCAACCATCATCCAAAGTGCACCACGCAACTGCATAAGCATTAAACATAAACAATTAATGCTTACACAGTCTGTCAACCTATCGATTGACATACAACTAAATAATTGGGATTAGTGTACGCCAAATATCATCCCAACACCCATGTGGGGTTTCAATCCACAAACACTTCGTGTAAAATTTATCGTCCCAATCCATATCAGTCAAATCAGTGTACATAAACAAATCGTTTGATTTGTAAATGAATATTTATTTATTCACATTCACGTTAAAAATTATATTTTTAACCATAAATAATTTATTTCAACACATGAATATATTTCCATTCGTTTCACATCACAATCAATTTTCACTACACAACAAAATCAAACAAGTCGTCCATGGTCTGTGGACAACGGGTGTCGGGTGCTGCTAAGCACCATATTCATCCTAGTATATTTTTTTAACTAGAAAACAAGAATTAAAGTGAGAAGTTCTCACCTAGAGCTAAACCAAACGCCGCGACTCTTCATATGTAGAAAATGTCCGTCGTGTTTCCAATGAGATCTGTTCAACACCGTTTGTGTTAAAAATTATATTTTTAACCACGCTACTTCCTATATAAAGATCATATTTTTATATCGTTGCTTCGTATATAAAAATCATAATTTTTACCCGCTACTTCATATATAAAAATCAAAATTTTATATTCTTCTCTTCATGATAAAAATCATATTTTTATACTGATACTTCATATAAAAACACCCAATTTTTATACCGCTACTTTCAAAATGAAAATCTAATTTTTCTACAGTGAAAAATCTAATTTTTCTTCTATTAAAAATCAAATCTTTTCAATTTTAAAAATCTAATCTTTTCGATTTCAAAAATCTAATCTTTTCGATTTCAAAAATCTAATCTTTATCAAATAAAAAAACTAATCTTTATCAAATTAAAAAACTTCATCTTCATTATAAAAATCCAATTTTTATTTAGCAATGCCATACCATATAAAAATTCATTTTTATGCAATGTTCAAACATGAAAAAAAACTAATTTTTATCCTTGTTTAAAGCCAACTACATTAATTAAATAAATAAAAATAAATTGAAAGAAACTTACAGTAGAAATGGGAAGAGGGGGGTTTAAAGGCAGTGCTGGAGGTTGGAGAGGTGGCGGGGAGGTCTTGTCAGGCGATGGTGGCGGATCCAGGGCCGGGGGTGGTCTTCAAAAGGGTAGGCGGTGGTCCTCAAAAGGGTCGGCGGTGGTTTTCATGGCATGGGGGGCACGGGTACTGTTTGCGCGGAGGTACGGAGAAGGAGAATTGGAGAGGGGGACGAGGGCGGAGGGCGCTACAGGGAGCGGCTCCCCTGGTGGCGCGCGACGGTGGATAGGGGGGAGTGGCGGCGCCTAGGGTTTGATGGGTTTTTTTTTCTTTTGAAACTGACAATAAAGAGAAAGAGGGAGGGAGTGTTAACTTATATAATTTATATAATTTATTATTTTAAAATTCCAAAAAGCAACTTTTTATTTCGAACTCGAAATCGAACCCACCGACTGTCGTCCCTAGCTAATTACCCCTATTCCGAACACAATGGGATATGTATCGTAAGCTGATTCGATACTTTCAATCAGTTTTCATTTAAATTTAAATTTAAATCTATATATTCAATTTTAAATGCACATTTCAATTTACCGGGACCACATACGGACTCTAAAAATTCCCGACAAATTATTTCTAGCTTCGTATTGACGATACGGTCCTAACAAAACTAATTTTGCCAAATTCTAAGACCGTTTGAAAAATGGTCATTTTCCAGTCGATGGAATTCGACTGAAATTTTAAAACACGTTTAACTTCGCCACGCTCACATATTGATTCAGAAAATTATGAATTTTGAAACCAAGCAATAATTTGACATTCCGGATCCAACAAAAGTGGTTTCGTCTAAAACCAAGGTCGTTTGCAAAATTTCCATTTTTAAGGGCCAGAATTCCATCGCAACTATTATGAATTTTCAACTTGGCATAACTTTTTATTCCCGCTATGAAATTTTGATTTTTCAGATTTGTTGGAAAGACATTCTCACATAGATTCTAATATTTCTGGTTTCGCTAAAATCCAGTTTATTATGAATCCTGCACATTCATTTGAATTTTGAAATCAAATTTTCGAACTACCGCGGCATTTTCAATTCCTTTTATAATTATAAATAATTGTTTATATTCTAATGATGATTCAAATAAATATACACATTCTATTTCTATTCAAAATAAATTTCTCGTCATTATTATTTAAAAAAATCATTTTAAATATTCAAAATTCGCTAAAATTGCCGAAATAAATTTTTTTAATTGGTTTAGATTTTCCGGGTTGTTACAATCGGTCACAAAACAATTCCGATTTGTGCAAAATTTGAAATCTATCAATAATTAATCATTACGGATTTATTAAAATTCATTTCATCGAAAATGGAGGTCATTTGCAAAATGGAAATTTTTAAGGCTTAAATAAAATCAACAAAATATTAATAAAGTCAAAAATAAATCAATTTAATAATAATAAATTAATATTATTGTATATATCCATATAGAATAACGTATAACTATAAAATAAACAATTTTGGATTTTAAACTTAACATTGTAAAATTTCATCGTTAAATCAATATTTAATTTATATTAAAATTCCCTTTATTTTATTAAATTAATCATTATGGTTTTTAAACGATTCCATAACGACTTTCTGAAAATTTGATTTGGACATAATTCATAATCTATAAGACGAAATGTAATAACCTGGAAAATACGAGCCAATTTAAAATTTTTAAATTGATTATTTCAAAGCAATTTGAACCATTGAAATAGAATATTTCAATAAATTAGTGAATTAGAAATAGTAAGTTAGTTTGAAAATTTGAATTCGAACTTTGACCGACTATGCAGGGTGGAAAATTGATATCTTGCAAACGGCCTCGGAATTCGACGAAACCACTTTTGTCGGGTCCGGGATGTCAAACTATTGCTAGGTTTCAAATTTCATAATTTTTCGAATCAATATGTGAGCGTGGCAAAAGAAAACGCGTTTGACCAGTTTCTGTTGAATTTAATCGACAGGAAATTGGCCATTTTTCAAACGGTCTTAGAATTCGACGAAACTAGTTTTGTTAGGACCGTATCGTCAATACGAAACTAGAAAATATTTTTCTGGAATTTTTCTAATTAGTATGTGACCCCGGTAATTTGAAATGTACGTTTAAAATTCAATATAAGGATTTAAAGGTAAATTCAACGGAAACTGATTGTAACGATCAAACCAGCTTACGATACATATCCCATTGTGTTCGAAATGGGGGTAAAACGCTATGGACGACAGGCGGTGGGCCTCGTTTCGAGGTCATATGTAAAAGTCAACCCTTTTGCAAAATTAAATAATTAAATAATAAAATAAAAAATAAAAAAAAACATACCTTCCCTCCTTTTCTTCTTCATTGCCCCCCCCCCCCCCCCCGATCATTTACCAGAAAGCGAAATAAAAAAAAACCCTAACCTAATCGCGCCGCCTTACCTGGAAGCCACCGCCGACGAAGACCTATCGCCGCCCCCCACCGCACGACCCCCTCCTCCCACCGAACGACACCTCGAAGCCGCCGCCCTCGCAAATCGAAGCAGCCCCCAGTCGAAGCCTCGAACCCTGCCGCGACACCTCCGAACGCCACCTCGAAGCTGCCGACGCCCTCGTCTTCCCTCCTCCCCTTCGCAAGATCGGTGAGTGATTTAGTTATTTTATATTTATTTTTATTTTTGTTTTATAAAAACTGATTTATAAAACCGTTTTAAAAACTAATTACTGATTTGATTTTTTTTAGTTATAAAAACTGATTTATAAAACCGATTTAAAAACAAATTTCTGATTTGTTTAAGAATTTTAAACTGATTTGTTTTAGAATTTAAAAACTGTTTTTTTTTTTAAAAAAAGAATATAGAAAACTGAATTTTTAAACGATGTAAAAACTGTTTTTTTTAAAGTTGCATAAACTGATTTTTAGGAATTTTTAAAACTGATTTTTTATGAATTTTTAAAACTGATTTTAAAGAATTTTAAAAACAGAATTTTTGAAAAGAATTTTAAAAACTGATTTTATTTTAAGGTTTAAAATAGAAAAAAAAAGGATTAAACTTTGAAATAGAAAAAGGTTTAATCTTTTAGTAGAAAAAGATTTGAAATTGCAAAAATAAAGATCATATTTTTAAAAAGAGAAAAGACGGGATTTTTATTAAGTAGAAGGAGTAAGACATGATTTTATATTTTTAAAGCAATAAAAATATAATTTTTACATCATAGGATATTAAAAATATAATCTTTGTTTTTAAATATGATCTTTATATATTGAATAACATAGTAAAAAATTCGATTTTTATCTATGTAGAGAATACGGGAAACGAAAGCGACAAGAAAACGAAATAGGCAAAGGTTTCCATAAAGGAAGAGTCGTGTTATTGGATAGCTATTGGTGAGGAATTCTCACTCTTCAATTTCTTCTTATATATATATATATGTGTGTGGAAATAAAAGTGAATTGCTATATATAAATATTTACATATATATATATATACGCCCCCTCGTCCACAAACCATGGACGATATATATATTGGTTGAAATTGTTGTGAAAATTGGTTAACGGCAAATTGTTGTTTGGGATTGTTTGTGGTTGGTATTGAATTGATTGAGGTTGAAAAATACCCGTTTGTGATTGGAAAATATTTGGTTGAAACCACATAGGATTAGTTTGTGGTAATGAAATAAATATAAACATGCCTCCTGCGTGCGAATTAGATGCATGATCCCCATTGTCAAAAACCGCGAGGTTTTAAGGTAGAGCGAGGAGCCGTACTAGGGACGGTGCCGGTTTAACTACCCTGCCGTTATGTTGCCGAAATTTTGAATAATCTTTGTGTGTTAGAATTATTTTCATATGTTGAAATTATTTTACATGCATTGAAATTAAAGTCATATATTGAAACTATGTCCATGTGTGGAAATATTCATGTGTTGAAAAGTGTTGTGTGAAAATAAAATTCATTTGTGAATGAATGAAGTGTATAAACAATAAAAATCACATTTTTATTTATATATGAAGTATGAAAAATATTCGCCTTATACAAATAATTTCAATCATAAAAATTTCATCTTTCTAATATGAACAACATAAATAAATTGTCCATGTGTGGAAATACTCATTTGTTGAGAAATGTGTGTAGTGGAAAAGTTCATGTGTTGAATAAAAAGATTGAACAATAAAAATTACATTTTTATTGAAACTATGAAGTGTTGTAACCATACGTTGGTTGAATAAATATTTTAAATGATAAAAATATCATTTTTATCATATGTGTGATATGCTAAAGATATGCAGACGTTGAAACAAATATTTGTGATAGGAATATTATTTTTAACATGCATAGGAACTAAATAAAATAGTCATGTGTTGAAATCTATTTTAGTTCACCAAAATTATCATCTTTGAAATGTGAAGTGTTAAAAATAGCCACTTGTTCAAATAAACGTGCATGAGTTGAAATATACATTAACTAGCTAATGTTATGATTTTAGCCTATGCATGCGATATTAGAATGAGTGGTGTTTTTAAACCAAAGCAAATCAAATATGAAGTTGAATAGAAAATGATAAATGTTAGAAATTGTATATATGTGCATGCATATCTATTGAACAGGTTAAAGCAAAAAGGGGCTAGAGAAGAGGAATAAAATTTTGTGCCCGACAAATAGGTACACATTTACTGTTTGTTTGGGTGATGATTTTATGAGCCTGTTGGCTAGCCGCTTGGCTTTTTCTTTTTCTTTTTGAGATTAGAAGGACCGGGAACGCTACTTGCGATTTCCCGATGCCCCCGGTACAGGGGAGGTTATGGCGAAATTTTCCAAAATTTTAGGGTGTTAGAAAAATATTTGAAGTGAAAACGATATAGAAATTATTGAATGAACTATATTTATATAAATATATAAATATATAAATATAAATATAATTAAAACGAAACGTAGCCGTGCAGTTCATATTTTGAAACCGTGATTTCAAACGACTAGTGCGGAAGATCCGACCATTGGATTTTCCCGAAACCTCAACCGTTGGGTTCGCCTTGGAAATATCTTTCCAACGGCACCAACTTTGTGAAGATCCGACGGTTGGATTGTCTGGAATGTTTAATTCAAAATTAGTGAAAAACAGCGCCAGAAACGATTATATTTATATATATATATATATATATATAATTAAATTAAATCGAATAACGACGCTGCAGTTTGTAAATTGAAATCGTAACTTCAAATGGTTAGTGTGGAAGATCCGACCGTCGGATTTTCCTAAAACTGGAACCGTTGGGTTCGTTTTGAAAAGACCTTCCTAATGATGTAAAATTTGTGAAGATCCAACGGTTAGATTTTCCTATATGTGTAAAACAAAATTAGTGGAAAGCAGCGCCAGTGCGTCGACACGACCTGAAACGTCGTTTAATTAAATATGGCCGTTTTAAATTAAATAAAAATGGCGATATATCGTTATTAAGTGCTATAGACGATATAGAGTGAAAATAAACCAATTTTGTTGAGTTTGCTTGATATGTGATGGTTGAATGTATTTGACGTGAAAATTATAACTAAACAACTGAAATGTGAATGTTGAATAGTTCAACCCTGTGATTAATTGGTTTGAAAATCTAAATATACGTGGGTTATTTGAAAAGGCCGAGTTTATCTCATTTCAAATAATCGATCGACGTTGAGAAGTCGAAGAGTCGAAGACGACTGAAGACCGACGATCTCCACGTTGGATGGATGGGCGCTACTGATGCTCGTGATTGGAGTAGCTACCATGAAGGAATTGAAGTAGTAGCCGTCCAAACATAGTGTTGATTGTACGGATATGCGAGGAATTGGTGCCTCCGGTTTCGTTCAGACCCAGAACGGACTTGTAAATGGACTGTGTGTCTGACATTGGATTTTGTTCTGTGTTGATTGATCTCTGTTAAATATATATCTGTTTGGCAGCAGAGAATTTATTCTCTTGCTTAACGCCCTTCTCTGAGACGTACGAGTTTAGAGGTTATGTATTGACAGAAATCAGTCGCATGGAGTGGATTGCCTGTGTGGCACGCCTAAGTGGCATGTGATCAAGGCTTCTGTTGCAAAGCAAAGTCTTGTGGTTGATGATCAAAGCATGGTCTGTGTGACGTAGCTTTGTGTATAACGTGAATTCGTGAGCCTCACACCTCGGTATGAGTCAAAAACGGGAGAAGGACCCAAGGAGTGCAAGACGTTTCTTTCTAGCTATGGTGGTGTCAGTGACCTCCCAGCCCTGACATTTATATCTTTTTCACCTGTGTGGTTATTGGAATGCGAGGCGCCTCGATTATAGGTCTGTAAGGACCGGGAAACGTGTGTTCAGGAATAATTAATCCTCAAAAGTAAGAGAGGACCGGCCTTGGAGGATCCAGGGGATTGCTGTGTGCGGTCCCGAGGCATTTGCTAGAGTGTCTCGAACGGAGAGGAGCTTGCCCCTTGCCTCGACTCATGAAGGAATCCAATTTCCAATACGATATGTGCGGTTGTGATTGTATTACTAGTACGGCGACATAGTAGATGGTAGCTATGCCGTCTAGGATTGATATTTATGATTGAATTTGCTTTTGAAACATATATGCACTAGTAATAATATCAAACACCTTTGTTTATTCGTATAAAGCATCTTTGGCCATTATAAGCTAAAAACTCTATCCTCCGGCTTGCGTTGCATTGTGTGATGGGACCTGAGTCTTATAATGGCTTCATTTTATAAAAAGCATTGCGTTGATTTAATCGTTTGTTTTATCTCATGCACTAGCACTCATTGGAGTAAACCCGTTCCGCGAAAGTGGCGTGGTCCTTTGATTTGCCTTATTATTGTTGTTAATAAGTTGAATGGATTTCTCATACCAGTCCCATGACTGACTCGTAGTTTGTTTCACCTTGCAAACTCGGGTGCCCTCATTTTCACACGGGCAGCCTAGTTACAGGTTTCTGACGCACCTTTTGGCTCATGGCGAGGCTTGACTACACCGTGCTGACTTGGATTTTCTCCGCCATTATTGTATCTATATTATGATTCCGCCACTGGCGATGTAGACTGATATTCCTTTTGTGTACTCTTTATGTATGATTCCGCCTCAGGCGATGGTGACTGATTATGTATCATTATGCACTAAGTTGTATCCTGTACTGTGCTTCTCTGATGTGATGTTATCTATATGATTCCGTTGTCATATGTGTGTAAATTATTCTATTTTCTGTTTATGCTATTATCTGTGATCTGCTAATGATGATTAATGTGTTATATTCCAATGATTATCCTTAACACCGTGCTACGGGGTTTTGGGATCGTCACACGAAATCTTGATTTTTCAATTTCATTAGAAAACTATAGTTCAATAGAATCGAACGTTTCTTATTTCAAAGAAATTCGACTTATATCGAATCCTATGTACTCGTTTAAAGTTCAAAACGTAAAACTACGAACTACCGCATCGTCGCGAGCTTGCTTTAAATTAAATAAAATTTTAATATGTTCAAACTTCATTTAATAAATAAATTCATTATAATTCGAATAAAAACTCAATTAAATCTGTTAAATTATCCAGTTCACACAACATTGCAAATTCAACTTATTTCCGAATATTTTAGAATTAAATTTATTATTTCATTATTTATATTAATTACGTAATTCAAAAATATTTAGTTTAATTCAAATAAGTTACCAAACCACTATTTAAATAATTAAATTAATTAATTATTCAACAATTAAAAATTCAGGATGTTACATTCTTTCCATCTTAAGAAAAATTCATCCCCGAAATTTACTAAGTAGAAAAGATGCTATAACTCTTCCAACTTCTCTCAACCTAGTTGGTTGAAATCTTACACTTCATATCTCCTCGACTTAGTCCTCTACATACTTTTAATTCTTATGCCATACTCAAATTTCCATGATTTATCTCAATTGACTTGTCCACCATTTTTGGATAATCCATCATCACATTCTTATCTTTAATCTGTATCCTTTCCTGCATATTTTCATGTCTATTCAAATTGATTTTAAATTAATTAATGAACTTCAATGTTTCACTTTAAATCTTATTAACCAATTCTAGTTTTCTTATCTTAATTACAATCGACAAGTCAATTTCTTTAGTTATCGAAATTTCTTCGAAATTTTATAACTCTTTAAATTTTTGGAAATTTTTGCCAGCGTCTCCTTTGTATGGCTCAATCGGTACAAATATTAATTGGTTAATAAGAAAATCAAAAAGCCAAGCGGCTTGCTAAATAGGCTCATAAAAATTCATACTCAATTAAACATGTATCTTGTTGTCGGGTATTCAATTTTGTCTCTTCCAATTGCTACCAATTTAGTATATACTCAAGCATTCCCAATTGATCTCCAATCAATTTATCTTTAACAAAACTATTCACTTATATCCAAGCTAAATTCCATTTCAAGTTCAAGTTTTGTTCTTAATCTCAAACTCTTAACACTTCAATCTAACATACTTAACCAAGTTAAGTTCCATTCCCAAATTCCATTCACTAATTAAATTCTCTAATCAGTTATCTTTATCTCAAAATTCGAAATATGATTTTTATTTCAAAAATCAATCCATTTTAACTTACATCAGTTCATATTTAGTTAACTGCTTAAGACTTAGATTTTAATTCACTTAATTTTTTTCATTTTTAACTTGTTTTTAATCCAAATATTCTCTTCCTGCGAGGTTTTTAGTAACTTTTGCTTTTTCAAAAGCAAATTTTCCCTTTTAGGATTCAAAACAACTTGTTTTCTCAAAATAATTCAAAAATAATATCTTTGGTATTAATTCGTCACTTAGAAACTCGAAAATGAACATTGATGATGTCACGATCCATCATTGATATTATTTTCCAGCTATCGAAGTGAGTTTAATACTATATCCATTTAAAAACCATTTTTAACCACTTCCATTTGGAAATTATTCCAGAATATCCTTCATAATGCTTGGAAAACATTTCCAAATTCCCTAGGATCTTAAATTTTCCATATATTTAATCCAAATCCATTTACAACACTTTTCATGTTCCTGGAAATTTTAATTCCAAATTTTGATTTAAATCCAGATTTAGTTCATTTGATTTTATATATTACATTAATATGAATTCTGATTGATTATTTATAACCATCTCAATTATAATCTTATTCGAATATAATAACAATCAACACAACCAATATTCTATAATAATTCCAGGATAAATATTTTCTTTACATCAAAATATACATTAGGTAAAATTATTCCATTTACCCTATTTCAAAACATACTATGTCGGTTCATCGTATTAAAGTGTTCAAAACCCCTATCAATACAGTGGATCATGGTGATCAACAAGAATTCATAAACTACTCAACAAACCAACCAACACAGTATAAAACAATTTTTATAAAACTAACAAGTACGCTCTCTCATATATGTATATATACACACAACTCAATCTAAGGTATTACAAACCCCATCTCTATTGAGTCATGCCACAAAGACAAGGTTATTACTCAACCTTATGCTCTAATACCACCATAATGGACCGACCAGTTCCCGATCCTGATTATCGACACAAATACCATGTCAACTAACCAAGAACCAGAAATTTACCCGATCATTAATAGAAAGAAGTTAGAGGGTGAGAAATAGAAAGAAAGTTAGAGTAGAAGAAAAGGAAGTGTAACGGCCCAGGGATTTTCGATCCCGAAAATCAACACAAATAACAATGTCGACTATTCAAAAATCGGAAATACCAAATCATTAATAGAAAGAAGTTAGAGGGTGAATAATAGAAAGAAAGTTAGAATAGAAGAAGAAGAAGATCACAACACAATAGAATCAGAGTAACACGAATCTCACAGCGGAATAAATAAAATATATTATATAACAATTTTGAAATACAAAATTGTATTTGTACTTTCATATCATCAGAGTACATCACATATATATCACAGCGGAAACTATATATATCTAACATCAAAGCCAACTACTCCAAGCTCCTTCAAGTATCTACAAAATCCCGACTACTTGACTGCCCGTACAAATTTGGGCACCCAAGAGTTTAGGGAAAATCAAAACAAAATAAACTCTGGGCCAATCATGTGACTGGTGTGAGTAAACTCTAATCATTCTGGTTTAACTTTTCCAAAATTCTTTTCATAGCAATAATAATCGTAAGACCCATCCACACATAAACATGGATGGTTTTTATCTTATGACAACCCAAAACAATGTTTTAAAACAATACTTTCCTGATATATTAATAATGTCTAAACCAAGTAAATAATAATCTAGCAAAATGCTTCCATCGAACGCTCTACCTATACAAATATGAATATTCTATAGATGGTGACAATATACCCTAATTGGGAGCGACCCACTTAGCCATGTTACCTACCCTATTTTTGTCATTTCCCGACTGATGAGGCTTGAGGTCGTAATGTATCTTTTAGCAGATCACACCTTCATTTACTTTGAATGCCACACTGTCATAACCGCCAAATAACAAATTTATTTCCCCAAAAATACCACGGGTATAAGCTAAGAGAAATGAATTCCTCCATCACCAACGTAAATACGTTTGAAGAGATCAACTTACACGATCTGTTAGATACACTCTGTCAGATTTTCGTTCATATATGTTATCCTAGGACTAGACAAACAAAAGGCGCTATTCTGTAAATCTATCTTAGGCAATTTCTACCTAGGATTGCCAGAACAGTCCGTGCAAAAACTCTGTCTTCAATTATCTTCATCATATTTGATTTATAACGCTAATGCCCATACGGAGTGGTTTTCAGATAATAAATTTGATCCTGGTCTATCCGTATTGACAACGGAAATGGTAAAAAACTTTGATAGTCGGTTATTTAACTATCAAAGGAAAACATACATACAAACAACGATCTTATTTCCAAATGGAAATTTTATCGATCAACCATCAATCAACACTGAGCCTCTTTATTTTATCATTAGTTTATTCATTTCCTAATTCCCCATTTATTTCTTAAAACCCGTTTAACTTCTCATGATTTTTGGAAAAAATTTCCATATATCACAAATTATTTATTTTCTATATCTAAAAATATACATTATTAACATTGGAAAACATTTCCACTTCTTATTCTTGCATCACTATCCTTCCACATTCATCAGTCCCTAACTGTAAAGTAGTAAGAGAACAACTCCGTAAGTATTAACCCAGAAGGCCAAAACCAACATCAGATCAATACCCAGAAAGTTGTTCAACTTAATAGTCTCCAGTGAGCTTCTAGTTTCCTTAACTCCATTTAAATCTGCAAAATGTTTGCTTTTAAATCAGTATTCACTTTAAAACATGAATATTGTTTCTTTATTGAAAAATGGACTCGCTATATCAAATCAAATCCCGATATACATTTTTATATACTTATATAGGTTAAAATTCCATTTATCGAATTATTTCATAAATTCATATTCATATTTCACTTCATAAACACTATTTCCAAGTAAACTTCTTGTTAATTATCAATCAAGTTTATAATTAAATCTCGACTTCATATTCTATTATAATCTATTGGTTCTAAACCAAATCTTAATTATCTTGTCCAATTCCAAATTATATAATATACGAATTCCAAAAATAAACCATTTTAATAACATTTGAATCGTTGAATTTTAATTACAAATACTTATGGTTTTAACTTTATTCACATTTCGAGTATCGACATAATCTCATCATTTTTCTTTCTAACGACTTCCCTTTTTCTTTTAAATAAATTAATTTCTTGAATTTATATTTCCACACTATTTAATAAAAATCATTTTTCTTCATTTATAAATATTGTTTATAAATCAAATTACTTGTTTTATATATTTAAACAAGTTATTATATTCTAGCCAATCGAAAATCAAATTTCTATTTTTAAATAGATTCTCCTTTTTAAAACTCGAATTCTTTTCCCATATATTTATGGTATTTTAAATACCAATTATGTCAGGGTTAATGTTATCTAAAACATCCCAAACACACAAAAATCAACCACAGACTATTTGTCACATCATATAATGTAATATATGAAAAGCAACAATATAATTGTTGAGGAATCCACTTGGATCCCTCCTACCTATTTCACTGCATCCACAGATGTTAATCAATATAAATAACACTAATTTCATATCAATATGAAATATTATAATAAATAGAATCAATATTTAAGCAACGTTTTAGACATATAGCGATATCTAGAATTTCAACCAATTAACTAGCAAATCATCCAAACAACCATCACACACAGCATTCAATCATTTTTATCAATATTAAATAACATTTATATAATTATAAAACTAGACAGAATTAGTGAGTTTACTCACTTTGGTCGTTTATTGTTAAATAACGATAACCGTTCAATAGATCCGATCAGGCATTTTATTCTGCCATAAATTGAGACGAGCTCCAAATCTCTCCAAATCCATTATGTAGACCTCGTTTATACAATTCCAACGTGACCAACAGCGCTTAATTATGATAATGTATGGATTATATGTTACATTTACAAGTTCATATATATTATTTAAATTAAATTAACTATAATTTATTTTGTTTTATTGGGCTTTACTCTCTTTTTTTCGTGGCTCATCCCTTTTTAGTACAGGTCATTTTAAAACTAGAAGTAGTAGTGCCATCTTCATCCTACAGACTTCCAAACCCCAACATACCCATTTCTGCCAAAACTCGAGCTCCTCTCCCATGGTAGTTCTTCCATGGAAATTCACGAAAAATATACCATGCTTTATCTAGCTCAAACCTCTTTCTTCCTGAATGAAAAAAGCTAGCCTGCTCCTCCTTATTTCCATCACCACATCTGACTCTCCCATCCACCATATTCCCTCCAAAAAAAAGCAAACTCACTTTAACTCAAAAACCCCACTCTCAGATTCACGACTCCCGGTTCCTCTCCCCTTTTCGTTTTTTTTCTGTTTCTTTCCTTTCTTTTCTTTTTTTGGTGCAGATATACATACTTGAATATATTGCCTGTACAATTTTCAACAGACCAATGTTTTCAACCACAAGCACACACACTTGCATTCACACTACTGCAAGCTTCCCTCATGATTAAGCCACCTGCGCATTTTCCCTTCACACTGAGCCCCCCAATACTGCATATATCCGCCTCTTCCTGTTATATAAATTCATGTCTACACTTTTTCTTCAACAGTCCGCTCCCCTTCCTCCCATGGCACAGCTCTCAATAGAAAATCATTCCATACTCCTTTTGACCCCTTTCATCTTCACCCGCAATCAGCCCTATCCACTGTTGTCTCACTTCGAACACCCCAGGAAAGCTCACACCCATTGAACTGAAGAGGACCTTATGTGTTTCATATATAAAGGTTTTGAATTTTTTTGTGGAAGATTTTAATTTGTTTGAAAATTATGAACCGTGCGATTTGTCATGCAAGAGCTTCAACATTCTTTTCGAAAGAAGAAGAACAACAATGAATGAATATATCATGTGTATATATATATAAGTGAAGTCTTCGTCATTAAGTATTAGCTATATAGGAGTAATGTAGGTAAGCCGCAGACTATGATGAAACTTCACTTTTTTAGTAGTTGTTTTTTATGTTGAAACCTTCGATAAATGATATGTTGGCCTGTGCAATTTACTTAGGGGGTAAGGTATTCCATATTTATATTATATAATATATATATATTAGATTTTAAGGGTACCGTGCTACATAGAGTCCCGTTTATTTATGACTGCTATGGACAAAAATAAAAGTACGATTGTGTCAAGCGATGTGCCACGATCCCAAAAATATAAAAATATAGACAAGTTAGCTTATTTTGTGATATCCCAAAACGTTGATATAGGGTGTAAAATACTTCAAATAAAAAGTTTCTTATTTTCCAAAATAAAAATTACAGAAAAATTCTATAAATTAAACTAAAAAATACGTCTTGAAAACATATCCAAATTCGAAACCAATATTTAATTATATTAAATAAACCGTTATGGTCTATAAACGAATCCACATCGACTATTTGAAAATTTGATTTGGACATAACTCACAATCTATAATACGAAATCACGGTTTTTCACTTCCCTTAGAAAAATATAGCTTAAAAGATTCAGACGTTTCTTGTTTCAAAGAAATTCGACTTATAACGAACCCAGTATTCGTTTAAAGTTCAAAACTCAATATTACAAACTACCGCAACGTTACGAGCTCGATCATAATTTATATTATAATTAATAAGTTCAACTGTCGTTTAATAATATATTTTTTGTTAGAACTTGTATTTAAACTCGATTAAATATCTTATATCATCTAATTCACACCATATTGCAATTCCAACTATTTATGACTTTAAAAGAAATAAAAATTATCATTCCATTACTTTATATTAATTTTAATATTCAAATATTTGAATTCAAACAATTATAATAAAATAATTAAATTAATTAATTATTAAATCGCGGTAAATTTCAGGATGTTACATTTATTCCCCTTAAAAGAATTTCGTCCCCAAAATTATTAAGGTAGGAAAAGTGTTACAAAATCTATTATAACTGGGTTAAAACTTTTATGTTTTACTTCTTAGCTTCAATTTCAACTGAACAAATCCTTTTCAATTAAAATATTAATTTATAACAACCCGGAATTTCTGAACCAGTTTAAAAATTTTATTTTAGCTATTTTTATGAGTTTTGAATATTTAAAATGATTTATTTTAAATAGTAACAACTAAAAATTTATTTAAACTGAAGGTAGAACGTATAAATTTATTTTAAATATAAAACGAGCCTAAAATGGCGTGGTAGTTTGAAAATTTGGTTTTGAATTTCAAAGGAATGTACAAAATTCAATATAAATCAAAATTGGACAAAACAGGAAATATTTTAATCCCTTTAGCTATATCTTTCTAATGAATGTAAGAAACTGGGATTTCACTTTATAAATTGAAAGTTATGTCTAGTTTAAAATTTAAAATAGTCACTATGAAATATATATATATATATATATATATTAATATAATATATAGCCCTCAAAAATAGCTATTTTGCAAACGACCTTCGTTTTCGACGAAACCACTTTTGCTGGATTTGGAATGTCAAATTATTGCTAGGTTCAAAATTTCATAATTTTTGGAATTAATATGTGAGCGTAGTAAATCTAAATGTGTTTTGTGAATTAAGTTTGAATTTAATCGACTGGAAAAATGGCCATTTTTCAAACGGTCTCCAAATTCGACGAAATTAATTTTTAGGACTGTACCATCAAAACATAGCTAGATTAATTTTTCTGCAATTTTTGGAGTCAGTATGTGGCCCTGTAAATTAAAATGTACGTTGAAATTTAATATATATCGATTTATGTTTTAATTTAAAGAAAAACTAATCGAAATGATAGAATTGGCTTGCGAAACATATCCCATTGTGTCTAGAATGGGGGTATTTAGCTAGGGGCGACAGTCACCGGGTTTGATTAGGAGTTCATGTGCAAAAATCTCATTTTTTGAATTAAATAATAATTAAAAGTATATATAAATAGCCTTGAAAATATTAAAGCCCTATTTCATTCCTCGTTTCAAAACCGTCGAAGCTCTCTAGTGAATGGCCACAAACCTCTGAATTTGATTCTTCTTTTTCTCCAATCTAGGCAATTTCAGCTCAGATTCATAAAACAAAAATGGTAGATTTCAACGAGATCCGTACGATTAACGGTAATGATCGAAAATACACTACAAATTTCTCGATTTCTGCGTGCAAAGAGACAGCATTCGAACCGCTCTCCAGTGGTGCTGAGGCCATAGAGTTGCCTCAAATTCTGTGCATGGGGAGCTCTCTTGTGGCCGCTTCAAGGGGAAAACAACGATCATACTCCGGCGGCTTGGTTCTTGGGCAAAGTCGAACCCTAGCAGTGGTGTTTGGATTCCAGTGTCATTCTGAAGGGTTATGGGGAAGACGGCTTAAACAATGGTTAGCGTTAGGAAGGTTGGCTAATATGAATTATATAATTAAATTATAGGTTCTTATTAAAACTAGAAATGACAATAACTCGGCCGTACAGAATCAGAAATGGTCAAACTTGAGTGCGTTGAAACCACGAAGACGAACACTACAACATGGAGCAGATCAGAACTGAAATAGAAGCCATTTTGATTTTTGGTAGTATTAAAAACAATCGTTATTAAAACGATTTCGAACCAATCAATGTGAGAATTCTCTCATTAAAATTTTGTACAGTAGTTTATTTTATTTTATAACTGTAAACATAAAAGTATTTCCATTGTAAATTTTTATCAGTTTTAATCATTATAAATTGTATACGGTGCCTATTAGCTCACCTCCCTAGTCCACAGACCATGGACGATTTAATTGACTGTATTGTGTTGTGATTGTGATGATTAACATATTAAAAATAATGTTAATACTAATGTGGTAGTGAAATTAAATTATAAATATTTTTTATAATTTAAACAGTAAAATTGGCTAATTAGGAAAATAATTCAAATCGAATTAGAATTGGTTAAATTTATTAAACAATGATTTATTTAAATTGACTATTGTTGTTTGATAACCCCACACGAGTATTGGGATGATATTTGACATACATTGATCCTAATAATTAGTGGTATGTCAATCGATGGGTTGACAAGCTGTGATGAGCGTTATTTATTTATTTTAATGATTATACAGTTGTAAATGCACTTCGGATGATGTTTGAATGTGTAATGATTATTTATCATTATGGTTGAATACATGCGATGTATGAAATCCATGTAACTGAAATTATATGGTAATTGATTGAGTTGCATTCCGATTCAGTAATAACGAATATTTTGAAATAACGAATATTTTGAAATAATGAATATTTTAAAATAATATTCAATAAAGAATCAAAATAAGATTTTGATGTAAGATTTTGGATGGACACAAAAATATTTAAAAATATGAAGCCGGGTTAAGTATAGAAACACCATTTTTAACCCAAACGGGTTTATCGATCGATTTTATTCATTTTAAAATTAAATCGAAGAGAATTGATTTCAAAATCTGATATTTTGAAAATATTATCATTTTAATATTATAATGATATGGAATATTCAATTTTGATTTAAAATTGAAAATGAAGTTGAAATCATTATAAAACGAATTTATAAACGATTTATAAAAAACATTTTAAATGGAAATCGATAATATATAATATATATATATATATAATTGCCTGAATAGAACGCGCCATGCAGCGGCTGTTCACGAGTTTTGACCATTAACTTCAAATTGATGTAACGGGAGATCCGACCGTCGGATTCTCCTAAAACCGGAACCTTAGGTTCGTACCGAACAAAGCTTTCCAATGATTATAAGAGATTTGAAATCTAACGGTTGGATTTGGAATTATGTCCAAATTAATTTCAGAAAAGGTCACTATGAATGTAGTTCGGCGGTCGATATTGGAAATCGACTGTAAAGGCCTTAATAAAATTATTAAAAATATGGAAAAGTTGTGTAAAATCATAATAAATGATTTGGAAAGATTTTGGATGAAAAATTACAAGTTTTGAAAAGATAAAAGATATTTTTATCTAAATGGACTAGCTATTGACTAGAACAATAATCCAATTATTTTTAAACTAAATAAATTGGACTTGAAAATGGGTTTTAAAATAACCAGAATTTTTCCAACGTATGAATTGGAATGGTTTTGAATGGAAATAATATTCGAAATATTTCAGTATTGGATTTCATGATTATACATATATTGTTGAGGAATTTGGATAATACAGATATCATTATTCCTAAAATGATATCCGTTAGTTTCAAATTTTGATATTGAATATAAGCCGATATTATTTTCTATTCAGGGCCTTGTATTTAATATCAAATTGAATTTTGGGTTTGTCGTGAATGGTTTCTTCAACAACACTATTCTTAAACCCAGTTGAGAAAAGAATAAATCTTTTAATTAAGATTTAGAAAAGTTTACCAATTAATTAATATTTGATGGGAGTTGAACTAAAATTGGATTTTTGGGTTTATCGTGAACAATGTTTTAAATAACATTCGTTCTTTAACCCAATTAACGGTGAAGATATGATTTGGAATATATAATCTTTTAAATAAGATTAATGGAATTTTCCAAAGAAAAGTTTTCCAATTTTATATATTAAATTGGAATTGAATGGAATTCGATTTGGTACTAATCGAGATGAGCTTGTGTGAATGTAGACCATTACTATTTATGGAATTTAGAAGGCATTTCCACTGTTCCATTTATAGTATTGATTTGATGCAGAAATTTATATCGATTATATACCGTTATGATTTCCGTGAAGATTCCGTTTTGATGGAAGAGGATTTTGGGTTTATTGTGAACTTTGTTTTAAATGACATTAGTTTTTTAACCCGGTGAAAGAGGGGATTTATTTCCTAAAATTTGAATAATCATTAAGTAATGATTTTTGAAATTAAAACTGGACTAGAGTTTTAATAAATTTTAATTAGATTGGGATGAGAATAAGGTAACTAAATTTACCAAATTCATGAAATAATCGAGAATGGAGTACCACCAGTTTTACTCTAGGCGATAGTCAAATCTTTAATTAGATTTGAACGGGAAATGGTAATTAATTTTACCGATAATACAGTGGGTGTTAGACATGGAGTGCTACCAGCTTTGCTCTATGGGATGAATAGGTTGAGATTGGGATAATAAAATAAATGATTACTTCGGTAAGGTTCGCTAATCCCGACTAGTTTTATAAACCTTAATTTGGTTTAGAGTGGATAAAGGATAAAATCAAATCTTTTTAATTGATATCAAAAGGAAGATTAAAAAATAATTTAAAAAGAATTTATCTTTGATAAAATTAATGGGAACCTTTCCCTAAAGATATGAATATTTGAATAAAAGAATATTCTAAATTATAATGAGGCATATGATGTGTTTTTATAGCACCTGATTATAAGATACGCGAATTATTTGGAAAGACCAGGTTTAACCCATTCCAAATAATTAATATGACGACTAAAAGTCGACGATGAAGAAGGTGGTTGAAGACCGGAGATCTTCACATCGTTTGGATGATTACTGATGTCTTGATTGGGCTGTACACCCATGACAAGGTAATAAGTGGTGATCATCCAGAATTACTTGGAGATCGACCGGATATGCGAGGACGTCTCTCCTATATTGGACATATGGGACGAGGAATAAGGTGCCTCTGGTTTCGTTCAGACCCGGAATGGGCTTGTAAATGGATGCGTGTCTGGCATTGGATTTCATTCTGTGCTAATTGATTTCTATTAAATATATATCTGTTTGGTGGCAGAGAATTTATTCTCTAGCTTAACACCCTTCTCTAAGACGTACGAGCTTAGAGGTTATATATTGATAGACATCAATTGTATGGCATGAATTGTCAGTGTGGCATGCTGAGATGCAAATGATCAAGGCTTTTGTTGAAAAGCAGAGTCTTGTGGTTGATGATCAAAGCACGACTTTAAATAGCATAGCTTTGCGTGTAGCGTTAATTCGCGAGCCTCACACCCCGGTATGAGTCAGAAACAGGATAAGGGACCCGAAGAGTGCATGCGTTTCTTTCTAGCTAGAAGTGGTGTCATGGTATGGAGCTCAGACATTTTTACTTATGTGGATGATGGATGGTGAGGCGCCTTATATATGATTGGTCGACATACTGACCATTTTAGAGGTTCGATAGGACCGAGAAACGTGTGTTCAGGAATTGCCAATCCACTAAAGTAAGTGTGGACCAACCTTGGAGGATCCAAGGGTTCACTATGGGGAATCCTGGTTCATTCTGCTAGAGATGGCCTGAATCAATTAGGAGATCATCCCTTGCCTTGACTCATGATGGAAATCCAATTTCCAATACATCATTTTTCGGTTTCATTTGTAGAACTAGTATGGCGACATGATATATGGTACCCATTCCGTCTATGATTGATACATTTATGCTTGAAATTGATTCGACACTATGCATTAATAATAATATTAAAATGATTTGATTTAAGCGTACCAAGCATGTTTGGCTATTATAAGGGAAAACTCTATCCTCCGGCTTGCGTTGCATTGTGTGATGGGACCAGAGTCTTATAATAGCTTCATTTTTCAAAAAGCATTGCGTTGTTTTATATTTTAAGCTAGTATTCATGTGGAGTAAACTCGTTCTGTGTTA
This sequence comes from Allium sativum, assembly GCA_030737875.1. Taxonomy (NCBI): domain Eukaryota; kingdom Viridiplantae; phylum Streptophyta; class Magnoliopsida; order Asparagales; family Amaryllidaceae; genus Allium; species Allium sativum. The sequence continues at coordinate 97,923 of JASFAX010000079.1, forward strand.
TACGGCGTGGTCCCATGATTTACCCTATTTTAAAGTAAAGTTTAATAACTGTTTTGAGATCTCACACCAGTCCCATGACTGACTCGGAGTTTATTATTTCTACCTAAACCCTTGGTGCCCATATTTTCCACACGGGTAGCTAGTAGTTTTGGTTTTGCAGATTTCTATTTATTAGGATCCTGGGTTACAGTTGGAGCTATATTCAGAAAGCTTTGTATCCGTATATCTCTTTCAGTTGTGTCAGTTGTTATTTCCCGCTACACAATATATTTATGTATATACTTTCCGCTGCTATGTAAATTCTTAATCTCTAATATTGTATTTCCAATGTGTATATTTATTAATACTCTAGAATACTCTTGTACTCTGATGTAAATTGTTGTAATAGTAATGAAATGGTCTATCGTTTGTGTTTTGATGAGTAGTGTTCTCAAAGCAATCCGCTGCTTTCCGTCTCTTCGGATATCGGGGAATTTCAGATCGTTGCAGTTTGGTATCAGAGCTTTGGTTTACAGAGCTCGAGAATAAGACACGTTAGAACCAAACGAAAGAATTCATCAGGGATAGGATTAGTAACATCCTCTAAGAATAACTAGTTAGAGATAGGATCAGTAGTATCCTAGAATGAGTTTGAAGAGTAACATTTATAAAAATAAAATTAGTTTTGAAATTATATTATTATACATATTTGAGTATTTTATTTTATATTGAATTTGGACCATCGAGTACATAAAGATTTTGCATATACGCGTCATGAACATATATTTGAAGTCTCAAATATACTGGATAGATATACAATCACACTCTAGTCGCCCGGAGATGATTCTGATGATTGTAGCTACATCGTTAGTATTTCGAGTTTCGAAAGTGGATATCTATATATTTCCAATTGACTGGTGTGAGAACCAAAACTTAGTTAGAGTCTATTTTTTGTGATTTGGCACTAAAAATCTGATTTTTGATTATATTAAAGTTATATATGTTTGAAAAGCTAACCAACTAATTGATTGTTGGTTGTGATGTGTGATTATTAGTTTAACTAATTAATAATATTGGAATAATCAAACCAATAAGAGGATGAAAGGTAAATTTTAGCCAAATTGAATCAAATATTGAACTAAATTGAAAATTGATTGAAATTGCATATATGTACATGTATATATAATGAAAAGGTCATAGCAGGGAAGCTAAGAAGAGGAATAAAATTGTATGCCCGACAAATAGGTACATATTTACTTTATTTATTGGGGTTTTGATGATTTTATGAGCCGATAGGCTAGTCGCTTGGCTTTTTCTTTTTCTTTTTGATTGATAAGGGCCATGTGAGGCAAGTTGCAGTTTTACCGATCAGCCCGTACAAAGGAGGTTATGGCGAAATTTTTCAAAAATTTAGGGTGTTAGCCAAATTTTTGAGAAATTAGAAAATTCTTAGAAACTGAAAATTTGAAGAATGAAAGTTGAGGTTGTTAGTTGAACAACTTTCAGCTCTGTTCCTTTTCAATGGCGAAAAGATGTTAATGGGAGGAGATTGTAACAACCTGGAATTTTTGAACTAATTTAAAAAATTTATTTTAGCTATTTTAATGGGTTTTGAATCTTTAAAATGATTTATTTTAAATAATAACGACTAAAAAATTATTTAAATCGAAGTTAGAACGTAAAAATTTATTTTAATTATAAAACGAGCCTGAAATGGCGTGGTAGTTTGAAAATTCGATTTTAAATTTCAAATGAATGTACAGAATTCAGTATAAATCAAAATTAGACGAAATAGGAAATATTTGAATCTGTTTATCTATATCTTTCTAAAGAATGTAAGAAACTGGGATTTCACTTTATAAATTGGAAGTTATGTCCAGTTTAAAATTTAAAATAGTCGCTATGGAATTTATATATATTTTAATATAATATATAGCCCTCAAAAATAGCCATTTTGCAAATGACCTCCATTTTCGATGAAACCACTTTTGTTGGATCCGGAATGTCAAATTATTGCAAGGTTCAAAATTGGAATTAAAATGTGAGCGTAGTAAATCTAAATGTGTTTTGTAATTTAAGTCTGAATTTAATCGACTGGAAAAATGGTCATTTTTCGAACGGTCTCCAAATTCGATGAAAATAGTTTTGTTAGGACTGTATCATCAAAACATAGCTAGATTAATTTTTCTGTAATTTTTGGAGTCAATAGGTGGCCTCGGTAAATTAAATTGTATGTTGAAATTTAAAATATAATGATTTATATTTTAATTTAAAGAAAAACTGATCGAAATAATAGAATTGGCTTGCGAAACATATCCCATTGTGTCCGGAATGAGGGTATTTAGCTGGGGGCGACAGTCATTGGGTTTGATTTGGAGTCCGTGTGCAAAAATCTCATTTTTTGAATTAAATAATCATAAAAATTATATATACATAGCCTTGAAAATATTAAAACCCTAATTCATTACTCATTTCAAAACCGCCGCCGCTCTCTAGTGAATGGCCACAAACCTCTGAATTTGATTCTTCTTTTTCTCCAAATCAAGGCGATTTCAGCTCGAATTCATAAAACAAAAATGATATATGTCAACGAGATCCATATGATCAACGGTAATGATCGAAAATTACATAGCAAATTTCTCGATTTCTGCGCGCAAAGAGGCGTCGTTCGAACTGCTCTCTAGAGGTGCTGAGGACATTAAGTTGCCTCAAATTCCATGCGTGGGGAGCTCTCATGTGGCTGCTTCAAGGGGCAAATGACGATCATACTTCAACGGCTTGGTTCTTGGGCAAAGTCGAACCCTAGCAGCGGTGTTTGGGTTCCTGTATCATTCTGAAAGGGTTACAGGGAAGACGGCTTAAATAATGGTTAGTGTTAGGAAGGTTGGTTAATATAAATTATATAATTAAATTATAAATTTGTGTTAAAACTAGAAATGATGATAACTTGGCCATACAGAATCGGAAATGGACAAACTTGAGTGCGTTGAAACCGTGAAGACGAACACTACAACATGGAGGAGACCAGAACTGGAACAGAAACCATTTGAATTTTTGATAAAATTAAACATCTGTTTAATTTTATTAAAAAGAATTGTTATTAAAACGATTTCGAACCAATCAATGTGAGAATTCTCTCACTAAAATTTTGTACAGTTATTTAATTTATTTTGTAACTGTAAATATATAGAATTTCCAGTATAGATTTTCATCAGTTTTAATCATTATAAATTGTATACGGTGCTTGTTACCTCACCTCCCTCGTCCACATACCATGGACGATTTAATTAAATGTATTGTGTTGTGATTTTGATGATAAACATTTAAAAAATAATGTCAATATTAATGTGGTAGTGAAATTAAATTATAAATATCTATTTATAATTTAAACAGTAAAATTGACTAGTTAGAAAAATAGTTCAAATTGAATTAGATTGGGTTAAATTTATTAACTAATGATTTATTTAAATTGACCTGTTATCCCTTAAAATCACATATACACATATGGATTAAATAAGCAAAAAATGGACCAGTCTTGTTCGTGACCAATGGGTCGTTCCATTCAACAAGGAGCGGGTCGGTCCATCCAAATAGCAATGGGTCGGTCTGAAGATATAAGAATGGGATGGGTCGGTCTTATTCATCCAAAACTAGGTTGGTCCATTTAAAAGGAGCGGGTCGGCCTAGTCATAAAACATCGGATCGGCATAGTTGTGAAACATCGGGTCGGTCTAGTTTGAAGACATCGTCTCAGTCCAGTTTAAAGTCTTCGAGTCGGTATATTCCATGACGATGCAGGTCGGCCAGGTTAAAGCAAAATGGCATTTGGATCAGTCAGGTAGGAATTGGATCGGCCAGGACCAGTCTGGATCGGTCAAGTACATGAAAGCTGGCAATTAGTTGGCGACAACTGGCAGTTGCATTTCCGTAAATACCCAATAGGCCAACTCAAAACCTAAAGGCTATGTTTCAGCCATTCCTCACTCCTATAAACAGGGGTTCAACTCTACTTTAATGAGGAGGATTTTTCATGACCCCGAATGGCTATCCAACTTAATTCTCAACCTTTTCTAAGTGATTTGATCATCTCCAATCATCTCAAATTGAAGATCTAACACCGAATCTACTTTGAAATCATGGAAATTCACTAAAGCTTGCGAGGAAGTCTTGATTTGTCCCAGCATTTGCTACATTTGAAGAGTCTCATCGATTTCTCCTAATAATTTCTAGTAGATCAACAGAGGAAAGTAGAGAGATTAATGATGAATGTAATTGGAGTGATTATGGATTATAACCGCTGTGGGAGTAATGAGAACGGATTTCAAAGTAGATGTAGATCAAGTTTGATCGAACCACTATAAAACATTGTGTCCTTTACTTGCATTACTACTATTTTGTGGCTCCACTTCTCCTATTTTTATCACTTTGTGAAGTACTTTTAGTACCTTTGGTGTTGATTCCAAATTTTGGATTAACATTTGGCACCCACTGTGCGGCCGCATTCGATCTTCCATTCCCTCACACTCTCTCACAAGGTTAAAGGCCTTGCATTGAGAATCTAAGCCTATCTCTACCAAGGATCTTTCCGTCAAATTTGGGTCTCTTTTTGAAGCCATGGGTAGACCATTGAAGAAAAATACTAGCAAAACTGTCGATGAAATTGACGATGCCGCAAACAACGAGAATACTCCCCTCACCAACCAATTTAATGTTGGCGAAAGTTCTAAGGCCGGAGCAGACGTAACGAGAAGAGAGTTGCATGAAGTTGCCACGAGTTTAACAAGCCAAATAGGCATTGCAAGCAATGTCATGCTGAAGAAACTTGAATCCATGTTCGCCATGCAAGCCACTACGGCGAAAGTTACCATGAATGCCGCTCGTATTAAGTCCGTTCAAACCAATCATACGGAAAACGCAGGCTCCTCTTCTTCAAGTCCAAGCCGAGGAGATTCTATTCAAGAGGTTACAAATCCTAAATATCCTCAACGTAAGGAAGCTAAGTCACCTACGCGCAACCATGCTGATAAAGCAACTTCTCGACAAGCGCTTGGAACCACCAAAGGGGCACCTCCCCAAGTGGGAGGTTCAGGGCCCCGGAATCTGAACCGTGACCGTTTGCTTAGGTAAACATCCGCTAAAGATGATGGCATCCCCCCATGGTCCAGCTCAACGAAGACGAGGGTGCATATTGGAAATGTGCACATAATTATGGAAAAAAGCTCGAGGAAGCAGGATGATGAAAAGGAGTGCGGATTCGCTCCCACCAAAACTCCACTCACGGAAAGGATAAAATGGAACCATACCTGAGTAAATTCAATCCCCCGATGTTACAAGCCTACAACGGAACCAGTGATCCTAATGTGTTCCTGTTTAAATATGATTAACATACGGACGGAGCACGTGCCACGGATGAGTTGAAAAGCCTTTACTTTCCAACTTACTTTGAAGGGGTGATGTCGTTGTGGTTCACAAAACTACCACCCAAATCTGTGGATGATTTTGCCACCTTGGCCAAACTATTGAGAGAGCAATTCAGGCTTCAAGCAACAAAAGTGCAAGATGTCATAGAGCTAAACGAGCTTGAACAAAGGCCATGGGAGCCCATCAGAACTTTTCTCACCTGCTTCAATACCGCTGCAGCCGAGGTTGGAAACTATGAGCCGCGTTTGGCCTTAATGGCTTTAAAGGGAGCCACAAATAAAAAGACTAAACTTGGACAGTGGATTAAGAAGAAGAAACCAAGTACACTCGAGGAACTGTTTGATAAAGAGGAAGAAAACATAGACGTGGGTGAAGATCCATCCTATGCTTTGGATGCTCCCGAAAGTAGCACATTGCCCGAAAAGAAAAGTAATGATGCGGAAGTTAGTCAGAAGAATGCAGGTGGTCAGAAAAGGGGGAATGATGAGAAAGATAGCCAAGCTAATAAGAAATTCCGTTTCTTCACAAATTTAGAATTGACTCCTTTAAACAATAATGTAGAGAACATCTTCATTGCAACTAAAGACAGTGAAGAGTACCCGAAGCCAAAACTAGCAAAGGTCAGTGATGTCGCAATTAAGTCTGGAAGGTTTTGCCGGTTTCATAACCAACCGGGCCACAATACAAATGAGTGTAGACATCTGAAAAATATTATGGAAGAATTGATAAGGAAAACTAGGCTGCAACAATACAGAAAGAACCCGCAGAATGCTCAAATCGCTCAAGGGCAAGGGACATCTACGGGACAGTCTAGACAAAATGAAAATGCTCCAGTTGATGTTATCCCAAGGCTGGTCATCAATACCATTTCAGGAGGCCCTCATCTAGTCAGAAGAAGTTGGGGGGACCTTGTGAAGTACGCAAGCGAGATGAAAAGCCTTTCTAAAGGAGAATAACTCATGATCATGAGCAAAGCTTTCTCGACAAAGATGCCAAAGACTTTATGGGATGATATTGTGTTTAAGGAGAGGGACTCGGATGGATTACTAGCGCCAACAGTAGATCTGATGGTAATCACCATCGGTTTGGGTCCGGCCATTGTTAGAAGAGTTTTGGTTGATAGCTTAGACCCTGTTAATGTTCTTTTCATCAATGCATTCAATACGATGAACCTCTCAATGGATGATGTGAAGGCTTGCCAAAATAAGATTCACGGATTAACAAGGCAGCCTACACAATCAATTGGCATCATTAACTTTCTTATTGGGCTTGGAGAAGGAGAAAGGAAGGTTGCCCTGAAATAGGATTTCGTTATAGTCGATGAGCCTTCTGCATACAATGCCTTCATTGGAAGACCAACCCTCGTAGTCTTCAGAATAACAATGGCTTCGTGGTGTCTAACGATGAAATTCCATACAGAAAACGGAGTCAACATAATCAAAGGCGACCAACAGACAGCGAGATAATGTTACATGGCGGAACTTGTCGAAGCTAGAAAGAAAGAAGTGAAGAAGGATGTGGAGCCTCCGCTCTGCATCACTTCCCTCCCTTTATACGAATTAAAGAGGGGCCCTCACACTGGTGAGCATAGTGGAGCTCAAAAGGAGATCGACCCCAGAAAGGCCAGAGTGGGGGAGGAAAGAGCAGCACCAGCTGAGGCTACAATCTCCATCTCAGTACACGATAAAGATCCAGACCTAGTCTTAAAAATAGGTTCACATCTGGGCTTAAAGCTGAAGAAAGATTTGATTTTGTTTTTAAAAGAAAATTTAGATATTTTCGCATGGATGCACTCTAACATGTGTAGAATACCACCCGATGTAATTGTTCATAAGTTGAATAATAATCCTAATTTGACTCCTGTAAAGCAAAAAAGACGAATTCAAAGAGCTGAAAGATCTATGGGATTAAAAGAAGAAGCAGATAGGTTATTCAAAAATAGCTTCATACGTGAATCTACATATCTCGATTGGGTTTCCAATCCGGTTCTGGTCAAAAAATTCAACGGCAAGTGGAGAGTACGCATAGACTATTCAGATCTCAACAAGGCATGTCCCAAAGACAGCTTCCCGTTACCTAGAATGGGTCAACTTGTTGATGCAACGACGGGGCATGAATTGTTATCTTTCATGGATGCATACTCTGGGTACAATCAAATCGTGACGCATAAGCCGGATGAAGAGAACACAAGCTTCATAACAGATAGGGGCTTGAATATCTATAAAATAATGTCGTTCGGACTAAAAAATGCAGGAGCGACATAACAGCTTCTTGTGAATTCTATGTTCAAAGCTCAAATCGGAAACACAATGGAAGTCTGTGTAGATGATATGCTAGTAAAGTCGAAAAAAGCTGAGGACCGTCTTGAGAACCTGGCAGAAATGTTTCATATTCTCAGGAAATATGGAATGAAACTCAATCCGCTTAAATGTTCATTTGGAGTGGCATCAGGAAAGTTTGTAGGATTCATGGTCAATGCCAGGGACATTGAAGCGAATCCTTCTCAAATCAAAGCCCTACGGGAAATGCGTGCGCCAAGGAAAAAAAGTGAACTTCAATGCTTAAATGAGAAAATAGCTGCACTTAACAGATTTATTTCCAAAGCAACGGACCGGTATATCCCTTTCTTTGATGCTCTGAAGAAAGGAAAGAAATAATTCCAATGGACTCCTGAATGCCAAACAGCCTTCGAGGAGTTAATCAAACACACGGAGTCACCACCGATGTTCTCTAAACCTAAAAATGGAGAGGAGCTATTCCTATATTTGGCTATCTCGTCTCATGCTTTATGCGCCGCATTAGTTCGAGAGGCCGCCAAGGTCCAATGGGCGGTTTATTACATTAGTAAAAGGCTTGCTGGGGCAGAATTAAACTATCCAAAGTTGGAAAAACTTGCGTATTATCTGCTCATCGCCTCGAAAAAGCTAAGACCATATTTCCAGTCCCATCCTATAAAGGTTCTCAATGATCAACCGCTAAGGCAAGTTCTCTTCCACCCGGAAACTTCGGGAAGATTATTAAAGTGGAACATAGAGCTCAGTCAATATGATATCACTTACCACCCTCGAAGAGCTATTAATGGGCAAGCTTTAGCGGATTTCATCGCCGAGTTCACGGATAGAGGAGAGGAAACGGAAGAGCCAACAGAGACGGTGGCTAACTGGGCGTTGTACTTCGATGGATCTAGAAATGATTACTGTTCGGGGGTCAGAATCGTCCTAGAAACTCCAGAAGGTCATTCCTTATGCTACGCTTTAAGGCTGGAATTTTCGTCAACAAACAATGAGGTCATATATGAAGCGTTAATCACAGGTCTGAAACTGGAAAGAGAATTGAATATAAAAACCTTGCAAATCCTTAGCGACTCGCAACTAGTAGTATGTCAAGTCCTAAGGAAATTTAAAACCAAACTTGGAAACCTTCCTGCTCATCTTACCAATGCTTTGGAACTCCTTAATGACCTTGATCACTACACTATATCTCATATTCCAAGAGAGGAAAACTCAAAGGAAGATTCTCTTGCCATGTACGCCAGTTCCTTAGATGCAGAGTTGCTAGGATTAATTGCCATCGAAGTCCTCTAAACCCCCGCCATTGCAGAAGCAGATGTTGACTGGATCATGGAAACGATTGAAGAGCCTATGTACTGGATGACTACGATCAAGGAATATACCCTCAACAAAACACTCCCAGAGGAGCCAAAAAAGAAGAGGAAAATATTGCGTAAAGCTCCTTTATACCTTATTCAGGACGGAAGGTTATGCAGACGAGGATTCTCCATGCCATTGCTGCGATGTGTAACCAAGGAGGAATCAAAAACGATCTTGGGAGAATTACATGAGGGAGATTGCGGAGATCACTTTAGAGGTCAAACACTAGCCAAGAAAATTCTGTGATACGGCTACTTTTGTCCTGACATGAACCTGAATGCAATGACCTATGTTAAGAAGTATGATAGGTGTCAAAGATTGGAAAAAATTCCGAGAGCACCTCCCACTAAATTGACTCAAATGGTAAGTCCTTGGCCATTTGCAGTCTGGGGAATAGACTTGATCGGGGTATTGCCCATGGCTAAATCTAGTATGAAGTATGCGATAGTGGCAATTGACTATTTCACTAAATGGGTTGAAGCTAAACAACTAGCTACTATTACTTCAAAGAAGGTGATCAATTTCATCCTAAAGAATATCATCTGCAGGTTTTGGGTGCAACAGAAAATAGTCACCGATAATGGAACTCAATTTGGGAGCAGTGAGTTCTTAGACTTCTGCGCCAAGTACAAGATTAAGAAAAGCTTCTCAGCTGTTTCTCCTCCGCAGGCTAACGGGGAAGTAGAAGCAATCAACAAAATTCTGAAATCAACTATCAAGAAGCGTCTTGAAAAAGCCAAAGGTGGTTGGGTAGACTAGCTTCCTCTTGCACTATGCGCATACCATACGACTCACAAAACTGCGACTAGGCACACTCCATTCTCGCTCGCATTTGGATCCGAGGCTATGATTCCAGTGGAGCTAGAAGTTCCTACTCATCGGAGAATCCACTTCAATCAAGAGGAGAATAAGAAATTACAGCTCGAAGCACTTGACCTGCTTAAAGGGAAAAGAAGACCTGCTTGAAGGGAAAAGAAAGGAAGCGGAACTCAGAGTCGCTGCACATCAAAGAAGGATAGCTCATCATTTTAATGTTAAGGTTAAAAAGGAGGACTTTCCAAGTTGGGGACCTTATTCTCAAGAGAATCATGACCGGAACTGGAGTTTTCGAACCTAGCTGGGAAGGGTCGTATATGATAAGCAAAAAATTCTTATACGACACATTCGAGTTAAAGACGATAGATGGCATCCAACTTCCTAGAGCATGGAACATCATACATTTTGACATTATTTCACCTAATAATTCTTTCATTTTACAAGTTGTAAACACTATGCATTGCAAATACCATGCAATATTGTTACAAATTCTATACATACTAGTGAAAGAGATTACCTTACTTTCCTAAATTGTACATTTGCAAACTCTTGTTTACAAGTTGATTAAATTCGGTTTTGATTGCAGGTCTCCTAAAAGAATGCTAACGCATCTGAGACCTAACAAAACCTGGTGGCAATTAAAGCACATCCCAATGGGAATAGCTCAAATGCCCATTTTTCAACGCTTAAAGTTTCACCCGCAACGAATGCTAAGGTGTGGAACATAACACAACAAAAACGGGCACCAGGGATTGGATGGTCAAATAACATGGCGTTCAGACTACAAGTGAAGTCGTTTGTTTTAGTAAAGGGGCACCTTCTTAACTGCAAGGTCCGCGGCCCTAGTTCTAACAAATCAGGGTGAAATCCGATGAACAAACAAGCATCCTCCCCATGAAACAATGCGACTCTAAACCAAAGACCTCCCAGAGGGGCACCTAATCGATCGCCGGCACCGTTAATACATGGTCCGACTGCGACGAACACTAGGTTTTTAAACCAAAGACCTCTAGAGGGGCACCCGGTTAATCGTCGACGCCATTAATACATGGTCATATTATGATACAAACACTAGGCTATAAAACTAAAGACCTCCTCGAGGGGCACCAGGTTGATCGTCAGTGCCATTTATACATGGACCGATTGCGAAAAACCCTAGGATCTAAAAGACCCCCTTGTGGGCATCCGACCATATGCCGAATCTGCCAAAATTCGGTAAATGACGGACACACAGACCTTTTTGAAGGCGCCCTACAAATTATACAAGTAGATAGATCATTCAACCACAACGAACAATGGGATTACAAAGCACCTCTTTGGGGGTACAAAAAACAAGACCTCTTCGGGGGCATATGTTTGAATCCAACCTCCGAAAGCCCCGGATTACTAGGCTAATGGGGAACATGATTGAATATATATAATATAAGACCCTTGAGCAGGGGAAAACAACAGAAATTCATCTCCACAAAAGGGCACGAGTACAATCAACCAAGCTGGGAACCTTTGATCGTGATCATGCCAATAAATTCAACAATGGCAAAAACACATGATCAGAAGATTCCAAATAAAGTCAGACGTACAATGTCACACACAACCTTTAAAGTCTGTGACAAATTTTGGTATGGGGGCATTACCACCGCATTAAAGAGATTCAACAATGCTCACTTTTTAATACATACCACAAACTCGTCACAACTTTGAAGCTAAAGGTTTAGCATCTACAAGGACTAATTTGACCAACAAATCAAAACTTTGAAATGACAAAGGAAAAATCGATAACCCTGATACTGCTATGAGCATAAAGGTAGTTATTCATAAAAATCTCAAAAATTTCCCTAATTTAAATCAAAGAGACCTCGCAAAATTAGTCGAGTTAGGTCCAATCAATAATGATTCGTGGCTACAATTAAAAAACCAACTTACCAAAAGTAACACGAAAACATTTTAATACCAAGTTAATACTAAGTATTGCGATAACAAATGACTTTCAGTGTAAAAATTTTGTGTTGTAATCATGAAAAGAAAACAAGTGTAGAATGCAAAGTATCTACGTATGACAAAGCTCAAGTACAACATGCAGAACACACTTTCATTTTAGCAACACAGAATCAGATCATAAAATTACAAGTCAAGTATAAAGTATCAGACATAAAAGTGCGCAAAGTAACATGTGTAAAAGTAGTGAGCGAGGGCCAGCACCCGCATATACAACCGGTCTGAATGCAATACATAAAAGGAAACAGGTCGTAAGCGCTATTTCTTCTTTCCATTCTTTGGATCCCCGGACCTCAAACCCGGTCTGTCGGTCTTGGAAAGAGGAGATGGGTCAGCTGATTTGCCTTCACCTTTGGTCAGTACCTTTGGTCAGTGGTCCATTGGGACTCTCTTCGGAGGATATAGTGATGACACCTTTCTTCTTCTTCTTGGTAACCACCTTCTTTCTTTTGTGGCCTGATGATGTTCCCGCTTTCCTTGAGTCTCAATGTATTGAGCCGGAGTTTCGTCGGTATGCTCAGACTCTTCCTCGCTTGGGATATAATCATCATCATTATCCAGGTCAACAATTGCGTCATTCTTAGTATCCTGTGACCCTGGAGTCTTTGCGTCAAGCAAGGATTCACCACCCGGATGGGGAGTATAGGTTGGGGCAGGAGGTATTGATATCAGGGTCGAATCGGTGATTATGGCTTCAGTCATCATAGCGGTAAATCCACCAGAAGGAAGCTTTGGTGAAATTAAACCTAAGACAGATGAACAGTGAGCATAGTATACGGTTGTACCAAGAGAAGGGAACAGATAATCTAAGTTTGGTATAATTTGGATAACCTCAATTTTACCTACAGCTGCAAGACTTGCTTTAATATTCCTACGCTCTTTGATCTCGAATCTACCTGCATCAAAGGCATCATCATCTTCGTCTTTGTCTTTTAGAGAAGCAGGAGGACCAGCAAGAGTTTGTGAACTGGAGGCCTCAACATCGACGGTGATTGCATAGGTTTCAACATTTGCATCTTGAGCTGGCTCTCCTAAAGATCTGAACTGACCATTAAGAAAGTCCCTTGCCTCCGCCAACTTAGCATTCCCCACGATTAAAGCATCACGAGAGCTTTTGTCTAGGAGATCCTCGATGAGATCGTCTTCACTACGGTCGCCTTCATTAATCTCTAAAATTCTCTCCTAAAAAAGAGCCGAAGTGACCTAGAATTTGTCCTCCAAATAGGATAAACTTCCTTTGTTCATAACGCTGTATATGTAGAAGTTAAAAAAGGAAGTCTAGACCTCCAAGTGGGCCTTTTCAAGATCAGCGACAGCTTTAATTTTTTCTTCCTCAAGGGCTTGTTGCGTTGTAAAAAGAGTCATACTTAGGGGAGAAATCCTCTCACGAAAGATAGTGTTCTCTTGCTGATGAGCGGCAGAAGTGTTCTTTTCAATGCTTAATTGGGAGTTAGCAAGTTCTCGAGTAGTTTAAGTTTCTTGTAGTTGCGTTGCTATTGTATTTTCATTCTGCTTCGCAGCAGCAGGCTCCTCCTTGAGTTTTTTGTTTTTTGCCTCTAAGTTCTCTGCGTCCTTTTGGGTGTGAGATGCAATGATTTTCTCCTGTGATTTTATGACCCTAATCAGTTCGGCCTTATCACTTTCCAAGGTAGCAATACGATCGAGAGTGATTCCGTTAACCCCTGAAAGCTCATGAGCAAAGGTCCACCACTCACCCAGTTACTTCTTAGCGTGGCCATTAATTTTACCCAACTTTACATCAAACTGACTCTTAGCCACTTCCAACTGATTCTGAGCCACATCAAACTGTGTGGACATACTACCCTTCAAGTCGTCAAATTCTTCAAGAATATCTTGATTGTCGTAGGGATAAATGTCCAGATTAAGACACGTTCCTCTCAAATTCCAACCCGGAAACCGGTCGGCAAGACCAAAATTGGCTGGACCGGGAATGTAGCAAGGTCTGTTCCTAATCGTCTCAAGGTCGGCAGGAGTGGGGATAACTGATGGAGAAGCTAAAGGCACATTTTCAAGAGTAGCATGAGTATCTAACATTGGGAGATCATCTGATTTGTGATGTTTATGAGGGTCACTCTTTCTCTGGTCACCTGCATTTCTCTTCCACTTAGCTTTCTTTTTCTTTTTCTCTACCTCTTCCTCTTCTGTTCCTCCAGCATAGCTTCATGGTCCTACCTCCATCGCCTCTGATCATCAGTCTCAAGAAATTCTGAAATTGGTCAAGACTGAGGGGGAGGTTGTAAGTGTTGGGAGGATCGGGTGAGAGGAATATTATGAGGGATGGGGTTTGCTTAAAAATGCTTTGGGTTGTGCTAGCTTATCTTTTCATTGAAATCTTTCATGAATGAAGATTCTAGCATTGCTTTTGTACTTGAGAAAAGAGATGTGATAGGAATTTAGTGTTCACATCAATGAAGGCTGAGACAAGCTTAGAAAGAAAATACAAAGAACAGTAAGCAACGATAAAGGTAAGCGCTTGTCAATGAGCATCCAACAACAAACCAGTTTTCTTAATTTGTTCTAAGGCTGGCTGAGCGATAAAGGATCTGACTATATCTCTTGTTCTCATAGTCCGAGGCTTGGGAGGCTGGACGACAACTTAAGTTCTCTAAGATCACTAAGTTCCCTGGCTGAACTAAGATCACTTAAGTTCTTATATGTATCCGTAGAACTCTCACCTTGAGTAACTTGGACAATAGGATCCTTGTCAGTTTTATCTGCGGCCTTCTTAGAAGGAGATTCCATGTCCCCGTAATGTTTGGCTATCGGATAAGAAGGAGTTCCTAATAAAGCCTTTTCCTTCTCAACTTGCTCTATATACTTCTCAATTTGCTTACATTTTTCCTCGTGCTGTTGAGATTCCTCTTCCACAACAGAGGCTAATTTTGGTTTGGGAGGTGTTTTGCTACTACCTGTAATGTCTAAACATTTTTGTAAAGGATATTTCTTAGCGGGACATTTGCCGGCAGTCTCTTTCTTAGAAAATAGAGCCAGTTTGAGAGTGCGGGAAGGGTCAAGCAAATGATATTGGTAAAGGAACTGTTCCATGATCAAATATCTCCTAATTCTTTGCGCTTCGTTAATAGTTTGCAAAGTGTCAAACAACTCCTGGCCAGCAGAATCATCTGAGTCAGAGGAAGGAAGTACTACAAAACAAAGGAATGATTTAATACTTGGAAGCTAATCGTAGGGACAAGTAGAGAAATATGAGAGCGTGTTCTAACCTCCTTCCATACACCTTCCATAGAAATTATCGGAGCAACGTACGAAACAATAATTCTCTATAAATCCCTTGGCACTATCCATCAGAATAGTTATAATCTTAGGATATTTCCCTTCTAAATTGATCATCGATGGCTTTCCCTGCCTCTTTTTGAAAGTGTACAAAAAACATACCTATTCAAAAGTAGGAGCACGTTGCTTGGTCTTCACAAATAGTACGTTAAGACCGGTTAAGATGGCATAGCCATTAGGGTGTAGTTGCATAGAGGCAATGGAAAAACGCTTCAGAACCATCTCTATGAAGGGATTAAATGGAGGAACGCCACCCAGCGTCATCATGTGTCAATTAACAGTAACGTATCCAGGGGAGGAGTGTCCGCAAACTCATTTTCCTCTGGTAATTTGGCCTCAGTTTCTAATATTCTAAATTGAGCGCATAAGCTTTTGTATGTGTGTTCGCCCATTTTATTTGGTTTTCTATCACCAGGTACTCCAGTAAGAGGTTTAGGTACAGGAATTTCAGGATTAGTGTCTAATTTGGGAACACTAGTTGTAGCCACATTCGTAACCTAGGTACAAGTATCAAGTTGTGTGGACTTTGATGCTACTTCAAACTGTTGGCGCGATTTCTGCTTAGTGTCCATCTCTGCACGAACAACTATATTTGACAACAGATTATCGGTATACATTTCTTAAAACGGAAAAGGTTGTGTGCAACTAAATAAAAGTTAGATTCGATATTTATGAATCATCATAGAATGATTGGTCGATTTGAAGTTTTACTATGAACTTATATTCAAGTGCTCAAGTATAATGGCCAATCGAGCCTTCTAGCACAAACACGGCATTTCAAATGAGTCGTAGAAAGTTGCACGCAAGTTTCCTAAATTGTTATCTAACTTATTATCAATACGGGCAATCGACAATAGAGTAAGTTGTCCCAAAAACATATGCTTGAATTGCAAGGAAAGAAATAGTATGAAGTAAATGCTTGCAAAACACTAAGCATGGAAATGACATTTCTTAACCAGGTATAGTCGGTCGTAAATGACCCAAAATGGGTCACTCATGACTTGCCCAAACTGGGTTAGTTATGACCGACCCAGATTGGATCGGCCATGACTGTCCCAAAACTGGGTCGGTCGTAGCTGATCCAGAATGGGTCGGTCATGACTGGCCCAAGAATGGATCAGACATAATTGAACCAAAATGGGTCGGCCATGACTGACCCAAAGTTGGGTCGACCATGACTAATCCAGATTGGGTCCGCCGTGACTGACCCAACACTGGGTCGGCCATGACCGATCCAAAACTACGTCGGTCGTGACTGACCTAAAGCTAGGTCGGCCATGACTGACCCAAAACTGGGTCGGTCTTGACCATTCAGAACAAAGAAAATAAGGCTGTGCTTACGTGGGCCGGCAACAACCAGTAACCAGTGTTTTTAAAGGTGATCAGTACAGCAAGTTCAAGACTTGAACAAAAAAACCGAGTATAGTCACAATAATAAAACGAAGTACATAAACATGAGCAACCTACAAGGATTCTCGTCCCTGTCATTTCCACAAACATGTAATGGGCGTTAAGCCAAAACCAAGTTCAAAAGGAGTCAATACAATTCGAGCTCACCATACTTACACAAACCCAATACAAACAAACCCAATACAAACAACCCCAATTCCATATTACAACATGTCAATATCAGAAATCTGCGGCCTTAAAGGCGTTAATTCACATCTCAGTCCCAAACCATACCAATTCAAAGCCCAAGACACAAGAATTGCAAATCTTGGAGACTTAATACCTATTGTAGGTTGGATTGAATGACGAGGAACTGGTTTGGGCTCAAGAAGATTAAATGGGCACGGATTCAAAGGATTTGAGTCACTAGCTCAAGCTAATCTAAGGTGAAGCAAGGCACCACTGCAAATCGAGTTGAAGAAATGAGTTAGAGGCGAAATGAAAATCACGAATCGGCTTCAAAGGAGTGTCGCCGCCATTAGAGGTGTTTGAATTGAGGTTGTCGAAAGTGAGGGAGTGTAATGGGCTGAAGGAGAATATATAGAAGCCGCCCATACTGAGCCGACTTAGTCCAATGAGAATAAGCCGACCGAAATGCAAAATAGGAACACCTGATCCATTAAAGTATACCCGACCCATAGTTGGAAACACCACACAAAAATCCATCTAAATATATCGTGCTTAAAATATTTATTTCGGAGTTTCTAATTCTTTGAAAACAAAAATTATAAACTCCGAGGAGCAAAATGTTATCCCTTAAAATCACATATACATAGATGGATTAAATAAGCAAAAAATGAGTTGGTCTTGTTCATGACTAATAGGTCGGTCCATTCAGCAAGGAGTGGGTCGGTCCATCCAAATAGCAATGGGTCGGTCATAAGATATAAGAACGGGTCGGGTCGGTCTTATTCATCCAGCACCAGGTCGGTCCATTCAAAAGGAGCGGGTCAGCCTAGTCATAAAACATCGGATCAGCTTGGTTGTGAAACATCGAGTCTGTCTTGTTTAAAGACATAGTGTCGGTCCAGTTTGAAGTCAGCAGGTCGGTACACTCCACGACGAGGCGGGTCAGCTAGGTTAAAGCAAAATGGCATTTGGATCGGTCGGGTAGGAACTGGATCGGCCAGGACAAGTCTAGATCGGTCAAGTACATGAAAGTTGGCAATTAGCTAGCGACAACTAATAATGGCATTTTTGTAATTACCCAATAGGTCGACCCAAAACCTGAAGGCTATGCTTCAGCCATTCCTCACTCCTATAAATAAGGGTTCAACTCCACTTTAATGAGGAGGATTTTTCATGATCCCAAAGGGCTGCCAAACTTAATTCTCAACCATTTCTAAGTGATTTGATCATCTTCAACCATCTCAAATTGAAGATCTAACTCCGAATCTATTATGAAATCATGGAAATTCACTAAAGCTTGCGAGGAAGTCTTGATTTATCCCACCATTTGCTATATTTGAAGAGTCTCATCGATTTCGCCTAACAATTTCTAGTAGATCAAGAGAGGAAAGTAAAGAGATTAATGATGAATGTAATTGGAGCGATTATATGCATTGTAACCGTTATGGAGTAATGAGAATGATTCTAAAGTGGATGTAGATCAAGTTTGATCAAACCACTATAAAACATTGCGTCCTTTTCTTGCATTTCTACTATTTACGGGCTCCACTTCTCCTATTTTTAGCACTTTGTGAAGTACTTTTAGTACCTTTTGTATTAATTCCAATTTTGGGATTAACATGACTGTTGTTTGGAAACCCCGCATGGGTATTGGGATGATATTTGACATTTATTGATCCTAATAATTAGTGGTATGTCAATCGATGCGTTGACAGGCTGTGATGAGCATAATTTATTTATTTTAATGCTTATATAATTGTAAAATGCACTCTGGATGATGTTTGAGTGTGTAATGATTATTTATCATTATTGTTGAATACATGCGATGTATGAAATCCATATAACTGAAATTATGTGGTAATTGATTGAGTCGCATTCCGATTCAGAAATAACGAACATTTTAAAATAATATACAATAAAGAATCAAAATAAGATTTTGATGTCTGATTTTGGATGCATACGAAAATATTTAAAAATATGAAGCCAGGTTAAGTATAGAAACGTCATTTTTAACTCGAACGGGTTTATCAATCGATTATATTCATTTTAAAATAAAATCGAAGAGAATTGATTTCAAAATCCGATAATTTAAAAATATTATCATTTTAATATTATAATGATTAGGAATATTCAATTTTGGTTTAAAATTGAAAATGAAGTTGAAATCGTTATAAAACGAATTTATAAACGATTTATAAAATACGTTTTAAATGGAAATCGATGATATAAATTATATATATAATGGCCTGAATTGAACACGCCGCGCAGCGGCTGTTCATGAATTTCGACCATTAACTTCAAATTGATGTAGCGGGAGATCCGACCGTCAGATTCTCCTAAAACCGGAACCATTGGGTTCGTATCGAAAAGAGGTTTCCAATGATTATAAGAGATTTGAAGTATAATGGCTGGATTTGGAATTATGTCCGAATCAATTTCAGAAAAGGTCACTATGAATGCAGTTCGTTGGTCGATATTGGAAACCGACTGTAAGGGCCTTAACAAAAATATTAAAAATATGGAAAAATTGTGTAAAATCATAATAAATGATTTGGAAAGATTTTAGATGAAAAATTCCAAGTTTTGAAAAGATAAAATATATTTTTATCTAAATGAACTAGTTATTAACTAGAATAATAATCCAATTATTTTTAAAATAAATAAATTGGACTTGAAAATGGGTTTTAAAGTAACCAAAATTTTTCCAATGTATGAATTGGAATGGTTTTGAACGGAACTAATCTTCGGAATATTTCAGTATTGGATTCCATGATTATAGGGATATTGTTGTGGAAATTGGAAGATACAAATATCTTATTCCTAATACGATATCCGTTAGTTTCAGAATTTGATATTAAATATAAGCCGATATTATTTTCTATTAAGAGCCTTGTATTTAATATCAAATTGGATTTTGGGTTTGTCGTGAATGGTGTCTTTAACAACACTGTTCTTAAACCCAGTTGAGAAAAGAATAAATCTTTTAAATAAGATTTAGAAAAGTTTACCAATTAATTAATATTTAATTAGAGTTGAATTGAAATTGGATTTTTGGGTTTATCATGAACAATGTTTTAAATAACATTCGTTCTTTAACCCAATTAACAGTGATATGATTTGGAATATATAATCTTTTAAATAAGATTAATGGAATTTTCCAAAGAAAATTTTTCCAATTTAATATATTAGATTGGAATTGAATGGAATTCGATTTGATACTAATCGAGATGAGCTTCTGTAAATGAAGACCGTTACTATTTATGGAATTTGGTAGGCCTTGCCGCTATACCATTTATAGTATTGATTTGATACGAAAATTTATATTGATTACATATCGTTACGATTTCCGTGGAGATTCCATTTTGATGGAAGAGGATTTTGGGTTTATCGTGAAATTTGTTTTAAATGACATTAGTTCTTTAACCCGGTGAAAGAGGGGATTTATTTACTAAAATTTGAATAATCATTAAGTAAAGATATTTGAAATTAAAAATTGACTAGATTTTTAATAAATCATTAATTAGATTGGACTGAGAATAAGGTAACTAAATATACCGAATTCATGAAATAATCGAGAATGGAGTACCACCAGTTTTCCTCCAGGCGATAGTTAAATCTTTAATTAGATTTGAACGGGAAATGGTAATTAATCTTATCGATAACATAGTGGGTGTTAGATATGGAGTACTACCAGTTTTGCTCCATGGGATGAATAGGTTGGGATTGGGATAATAAAATAAATGATTACTTCAGTAAGGTTCGCTAATCCCAACTAGTTTTATAAACCTTAATTTGGTTTAGAATGGACAAAGGATAAAATCAAATCTTTTGAATTGATATCAACAGGAAGATTAAAGAAATAATTTTAAAAAAATTATCTTTGATAAAATTAATGGGAACCTTTCCCTAAAGATGTGAATATTTGAATAAAAGAATATTCTGAATTGGAATGAGGCGTATGATGTGTTTTTATAGCACCGGATAATAAGATACGCGAATTATACGGAAAGACCGGGTTTAACCCATTCTGAATAATTAATACGACGACTCAAAGTCGACGATGAAAGCGGTGGTTGAAGACCGGAAATCTTCACATCGTTTGGATGATTACTGATGTCTTGATTGGGCTTTATACCCAAGACAAGGTAATAAGTGGTGATCGTCCAGGTGTACTTGGAGATCGACCGGATATGCGAGGACCTCTCTCCTGTATTGGACATATGGGACCAGGAATAAGGTGCCTCCAGTTTCGTTCAGACCCAAAACAGACTTGTAAATGGATGTGTGTCTGATATTGGATTTCATTCTATGCTAATTGATTTCTATTAAATATATATGTGTTTGGGGGCGGAGAATTTATTTTCTTGCTTAACACCATTCTCTGAGACGTACGAGCTTAGAGGTTATATATTAATAGCCATCAGTTGTATGACATGAATTGTCAGTGTGGCATGCGGAGATGCAAATGATCAAGGCTTTGGTTGAAAAGCAGAGACTTGTGGTTGATGATCAAAGCACGGCTTTAAATAGCATAGCTTTGTGAATAGCGTTAATTCGCAAGCCTCACACCCCGGTATGAGTCAGAAACGGGATAAGGGACCCAAGGAGTGCATGCGTTTCTTTCTAGCTAGAAGTGGTGTCATGGTATGTAGCCCAGACATTTTTACTTATGTGGATGATGGATTGCGAGGCGCCTCTGATATGATTGGTCGACGTACTGACCATTTTAGAGGTCCGATAGGAACGAGAAATGTGTGTTCAGGAATCGCCTATCCACTAAAGCAAGTGTGGAACGGCCTTGGAGGATCCAAGGGTTCACTACGGGGGATCATGGGTCATTCATCTAGAGATGGTCCGAATCGGTAAGGAGATCATCCCTTGCCTTAGCTCATGATGGAAATCCAATTTCCAGTACGAATTTTTTGGCTTTAGTTGTAGAACTAGTATGGTGACATGATATATGGTACCCATGCTGTAACAACCCGGAAAATTAGAACCAATTTAAAATTTTTAATTTTGCAATTTTAATGAATTTTGAATATTTAAAATGATTTATTTTAAATAACATGTCTAAAAATTTATTTTGAATAGAATTAGAATGTATATATTTATTTAAATTGAAGTTACAATATAAATATATTTTTTAATTATAAAAGGAATTGAAAATGGCGCGGTAGTTTGAAAATTCAATTTCAAATTTCAAATGAATGTACAAGATTCAAAATAAACCGGATTTTAGTGAAACAAGAAATATTAGAATCTACTTGAAAATATCTTTCGAACGAATGTGAAAAATCCAAATTTCATAGCGGGAATAAAAAGTTATGTCTAATGGAAAATTCAAAATAGTCGCTACGGAATTTTAGCCCTTAAAAATAGCGATATTGCAAAAGACCTCTGTTTTCGATGAGACCACTTTTGTTGGATCCGGAATGTCGAATTATTGCTAGATTCCAAATTTCATAATTTTTGGAATTAAAATGTGAGCATGGTGAATTTAAACGTGTTTGGTCATTTCAATTTGAATTTAATCAACTGGAAAATGACCATTTGTCAAACGACCTACAAATTCTATGAAATTAGTTTTGTTAGGACTATATCGTCAAAACATAGCCAGATTTATTTTTCTGGAATTTTTGGAATCCGTATGAGGCCCTAGTAAATTAAAATGTATGTTTGAATTTAAAATATAATGATTTATATTTTAAATTTAGTGAAAACTGGTCGGAATAGCCGAATTGGCTTACGATACATATCCCATTGTATTCGGAATGGGGGTAATTAGTTAGTGACGGCAGTTAGTGGGTTCGATTTGGAGTTATAATTAAAAAGTAACTTTTAGGAGAAAAATAAAACAAAATAAATTTATATTTATAAATAAACCCCTATATTTTTCCCTCACATTTCTCTCCCTCCCCCCCCCCACACCAATCATTCGTTTTTAGAGAAAAGAATTTAAAAAAATGCACATGACCACCGCCGATCTCGTTCACCCACCGCGCGTGCTCGTCCACCTCCGGCCTGCGCCTCCGGTCGCCTGATCCCCTCCCTCTTCCGCGCTTCCTCTTCGTTTTCCCCCTTCAAATTGGAACCGTAACCCTCCAACCCCCAAAATCGACTACCAAGCCCAAATCTGGCCACCCAAAACCCCTCCGCCGCTGGTCAAAGGGGTCGCCACCCCTTGCTCCGCCTCCAGCGAGCTTCAACCTCCTCCGAACGTTAAATGGTGAGTTTTTATTTATTTAGTTTAAATAAATTTTTGTTATTAAATAAAATCAGTTTATTTATGTATGTAATGGCATATATAAAGTTTAGATTTTTATTCATACGAAGATTGAATTTTTACATTAGAAAAGATTGAATTATTATAATTGAAAAAGTAATGATTTTTATAATTGAAAATTTTATGACTTTTTTTTATAACAAGGAAAGGTTTGATTTTTTTAACATAGGAAAGATATGATTTTTAATTATATAAAAATATGATTTTTAACGATATAAAATTTTGATTTTTATATATATAGCGAAGCAATAAAAATTGGATTTTTATTTATTTAAATGAAGAGATAAAAATATAATTTTTATATATGAAGTAGCGGTATAAAAATATGATTTTTATACAAATGGTATGAATATAAAAATATGATTTTTAATACATAAACATCATATTAAAAATGTGATTTTTATTATGAACAGCGTGGAAAGGACTGCGTTGGAATTTCAGACAAATCCAAACGGTTCAGAAATTCAAAAATAAAACTGGAGGAGTAGATCCCAAAGGTGAGAATTTCTCGCTTTATTTTATTTTCTACTTAAAAATATATACTAGGATGCAGACGGTGCTTAGTAGCATCCGACGCCTTTGTTTGAAACCATGTTTGTTTGGTTGTTTGGTTGATTATATTATTTGGTTGAATTTGGTTTGGGAAATGAAATGAATTGATTAGAATTGGTATGTACATGGCACGAGCCATTAGTAGGCGAGTGATAAGGCTAGACCTTATTTCGGTTCTAGTATCGCGCTGTTATGCTGCCGAAATTTTCTAAAATATTAGAACAATAAAAATATCATTTTTATTGTATAAATGAACTGTATAAAATATTCATGTGTTGAAATAAACATTTTATGGTTAAAAATATAATTTTTAACGTTATATGAATAAAATAAATATTCATTTACAAATCGGACGATTTATTATGTACACACATTTAACTAATATTGATTGGGACGACATATTTTATACATCGCCCAACTGCACAAATAATAATCAGTGTTTGTTGTTTGAAAACTCCACACGGGTATTGGGATGATATTGGACATACACTATTCCCAATATTTAGTTGTATATCAACCGATTGGTTGACAGACTGTTGTAAGCGTTAATTATTTATATTTAGCGCTTATGAAGTTGTGTAATGCACTCTAGATGATGGTTAACTGTGTTTGATTACTGTTGTGTACATGTGTGTATGAAATCCATATAAATCAAATTGTATGGTAATTGGTTGTATCTGATTCCGATTCGGAAGGAATGAATATTTTAAAATAACGAATATTTTAAATGGCGAATAATGAATATTTTAAAATAACTAATTTTTTAAAATAATATTCAGTAATGGATCAAAATATGATTTTGATGTCCGATTTGGGATGGACACGAAAATATTTAAATATATAAAACCATGTTGACTAGATTAACGGCATTTTGACGTGAACGATATTTATATCGATTTTATTCATTTTTATAATGAATATCGAAAAGGAAGTGAATTCAAAAATCTAATGTTTTGAAAATATTATCATTTACATATTAATGATATGGAATATTCATTTTTGATTTGAAATTGAATATGAAGTCGAAATCGTTTTGAAAACGAATTTAAAACGATTTATAAAATACGTTTTAAATGGAAATCGACGAAATATATATATATTATATATGTTAAATGGCCTGAATAGAACGCCACGCACCGCGGCAGTTCGCGAATTTCGACCATTGACTTCGAATTGACATTACGAGAGACCCGTCTGTTGGATTCTCCTAAAACCAGAACTGTTGGGTTCGTATCGAAAAGAGCTTTCCAACGAATATAAGGAATTTGAAATCTAACGGTTGGATTTGGAATTATGTCCAAATCAAATTTGGAAAAGGTAGCTGTAAGTGCAGTTCGATGACCGTTTATGGAAATCGACTGTATGGGCCTTGATAAAATTATTAAAAATATCAATAATTTGTGTAAAATCATAATAAATGATTTGGAAAGAATTGGGATGAAAAAATCCGTATTTGAAAAGATAAAAATATATTTTTATCAAAATGAACTAGTTATTAACTAGAAATTAAAATCCAACTATTTTTAAATAAATAAATTGGATTGAGAATGGGTTTTTAAATGTAACCAGAATTTCCAATATATGAATTGGAGTGGATTTAAATGGAAATTGTCTTCGGAATACTTCGATATTGGATTCCATGATTATATGAATATTGTTGTGGAAATTTGGAAAATATATTTTATATCGTTATTTCCAATACGATATTTGTTGGTTTCAGAACTTGATATTGAATATAAGCCGATATAATTTCTATTCAGAGCCTTGTATCTAATATGGAATTGGATTTTGGGTTTGTCGTGAATGGTGTCTTCAATAACACAGTTCTTAAACCCCCATGTGAAAGGAATAAATCTTTTAATTAAGATTATTAGACTTTTCAATTAATTAACATTTAATTGGAATAAATGGGATGTGAATTGGGTTTATTGTGAACTATGTTTTTAACGACATTTGTTCTTTAACCCGATTTACAGTGAAATGTGATTTGGAATTTATAAATCTTTTATTTCGATTTAGTGGAAGTATTCCAAAGTAAAGTTTTCCAATTTAATATATTTATTTGGAATGGAATGGAATTCGATTTGGTAATAATCGAAATGAACTTCTCTAAAGGAAGACTGTTAACATATATGGAATTTTAAAAGGCTTTGTCGTTATTCCATTTATATTATTGGTCGGATACGGAAACTGATATCGATTATATATTGATTCGTTTTTCCATGACGATTCCATAATTAATGGAATATGATTTGGGTTTATCGTGAACTGTGTTTTAAACGACATTAGTTCTTTAACCCAGTTAAAGACAGGAATAGATGTCTAGCATTGTATTTCGAATTGTATGGTTGATCTCTGCTAAATATATATATGTTTGGTTGTGGAGAATTTATTCTCTTGCTTAACACCCTTCTCGAAGACGTACAAGCTTATAGGTTATACATCGGCAGAAATCAATAGTACGGTGTAGATTGTCGATGCGGCATGTTTGTGTTTCCAAAGTGAAATAATCAATAATATTGATTTTTGGGAAGATTAAAACTAAGTGGAGTTTTAATGAATCTTTAATTAGATTGAAATGTGAATTGATAATTTAAATTATCAAATTTGGGAAATGATCGAGAGTGGAGTATCACCAGTTTTGCTCCAAGCAATAGTTAAATGTTTAATAAGATTTGAACAGGAAATGGTAATTAATTTTACCGATAACACCGTGGTGTTAGATATGAAGTATTACCAGTTTTACTTCAATGGGTGGATAGGTGAGATTGAGAAATTAAATAAATGATTACTTCAATAAGGTACGTTAATCCTGACTAGTTTGGAAAACCTTAACATGGTTTGAATGATATCCAAAGGAAGATTAAAGAATAAATTTAAAGAATTTATCTTTGATAAAATTAATGGGAACCTCTCCCAAAGTATATGAATATTTGAATAAAAGAATATTCTGAATGGGAATGAGGCATATGT
Organism: Allium sativum; assembly: GCA_030737875.1. Taxonomy (NCBI): domain Eukaryota; kingdom Viridiplantae; phylum Streptophyta; class Magnoliopsida; order Asparagales; family Amaryllidaceae; genus Allium; species Allium sativum. The sequence goes on from JASFAX010000079.1 coordinate 124,482, forward strand.
TGTGTTTTTATAGCACTTGTTTATTATATACGCGAGTTATTCAGAAAGGTCGGGTTTATACCCATTCTGAATAACTGATTCGACGATAATTCGACGATGAAGACGGTGATTGAAGACTGGAGGTCTTCACATCGTTTGGATGATTACTAATGTCTTGATTGGGCTGTACACCCAAGACGAGGTAATAAGTGGTGATCGTCCAGACATACTTGGAGATCGACCGGATATGCGAGGACCTCTCTCCTATATTGGACATATGGGACGAGGAATAAGATCCCTCCAGTTTCGTTCATACCTAGAATGAACTTGTAAATGATGTGTGTCTAACATTGGATTTTATTCTATGTTGATTGATTTCTATTAAATATATATCTATTTGGCTGAGGATGCAAGGACCTCTCTCCTATATTGGACATATGGGACGAGGAATAAGATCCCTCCGGTTTCGTTCATACCCAGAATGAACTTGTAAATGATGTGTGTCTAACATTGGATTTTATTCTGTGTTGATTGATTTCTATAATTAATTATATATCTATTTGGCTGAGGAGAATTTATTCTCTTGCTTAATGCCCTTCTCTAAGACATACGAGCTCAGAGGTTATATATCGATAGATCAGTCGCATGGCATGAATTGCCTGTGTGGCATGCTGAGATGCAGATGATCATTGCTTCTGTTGAAAAGAAGAGTCTTGTGGTTGATGATCAAAGCACAGCTTTAATATAGCATAGCTTTGTGTATAGCATTAATTCGCGAGCCTCACACCTCGGTATGAGTTAAAAATGGGATAAGGGACCCAAGGAGGACATGACGTTTCTTTCTAGCTATGGGTGGTGTCAGGGTTTTGCAAGCCCAGACATTTTTATATTTTTACCTATGTGGTTGTTGGAATGCAAGGCGTCTCGGATATATTGGCTACTGTGGTAGCCGATGGATATAGGTCCTACAGGACTGGGAAACTTGTGTTCAGGAATACTAATCCACTAACGTAAGTGTGAACTAGCCTTGGAGGATCCAAGAGTCTTCTGCGGGACATCCTGAGGCATTTGCTAGAGTGTCTCGAAGTCGGCGAGGAGTACATCTCTTGCCTCGACTCATGACAGAAGTCCAATTTCCAATACATGACATTCGATTTTATTTGTAGAGCCTAGTATGGTGACATAGTAGGATGAGGCACTGTGCCGTTTATGATTGATACATTTATATTAGAAGTTGATTTTATACACTTTACACTTATAATAGTATCAAAATGATTTGTTTTAAACATACCAAGCATGTTTGGCTATTATAAGGTAAAACTCTATCCTCCGGCTTGTGTCGCATTATGTGATGGGACACGAGTCCTATAATAGCTTCATTTTTCCAGAAAACATCGCGCTGTTTATTCTATGCACTGGTATTCTTGGGAGGAAACCCGTTCCGTGTTTGTAATGACCCGGATTCTGATGGGTTAATTTTAACTATTTAATACGGTTTTAAATATTTATTTAATAGATTAAATGAATATTTATATTAAGTTATCAATTCTTAATAATCAGTTTCGATTTAATATCGAATACATCAAGTTATCGGAATACGAAGTTGATTGAATTAAAATTTAATTACGAATTAAAATCAATTGTTTACCTAGTTTCCTTTTTATTTTAAACTAAACTAAAGATGATTATCTTGTCCATATAAAATTAAAAGGGGAAAAGAGGAACACGCCTTCCTCTTCAAAACCACAAGAAATTGGCATGCTGTCTTCATTTCTTTCACTCGTTTATTCCCTTCACAAATTATATAATCGCGATCCCTCACCATTCTCTGCCTTTTCTAAATTATCACTTCTGAAATAAAATAAAATAAAAAACGTTTCCCTTAAAATCCTCCATAAAATCCACGATCGTAAATAGCCTTCTGCTTCAAAAAAAGGAAACTGCAAGCTCCCCTAAAGCATGACGTGTTCTGGAAAAGTCTCGAGTAACGAGACTAGACTTTGGATGCGCCAAGGAGTTTGAGGTGTTCAGTGGTGGGTTTCGTTCTGGTATGCGAATGGAGAAGGGCATCGCAATTTCTGGAGGGTGATGGTTTGCGTCGCGATGACGAGGTGCAGGGTCAACGCCAGGGTCGAAGGCGTGATGTTGATAAAGATGATCGAGCATACGGTGTTCGAAGAGGCGTTGTATTTAGGGTTATCACGATTTGATATTTCTGGGGAGGCCGCTGCAAAGGTATGATACTGGAGCGGTGCTCGTTACTAGGCATTTGTGATTTGGGAAGCTCGTGTTAGTCTGGATAGAGAGATGGAAGAAGAGTAGTGCGGTGTTGGATCTGGGTTGCAAGGATGGGTTAACAGGCTAGGGGTTGACAGGGATTTAAGGTATGAATCTATTTCAAAATCAGTAATTAATTTAGGTAAGGTAATTAAATTTTCAATTAAGTGTTAATCAGATTTTAATTCAAATAGGAAAAACTTCAGGAAATATATTTATAAGTCAAATGAGATGATGAAAGTATGAATTCATTTTTGAGATAAGAAGTTAACTTAAGTATTTTTATTTTTGTGAAATAATTGTTATGCATGGAAAATTGTTTATATATATATGGAAATTGATTTAAGTAAATTAGTTTATTTAATTGGAAATTGATTTCATATATAGAAATTAGTTAGTGAAGTGTAAAATATGTAGATTTTTCAGTTAAGGATTTAATTGGAATATTAGTTTACACATGAGTAATTAATTTAAATTAGTCAATGATCTAGAATTGGTTCATTTATTTGTTAGTCGTTATTTCTTTTAATAGAATTAATCGATGAATTAAAATACATTATCGTAGGTGCAAGATAATCAACTCGAGAAAATTTGTAGCTGTGACGATTTGGAAATTAGATGGATGTTCGGCAATAGGAAATTCAGTGAGTAAATCTCACCTTTTATTTAGAATTATTTTTATATAGTTAAAAATAATTGTTATGCTTGTTTGAATGTTGTCTGATTGTTTTAAAACATATATAGTTATTTAGGATTGGTTGACTATTATATATATATATATATAGGGTTAATGATTGGTTGGATTCCCGCAGTATCATTAGCGGATGCCCGCAGTTTCATAGCGGATGATTACCCTATACGCCCCACGCTATGATTAGTGGATAACCTTCTATACCGTGATATCCTGCCTCGAAGCAGGATGGGTATTATTTATGTGCTAACGTCTGTGGATGCAGGAAAACAGGTTGGAGGAATCCAACTGGATTCCTCAAAAATATATTATCTGTTTGTTGTTTGATTGATTTCATATATATATTCATATATGATGTGTTAAAAATCAAATGATTGAAAATTGGATGATTTGATTGTTTAAAACATCACTAGGGCTTGAATATTGATTCATAAAAATATCGAAAAGGGTATTTGAGATTTAAAAAGGGAAATCTATTTTTATAAATAGAATTTGAATTTTAAATAAAACTATAGAAAATATTAACTTGTTTGAAGGTATATAAAACAAGTAATTGAATTTATGAACTCTGTTTATAAATGAAAGGTGGGATTTGAATTGAATTTATAAATTTTGTTTATAAAGGAAAATATGGGATTTGAACTGAATTTATAAACTTTGTTTATAAATATATAATGGGGGATTTTAAGTAAAGTTATAAACGTTGTTTATAAATAATGTAGAGAATTCAAATAGAATTTGAATATAGAATTCAAATGGACGTTAAACTATAGAATTTGAATATAGAATTCAAATGTACTTTAAACTATAGAATTTGAAAATAGAATTCAAATGAAGTTTAAATAAAAAGAATTCAAATAGAATTGAATTGGAATTTGAATAAGAAGTCGATAAGGGAACGAGAGTATGAGTGTAATTAGAATTTGTTAATATGTAGTTAAAATGTATTTGAACATGTCATGTTCAAATATGAAGGTGAAATAGACTGAAGAGTTAAGTAACAAATTTATTTAACAAATTGAGTTAAAATGATTTGGTATAGTTAAATAGATTGAGCAGGTATAGATACAGGAGACAGGTTTGGAATAAAGTGTTAGAAGGTATATATATAGATTGCCCGACAAAAAGGTACGTAGTTAATTCATATATGAGATTTTATGCGCCGTATCGGCAAGCCGCTTGGCTTTTCCTTTTGCTTTTTGATTAGAGAGGCCTATGTGGCAGTTTGGGGATTTTCCCGATGCTCCCGGTACAAAGGAGGTTATGGCGAATTTTTCCGGGAATTTAAGGAGATAGAATATTTTTAAGATAATTTGATAGTTAGAAATCAATGTATCGATATATATAGAAGTCGATAAGAAAACAAACTTAGAAATAGAATAGTATAATCAAAAAGGAAGTATAAGAATAAAATCTAGTAAGAATAGAAAGAAAAAGTGTATACGTGTTTAAAGGTAAAGAAGTAGTTGTATGTTATTGATTGTTCGAGTAAGTAGTCATATCGTTTTTGACGTTATAAATGTTATTCAGTCAAGGTCTGAGAGGTAGTTATATGCCAACTTGATTGATTGCATTATTAACAAATGAACAGTAAGATTTCAGGCTCGAAGATCAATGTTGGATAAGAGTTAGTTGAATATAGTATTTGGGTTGTCGTAACGATGTTTTACACAACATCTGTTTGACCCAAATAAGTGTAACTTGGAAATAGAAATAAAGAATATTTCCTAAGTATAGAAATAAACGTGGTCGGAAAAGAGATAAGTAATTGGAATATTTTCCAATTATAAATAGAAGACATTTTCTAAGTTTAGAAAATAAAGGAAGGCGATATTCGGAAATGTTTCCCAAATAACGTAACAGGCCGATATGGTTATTGAAAATATTTGGTTGACAAATATTGATAAAGAAATAGAGAAGAGATTTAATTAATGGAATATTAATTAAAGGCTCAGTGATTGTTGGATGTTTGGATGAACACTTGTTTTATTCGATAGTTAAATCATCGACTATCGAAACACTTGTTTTTATTCGATAGTTAAATCACAGACTGTCGAAGTTTTGACCATCGTTGTCAATACGGAGAGACCGGTTGGATTATTATCCGAAGAACCACTCCGTATTGGCAGTAGCGTGCGAATCAGATTATATAAAGCAAATCAAAGACAGAGTAGAGTGCAAGGACTTTTTCTATTTATAGAAATAGTACCTTCGGCTCATCCTGTTCCTGGGTGACTTGTATGGATGAATGTCTGACAGAGTATTTCCAGAAAGGTCACGTACATTGATTTCTTCAACCGTACCAAGAGTGGAAGCGGAGAAGGAAACTTCTTTTAGCTAACACGTAATGTACTGTTGAGGACGTCAATCGGTGATTTGATGGATTTGACGATGTGGCATTCGAAGTGAATCTGATGTGATGATAAAGCGTAGCTTCTAGCCTCACATCCGGTAAATGACAGAAATCGGGCAGGCAACATGGCTATGTAGGTCGCACCTATTAGGGTGTAGAATCACCTGATCTAGAGTTTTATTTATTTCTAAAAATCTATTGTCGATGTTGTCCCATTCGGGAAACGGTTGCTGATCCCAACCGTTGGTGATATACATTCGATACACTCAAGCCAAATGAGTGGTCGGTCATGTGTGGCTGAGTTGCAAGATGTTCTTGTTGAACTCGGTGTATTCTCCTCTAGAGATATACCAGCGGAAGGTGGTTCCATACCTTGTCATAGTTGGAAAACCAAATACCCAATACGTGCTTGCGGTTTTGATTGTATATTATATATGTGGAACGTGAGATGCAAACGTTCCACTAGATTGTTATTTACTTGATTTAGACATTATTATAATATCAAAAGAGTTTTGATATAAAGATAAGTCAAGTGTTTGGATTCTCATAAGGGAAAAACCCGTTCCGTGTTATACGGCGTGGTCTTATGAGGTATCATTTATTTTCTGAAACTGTTTTAAACTGTTTACTCATACCAGTCCCATGACTGACCCGGAGTTTATTTGTTTTGTTCTACCTAAACTCTTGGGTGCCTAAATTTGTACGGGCAGTCAAGTAGTTCAGGATTTTTCAGATATATCTAAAGGAGCTTGGAGCAGGAGACTTCTGCGTTATCTAGTTATAGTGTTGTTCTGTTGTGTTGTAAGTGTTGTACTCTGATAAGTGTATGTTATACAGTTAAGATTTTTGTATTTCAAAGATATGATATATTATATTTTGTTCCGCTGCGATGTGAGATTCTGTGTTGTTATTTCTGTTCTTCTTCTACCTCTTTCTTCTAAAAAAAAATGTTTCGTATTTTCGTGATATTTGGGTTGGACGTATGATGTATATAGTCAACTCTGATGTTACGGATTTGCGGGTCACTACAGTGTTGCAAGGCGTGGTTCCTTGATTTGCATTATTTCTAAAGTAAAGTTTTAAATAACTGTTTTAGTTCTCACACCAGTCACATGACTGACCTGGAGTTTATTGTTTTAGCCTAAACTTTGGGTGCCTCTATTTTCCACACTTGCAGCCAGTAGTTTTTGTTTCGCAGATTTATATTCATAGGATCCTAGTTTATAGCTGGAACGATATTCATAAAGCTCTGTATCCGTTTATCTCTTTCAGTTGTGTTTTGCATTATTTTCCGCTGCATTGTAATTTGTAAATATCTGTCATTTATCAAATGTATATTATTTATTCATACTCTGTATATTCATGTACTCTAATGTAAATTGATGTAATAAGCAATGAAATGTTCTTCTGTTTGTGTTCCGATTTGTCATGTTCTCAACTCAATCCGGGCTTTCCTTTACAGGGAAGTTCGGGTCGTTTCATTTTGGTATCGAAGCCTTGGTTTGCAGAGCTCGAGAACAAGGCACATTAGAACCAAACGAAAGTATTCATCAGAGATTGGATTAGTAATATCCAATAAGAATGACTCGTTAGATATGGGATCAGTAATATCCTAGAATGAGTTGGAAGGGTGATATTTTTAAAATTAAAATGAATACAATTTTTTTTTGAAAATTTAAACCATTTCACACGTATTTGAATATTTATTCTAAATTGATTTTGGACAATCGAGTATATAAAATTTTGCATATACACCTTGCAAATGTATATTCAAAGTTTTAAAATACTGGATAGATATACAATCACGCCCTAGTTTCCCGGAGATGATATTGATGATTACTAGTATCATCAGGGCTTATGTTCGAGTGCCGAAAGTGGGATATCTATATATTTCCAATTGATTGGTGTGAGAACCAAAAATAGATAGGGTCATTGTTGTGATTTGGCATTAAAAATGGATTTTTGTATATATAAAAATTATGAATTTGAAACGATAATGAACTAATTGATTGCTAGTTGTGTTGTTTGATTATTGGTTGATTAGTTAAAATTTTGAACCATTTAGCCAAATTGTATCAAATGTTGAATTGAGTTGAAAATTGTTTGGAAATGCATGCATGTGCATATATGTGTTGAATAGGTTATAGATAAACTACTAAAAAGAGAAATAAAATTTTATGCCCGACAAATAGGTACGTGTTTACTAATTTTCTTTTTCTTTTAAAGGTTAATGAGCCTAAGGCTGGCCGCTTGGCAATTTTCTTTTTCTTTTAATGATTTATGAGCCTGAGGCTGGCCGCCTGGCATTTTCTTTTTCTTTTAAAGAGTTTATTAGCCTAAGGCTGGCCGCTTGGCATTTTCCTTTTCTTTTAAAGGAGTTTATGAGCCTAAGGTTTCCCGCTTGGCATTTTCTTTTTCCTTTGGATTAGTGAGGGCCCTGCGTGGCTAGTTGAGGTTTTAAAACTCTCCCCGTGCAAAGGAGGTTATGGCGAAATTTTTCGAAAATTTAGAGTGTTAGCCAAATTTTTGAAGAATTTGAAAATTCTTAGAAACTGAAAAGTTGAAGAATGAAAGTTGAGTTGATTAGAAAAACAACTTTCAGCTTCGTTCCTTTTCGAGGACGAAAAGATTTTAAGTGGGGGAGATTGTAACAACCCGGAAAATCAGAACCAATTTAAAATTTTTATTTTAATGAATTTTGAATATTTAAAATGATTTATTTTAAATAATAACGACTAGAAATTTATTTTGAATAGAATTAGATCGTATAAATTTTTTAAATCGAAGTTAGAATATAAATATTTATTTTAATTATAAAAGGAATTGAAAATGGCGCGGTAGTTTGAAAATTCAATTTCAAATTTCAAATGAATGTACAAGATTCAAAATACATCGGATTTTAGTAAAACCAAAAATATTATAATCTATTTGAAAATATCTTTCCAACGAATGTGAAAATTCAAATTTTCATAGCGGGAATAAAAAGTTATGTCCAATTGAAAATTTAGAATAGTCACTATGGAATTTTAGCCCTTAAAAATAGCGCTTTTGCAAACGACCTCCGTCTTCGATGAAACCACTTTTGTTGGATCTGGAATGTCGAAGTATTGTTAGATTCCAAAATTCATAATTTTTGGAATTAATATGTGAGCATGGTGAATTTAAAAGTGTTTGGTCATTTCAATTTGAATTTAACCGACTGGAAAATGACCATTTTTCAAATGGTCTCCAAATTTGACGAAATTAGTTTTGTTAGGACCGTATCGTCAAAACATAGCCAGATTTATTTTTTTGAAATTTTTGGAGTCCGTATGAGGCCCCGGTAAATTAAAATATACGTTTGAATTTAAAATATAATGATTTATATTTTAAATTTAGTGAAAACAGATCGGAACAATCAAATTGGCTTATGATACATATCCCATTGTGTTCGGAATGGAGGTAATTAGTTAAGGACGGCAGTCGGTGGGTTCGATTAGGAGTTATAATTAAAAAGTAACTTTTAGAAGAAAAATAAATTAAATTTATATTTATAAATAACCCCTTATATCTCTCCCTCACATTTCTCTCCCTCGCCCCCCTCCCCCCGTTCGTTTTCAGAGAAAAGAAATAAAAAAAACACGCATGACCGTTGCCGATCTCGCTCATTCACCGCACGCGCTCGTCCACCTCAGACCGCCGGACCCCCTCCCTCCCTCCTCTGCGCTTCCTCTTCGTTTTCCCCCTTCAAATTCGAACCGTAACCCCCAACCCCTAAAACCAACTGCCACGCCCAAATTCGGCCACCCACAGCCCCTTCGCCGCTGGTCAAAGGCGTCGCCGCCCCTTGCTCCGCCTCCAGCGAGCTTCAACCTCCTCCGAACATTAAATGGTGAGTTTTTATTTATTTAGTTTAATAAAATTTTTGTAATTAAATAAAATCAGTTTATTTATGTAACTAATAGCATATATGAAGTTTATATTTTTATTCATACGAAGATTGGATTTTTATATTAGAAAAGATTGAATTTTTATAATTGAAAAAGTAATGATTTTTATAATTGAAAAGTTATGATTTTTTTTATAACAAGGAAAGGTTTGATTTTTAAACAAGGAAAGATTTGATTTTTTAACGTAGGAAAGATTTGATTTTTAATTATAAAAAAAAATGTTATTTTAAATGATATAAAAATTTGATTTATATATATAGCGAAGCGATAAAAATTGGATTTTTATTTATTTAAAAGGAGGGATAAAAAATGATTTTTATATATGAAGTAGCGGTATAAAAATATGATTTTTATACAAATGGTATGAATATAAAAATATGATTTTTAATATATAAACATCATATTAAAAATGTGGTTTTTATTGTGATCAGCGTGGAAAGGACTGCGTTGGAATTTCGGACAAATTCAAATGGTTCAGAAATTCAGAAATAAAACTGAAGGAGTGGATCCCAAAGGTCAGAACTTCTCACTTTAATTTATTTTCTAGTTAAAAATATATACTAGGATGCATACGGTGCTTAGTAGCACCTGATACCTTTGTTTGAAACCATGTTTGTTTGGTTGTTTGGTTGATTAGATTATTTGGTTGAATTTGGTTTGGAAAATGAAATGAATTGATTAGAATTGGTATGTACATGGCGCGAGCCATTAGTAGGCGAGGGATAAGGCTAGACCTTATTCCGGTTCTAGTATCGCGCCGTTATGCTGCCGAAATTATCTAAAATGTTAGAACAATAAAAATATCATTTTTATTGTATAAATGATCTGTATTAAATATTCATGTGTTGAAATAAATATTTTGTGGTTAAAAATGTAATTTTTAATGTTATATGAATAAAATAAATATTCATTTACAAATTGGACGATTTGTTTATGTACACACATTTAACTGATATTGATTAGGACGATATGTTTTACACGTCGCCTAACTGCACAAATAATCATCAGTGTTTGTTGTTTGAAAACCCCACACGGGTATTGTGATGATATTGGACATAAACTAATCCCAATATTTAGTTGCATGTCAATCGATTGGTTGACAGACTGTTGTAAGCATTAATTATATATATTTAATGCTTATGCAGTTGTGTAATGCACTCTAGAAGATGGTTGACTGTGTTTGATTATTGTTGTGTACATGTGTGTATGAAATCCATATAAATCAAATTATATGGTAATTGGCTATGTCTGATTCCGATTCGTAAGGAATGAATATTTTAAAATAACGAATATTTTAAAATGGAGAATAATGAATATTTTAAAATAACTAATGTTTTAAATAATATTCAGTAAAGGATCAAAATATGATTTTGATGTCCGATTTGGGATGGACACGAAAATATTTAAATATATAATGCCATGTTGATTAGATTAACGCCATTTTGACGTGAACGATATTTATATCGATTTTATTCATTTTTATAATGAATATCGAAAAGGAATTGATTTCAAAAATATAATGTTTTGAAAATACTATCATTTATATATCAATGATATTGAATATTCAATTTTGATTTATAATTGAATATGAAGTTGAAATCATTTTGAAAACGAATTTAAAATGATTTATAAAATACGTTTTAAATGGAAATCAATGAAATATATATAATATATATATTATATATATTAAATGGCCTTAATAGAACACGCCGCGCCGCGGTAGTTCGCGAATTTCGACCATTGACTTCGAATTGACATTACGGGAGATCCGCTATCGGGTTCCCCTTAAACAGGAATCGTTAGGTTCGTATTGGAAAGAGCTTTCCAAAGAATATAAGGGATTTGAAATCTAATGGTTGGATATGGAATTATGTCCAAATCAAATTTGGAAAAGGTCGCTGTAAGTGCAGTTCGATGACCGTTTATAGAAACCGACTGTATGGGCCCTGAGAAAATTATTAAAAATATAAATAATTTGTGTAAAATCATAATATATGATTTGGAAAGAATTGGGATGAAAATTTCCGTATTTGAAAAGATAAAAATATATTTTTATCGAAATGAACTAGTTATTAACTAGAAATTAAAATCCAATTTTTTTTTAAATAAATAAATTGGATTGAGAATGGATTTTTAAATGTAACTAGAATTTCCAATATATGAATTGGAGTGGATTTGAATGGAAATTGTCTTCGGAATACTTCGATATTGGATTCCGTGATTATACAGATATTTTTATGGAAATTTGGAAGATATATTTTATATCGTTATTTCCAATACGATATTTGTTGGTTTCAGAACTTGATATTGAATATAAGCCGATATAATTTCTATTCAGAGCCTTGTATCTAATATGGAATTGGATTTGGGTTTGTCATGAATGGTGTCTTCAATAACACTGTTCTTAAACCCCATGTGAAAGGAATAAATCTTTTAATTAAGATTATTAGACTTTCCAATTAATTAACATTTAATTAGAACAAATGGGATGTGAATTGGGTTTATTGTGAACTATGTTTTTAACGACATTCGTTCTTTAACCCAATTTACAGTGACATGTGATTTGGAATTAATGAATCTTTTATTTCGATTTAGTGGAAGTTTTCCAAAGTAAAGTTTTCCAATTTAATATATTTAATTGGAATGGAATGGAATTCGATTTGGTAATAATCGAAATGAACTTCTCTAAAGGAAGACTGTTAACATATATGGAATTTTAAAAGGCTTTGTCGTTATTCCATTTATATTATTGGTCGGATACGGAAACTGATATCGATTATATATTGATTCGTTTTTCCATGACGATTCCATAATTAATGGAATATGATTTGGGTTTATCGTAAACTGTGTTTTAAACGACATTAGTTCTTTAACCCAGTTAAAGACAAGATTAGATGTCTAGCATTGTATTTCGAACTGTATGGTTGATCTCTGCTAAATATATATCTGTTTGGTGGTGGAGAATTTATTCTCTTGCTTAACACCATTCTCGAAGACGTACGAGCTTATAGGTTATATATCGGCAGAAATCAATAGTACGGTGTAGATTGTCGATGCGGCATATTTGTGTTTCCAAAGTGAAATAATCATTAATATTGATTTTTGGGAAGATTAAAACTAAGTGGATTTTTAATGAATCTTTAGTTAGATTGAAATGTGAATTGACAATTTAAATTATCAAATTTGGGAAATGATCGAGAGTGGAGTATCACCAGTTTTGCTCCAAGCGATAGTTAAATCTTTAATTAAATTTGAACGGGAAATGGTAATTAATTTTACCGATAACACCGTGGTGTTAGATATGAAGTATTACCAGTTTACTTCAATGGGTGGATAGGTGGGATTGAGAAATCAAATAAATGATTACTTCAATAAGGTACGTTAATCCCGACTAGTTTGGAAAACCTTAATATGGTTTGAATGATATCCAAAGGAAGATTAAAGAATAAATTTAAAGAATTTATCTTTGATAAAATTAATGTGAACCTTTCCCAAAGTATGTGAATATTTGAATAAAAGAATATTCTGAATGGGAATGAGGTATATGTAGTGTTTTTATAGCACTTGTTTATTATATACGCGAGTTATTCAGAAAGGCCGGGTTTATACCCATTCTGAATAACAGATTCGACGATAAGTCGACGATGAAGACGGTGATTGAAGACCGGAGGTCTTCACATTGTTTGGATGATTACCGATGTCTTGATTGGGTTGTACACCCAAGACGAGGTAATAAGTGGTGATCGTCCAGACGTACTTGGAGATCGACCGGATATGCGAGGACCTCACTCCTATATTGGACATATGGGACGAGGAATAAGATGCCTCAGGTTTCGTTAAGACCCACAACGAACTTGTAAATGATGTGTGTCTAACAATGGATTTTATTCTATGTTGATTGATTTCTATTAAATATATATTTGTTTGGTGGCGGAGAATTTATTCTCTTGCTTAATGCCCTTCTCTAAGACGTACGATCTCAGAAGTTATATATCGATAGATATCAGTCGCATGGCATGAATTGCCTGTGTGGCATGCTGAGATGCAGATGATCAAGGCTTCTATTGGAAAGCAGAGTCTTGTGGTCGATGATCAAAGCACAGCTTTAATATAGCATAGCTTTGTGTATAGCGTTAATTCGCGAGCCTCACACCTCGGTATGAGTTAAAAATGGGATAAGGGACCCAAGGAGGACATGACGTTTCTTTCTAGCTATGGGTGGTGTCAGGGTTTTGCAAGCCCAGACATTTTTATATTTTTACCTATGTAGTTGTTGGAATGCGAGGCGCCTTGGATATATCGGCTACCGCGGGAGCCGATGGATATAGGTCCTATAGGAACGGGAAACGTATGTTCAGGAATACTAATCCACTAACGTAAGTGTGGACCGGCCTTGGACAATCCAAGTGTCTTCTGCGGGAGATCCTGAGGCATTTGCTAGAGTGTCTCGAAGCTGGAGAGGAGTGCATCCCTTGCTTCGACTCATGACGGAAATCCAATTTTCAATACGTGACATTCGGTTTTATTTGTAGAGCCTAGTATGGCGACATAGTGGGATGGGGCACTATGCCGTCTATGATTGATACATTTATATTTGAAGTTGTTTTCATACACTTTACACTTATAATAGTATCAAAATGATTTGTTTAAACGTACCAAGCATGTTTGGCTATTATAAGGTAAAACTCAATCCTCCGTCTTGCGTTGCATTGTGTGATGGGACCGGAGTCTTATAATAGCTTCATTTTTTCATAAAGCATTGCGATGTTTATTCTATGCACTGGTATTCTTGGGAGGAAACTCGTTCCGTGTTGTACGACATGGTCCCTTGATTTACCTTATTTCTAAAGTAAAGTTTTAAATAACTGTTTTAGTTCTCCCACCAGTCACATGACTGACCTGGAGTTTATTGTTTTAACATAAACTCTAGGTGCCCCTATTTTCGACACGGGAAGCTAGTAGTTTTGGTTTTATAGATTTATATTCACAGGATCCTGGTTTACAGCTGGAACGATATTCGAAAATCTCTGTATCTGTTTATCTCTTTCAGTTGTGTTTTGTATTATTTTCCGCTGCATTGTAATTTTTAAATATCTGTCATTTATCAAATGTATATTATTTGTTCATACTCTATATATTCCTGTACTCTGATGTAAATGATGTAACAAGCAATGAAATATTCTTATGTTTATGTTCCGATTTGTCGTGTTCTCAACTCAATCCGGAATTTCCTTTAGGGAAGTTCGGGTCGTTTCACATGCCGTCTATGATTGATGCATTTATATTTGAAATTGTTTCGACACTATGCACTTATAGTAATATTAAAACGATTTGTTTTAAACGTACCAAGCATGTTTGGCTATTATAAGGTAAAACTCTATCCTACGGCTTGCGTTGCATTGTGTGATGGGACCTGAGTCTTATAATAGCTTCATTTTTCAAAAAGCATTACGTTGTTTTATGTTTTAAACTAGTATTCATGTGGAGTAAACCCGTTCCGTGCTATACGGCGCGGTCCCATGATTTACCCTATTTTAAAGTAAAGTTTAATAACTGTTTTGAGTTCTCACACCAGTCCCATGACTTACTCGGTGTTTATTGTTTCTACCTAAACTCTGGGTGCCCATATTTTCCACACGGGCAGCTAGTAGTTTTGTTTTTGCAGATTTCTATTTATCAGGATCCTGGATTACAGCTGGATCTATATTCGGAAAGTTTTATATCCGTATATCTCTTTCAGCTTTATATCCATATAACTCCAGTTCCTATCTCAATTCCAAATTCTTATTATACACTCAAATTCCCAATCTAACTTAGTTAAGTTAAATTCTAATTTGTTTATGCACTTTTTCCATCTCCATCTATTTTTAACTCCATAAGTTAAATTTTAATTTCAAAACTCGAATGTTTGTGTTTTATTTCAAATTAGCTTGAAATTATATATATATACAAATAGTATCAATTCAAAAAATTTGAATTTTTAAAC
This sequence comes from Allium sativum, assembly GCA_030737875.1. NCBI lineage: Eukaryota > Viridiplantae > Streptophyta > Magnoliopsida > Asparagales > Amaryllidaceae > Allium > Allium sativum. Next base: position 139,697 of record JASFAX010000079.1, read on the forward strand.
AACTTATTTCCTCAAAACAATTCAAAACAAAATCTTTGGTAGTAATCCATCACTTAAAAACTTGAAAATGAACATTGATGATGCGGCTGTCATCATCGGAATTATTTTCCAGCAAATGAAGTGAGTTTAGTACTATATCTCTTTCAAAACTCATTCTTGAACACTTTCATTTTGAAATTACTTCAAAATACCTCTCACGATTTTTGAAAAACATTTTCAAATCACCCAAGAACTAAAAATTTCCTTACATAATTCAAAACCCAATTTCAAACACCTTTCCCAGTTTTTGGGATTTTAAATTCCAAATTCTGATTTAATTCCAGATTTAGTTCATCTACTTTTATATATTTTATACTTCAACGATTTCTAATTGGTTATTTATAACCGTCTCAATTATAATCTTATTCGGTTATAATAACAACCAACATATCTTTTACTATAATAATTGCAATATATATACTTCCTTTATATCAAAACATTTTTGAGTAAAATTATTTCATCTACCCTCTTTCAAAACAATATCATGTCGAATTACTCTGTCCAAGAGCTTAGAAAAACTTTTCGATATAATGTGCACTACCATATCGACCATAATTTTTAAACCACTGGACAAACCAATCAACACACTAAAAAATCATTTTTATATAAATCTACAAATATGCTATCTCGTATACATACATTCAAACTCAATATAGTGTATTACTAACCCCATCTCTACTGAGTCACGCCACAGAGCCAAGGAAATCGCTTGACCTTCAGCTCTGATACCACTATAATGATGCAGGGATTTTCGATCCTGAAAATTGACACACACCACAATGTCGACTATTCAAAAATTGGAAATACCATATCGTTAATAGAAAGAAGTTAGAGGGTGAAAAATAAAAAGAAAGTTTGAACAGAAGAAGAAGAAGATCACAACACAACAGAATCAGAGTAACACGAATCTCATAGCGGAACGAATTAAATATATTTTATAAAAAATTTGAAATATAGAATTGTATTTGTACTTACATATCATCAGAGTACATCACATATATATATATATATATCACAGCAGAAACTATATATATCTTACATTTAAGCCTCCTGCTCCAAGCTCCTCCAAGTATCTGTAAAATCCCGACTACTTGAGTGCTCGTACAAATTTGGGCACCCAAGAGTTTAGAGTAAAATAAAACAAAATAAACTCTGGGTCAGTCGTGTGACTGGTGTGAGTAAACTCTAATCATTCTGGTTTAACTTTTCCAAAATCATTTTCAAAGTAATGATAATCATATGACCCATCTTTATATAAACACGGATGATTTTTACCTTACGATAACCCAAAACATTCTTTTAAAACAATACTTTCTGATATTATAATAATGTCTAAATCAAGTAAAAAATAATCTAGCAGAATGCTTTCATCTCACGCTCTACCTATATAATATACAATCAAAAACCGCAGGCTCTTATCGGGGAATGAATTTCTCACTATGACAAGGTATGGACCACCTTCCGATTAGTGTACTCTAGAAGCTATACACTGGAGTTCAACAAGAACATCTTGTAACTCGGCCACACATGACCGACCATTCATTTCGCTTGAATGTTCCGAATATATTTTCATCTTACTGTTGGTATACCAAAAAAATCGTTCCCGGGAGATACATGATTAACATAGAAATGTGTTTCTTTTATGCTCTTATATCTTTTTTTTTATATAAATAAATATTACTTGGGTATTATTTTGTTACTTTTACAGATATGCCAACTAAGCCACATGCAGTCAGAAAAATAGAGAATAAAGATCAAAATGTTGTGCATATACATATGAAAATCTGCAGATGAAGACTTTGCATTGTGTTTCTTTTGGGAGTTAAGATATGTCCATCTTTGATAGAAGAAATCTCTTGAAATCTTATCTTCCTTCAATTAGTCACATGTCAAACAAGGTATATATTGGATGAATAATGGCTAATTAAGAGGGGAGGAATAATGGCTATGGGAGGAATAATTGCTAACTAATAGGCCCATATATGCATATATTGGATTGGGGTTTTAGGTTGGCTATCTATCCCCTATAAATATCCATGTAATCTCATTGTAAACTTTTATCCTGGAATTAATAAAGTTTCTTCTTTTTTCTCTTTTCTTTTAATTCTGTAATTTTTATTTTCATGGCAATTTGTGTTGTCTAGTCAATTAGATTTGCTAGAACACAATTGCTATTGCAATTTTAATATTCATTAGTGATTCACCGTCTGATTAGATTCAGCTGTAATCCTAATTTTATTTCGTTTGTTATTTTAATTTCTGTTCTTTTTACTGCTTCCCTAGGTCATATTAGATTGAATACAGAGTTGATTAGATTCAGATCTGATTCAATTCAATAATAGTTTAATTGCAGCTTCAATTTCGTTTGCTTTCAAAACCAACCTCGAAGATTGTCTAACTCGCCCAAGAAATTGTATAAATAATTTAATTTAATTTAATTTACCTCCCTGTGATTCGACCTGCATACTACACGATTTGTGTGCTTGCAGTATTATTTCATAAATCGCGCTTTTCTATTTCATAGGAAAGCGACGATCAAGTTTTTGGCGCCGTTGCCGGGGAGACAATAATTAAATTTTATTATTTATTTAATTTCCGATTCGTGTTAGTTTTATTTTATTTTTATTTTATTCCTTAATTTTTCTTGTATATATATAAAAAAAAATCTTGATTGGGTAGATTTGGTATTGTTCAATGATACCGTAATTTTCCAAATAAGAGAAAAAATATCTTGCTATTTTTTCTTTACTTCTTTCCTCTTTTCAACTTCTTTCCCTTTTGTTTCCTTTTTCCATCTATTTCTTTCCTTTGTGCAATTTGTTTTCTTGCCAATTTTTCTTTTGTTTCTTTCCTTTTTTGCAATAATATCTCTCCTTGTACAAATTTCCTTTTCTTTTACAATTTCGTCTCTCCTTTCAAAAAAAAGAAACTTGCATTTTTTTGTTTATTTCTTTCCAATTACAACTCTCTCTCACTTCCTCTAATCTCTCTTTCCATCTTTCAATCACTCTTCTAATTTTTTACATTTATTTCTTTTTCTTTCCTTTCCTCTTTTGTTTCCCTCTTCTTTCTACAATTTCTTTCCCAAAAAAAAATCTCTTTTAAAATCTTTCCTCTCTGCCTTGTGATTAATTCTCTACTTGAATAATTAGATCTCTTCCCACTTTTGCAATTTCCCCCCTTTTACATCTCTTTCCTTTCTTTTCGTATTATTCCTTTTTCAACAAAAAAAGAGGTCATAAAAAGATTCTTCTTTTGAAATTCTTTCCTTATTGTACATTTCCATTGCTTTAATTTCTTTCTTTTTTTTCTCTTCATATTTTTCTATATTTCTTCTTCTGTTGCCTTTATTCTTCCATATTTCTTCTCCATCCTTGTCTCCAGTCCAAAACCACATTCACAAAACATCCTTCCACTTAGCATCACACAAAAGTTATCACCCATCATCTTCACGTTCTTCTCACACAAACCATCAATTCCTCCTACAGCAAATTTCTTCAACCTCCCCCACTGTCCATTACAAGACCAACTACTACAGTTCAAGATCATAGCAATTGTCAGCACCGAATTGCCTACCTCATTTCATGTCCATAGCCTCATCAACACCGTCAAGTTTCTACATCACCCAACCAACTTTAAACCAAGTTCTAGCATCCACCTTCAATGCCAAAACAACCACCCAGATCGCACAACCAACCCTGCTTCCTTCCATACCCTCACCAGAACCGATTCGAAGGTCTGAACCTCCTTTTTTTTGCGATTTGATTCTGAAAAGAAAAGAGGGCGCGGCTTCATTGCGTTGAGTGATAAATTTTGTTGTTCGGGTTGTTCTTTAAAAGAAACACGTCCGTTTCGATTGAATAGAAATAAAAGGAAGGTAGGAAAAGTAATTGCTTGATTTCATGCTTATTTCGGTTTTGTTTCGTTTTCTTTTGGTGCAGGATTTGGTTCATTGTTTGCATGATTTATTTTCTTTTGTGGAGAAACTTTCGGGGGTCTGTTCATAGGGGGTGTTACTGATTTATTGTGGTTTTCTAGAGTTGATTGCGGTGTTTCATAGACAAAAGAAAGATTAAAAAAAGGAAAGCGTGAATGAGTTTTAGGGATTTCAATTTATTTTCTGAAATATAGAAATATAAGAGAAGGGAGACTTAATTCTTTGTTGACCTTTCCTTTCGAGTGGTTGTTCGAGTATTTTGGGTGGGTTCCAGAAGACATTTGTGCATGGATTATTCTAATTCGCGTGGATTTATTTTGAATATCATTGTCTATTTATTTGAGTTGGATTGTTTTTGTTAGCCTTAGATTCTTTTTTTTTCTTTTTCTTTTTTCCCCGTTTCTAAGTTTTGTTTTTTTTTTCCTTTTCACTAATTTAGTTCTTTTTTCCTTATTAGTTTCCTTTTTCTTGTTTTTTAATTTTGTTGTTTATTTCATTCCAAAAAAAAAAAATCAAAGGCTCAAGTGAAAGAAGGAATTCAAACAAACAAATCAAAAGAAGAGAAAGATTCAACCAACGTACAAGGATTCAAAGGTCAACGGATTTGCAAATAATGGATTTCAATCATTGATACTGCTCAATTTTTTTGGACAGATTGCCATACATTGTTGTAATATTTTCTAAGCTCTACAGGTGCTTTGCTGCAAAGAAAAAATATATAGAAATTGTGTGTAAAAATCTTCTACAGGGGCTGCGGCTTGCTTGCACAATATTTTAAATTTCTGCAGTTATTGTTGTTTGATTGTTGTGGTTGGTTGATATTTCCATAACTGAAATCTTCATTCTCATTGTTTTTAACAATACAAATAAACATTGCAAAACAATATAATTGAGAAGTGGTGCTTTGTGAAGTTGACTGTCTCGTATAATTGGATCGCGGATATATAGTAGTTCAATTTATTGAACTATTAGCAAAAGGGGTTGCATACTACCCGTAAAACATTGGTCGTATCCCTTAGTATTCATACTATACGTGAACGGCCATAAGACCCACTTCCCCCTTCTAACTGAGTCGGTTAATTAATAGAGCACAACTCATTCTTTAATATTGTTTTGAACTAAGAACAATTTCTGTCTTCTGTTGAGTTCTTTATAATGTCTGATTCAAAAAAATCATTGAGAGAAATGTGGGTTAATAATCGGAGTAGACGTCCTCTTGAAGAGTATGAGTATGAATTACAACTCATGAGGCAAGAATTTCCAAAATTTTGTGAGCCCAATATCGACAATTTTCAAAACTTTCCAAATGACCAACATTTTCAAAATCATAGAAATGATCGAAATTGTGATTTCAATTCAAATTTCAATAATTTTGATTATGGGCCACATCCACATCAAAATAGCTTTGAACCCCAACATAGCTTTGATCCACATCAATATGGGGCTGTAAACCAAAACTTTCAAAATTGTAGCCCACATCAACATCTTGAAAATAACCAAAATCACTCAAATTTTAACAGTTTTGCTTACGAACATAATTTTTATGATCAAAATGATTTCCAATATCAATGTCAGTTTTCTGAAAATTCAAACAACTACCACAATGGAAATAATATTGATTGTGCAATTGATGTGGACAATAATTTTGAGAATCAAGAAATCCAAAACGAGAGCTCTCAAATCAACGATTCTGAAGAATATCATCTTAACATTCTTAGAGAGAGGGTAGAAAGGCAAGATAGACAGCTTGATGAAAAAGATAAAAAGATGGATGAACTTCTTTGTTTAATGACGTCTCTTAAAGAACAACTTGAGCAACAAAATCAAATTCGAACATGCGATGAATCAGGAAATAATCCATTGTTTACTGATAGTGAAAATTTTCAAGTAACAACTTTGAAAACTGAGAATAACCATCTAAATGAAGTTGTTCACAATTCAGTAAATGATTTGGACTTCAACTCTTTTCAGGAAAAAGATTTAAGCTCAGATTTTGATCTTTCTCTTTCAGGCTGCGATAAACTTGAAAATTTTGAAATTGAACAAAATGAAAATGTTGAATTTTTCAAAAACTCAAAATTGGAAAATGATTTTAATGAACATGAATTTTTTGGGTTGTACGAGGATGAGTTGCCAAATGAGGAAGAAGAAGATTCAAGTCACAAGTTCGAAAATTTTAACTTTGAGAAAATTTCAAACGAACATGAAATTGTCAGTGTCAAAAATATGTTGTCAATTGAGAAATGTGATCACATAATCTTGAACAACACCCAGAACTCAAATTTCACTGAATTTATATACGATCACAAATTTTTGAACAATTAGACTGATAAATTTGTTGAACACATGAATTATTTTTGGAATGTTGGCTTGGTTGAAAAACTTCATGTTAGGACGACCTTGGATATTTATCTACTGGACTATAAATCTAGGTATAAAGATGAGATGGTTTTCTAAAATCTTTGCTTGATAGAAAACATGCCTAGACATAGTGGGAATGGGATTCATCGGACTAGAACCAAGTGTGGGGGAAAAAGTTGGTGGCATTCATTGCATCGCATTCATCGCAAACACATTTATCATTGTACATATGATCCATTCTTACATATAACTAGACTGCATTTCATTCTCCAAATCATTTTGCATTTAATCCATCTCTGGGTACGATCTTTCAAATTTAGGAAACATTCACAGTGTGGACACTGTTTTGAACAAGTGTGGGGGGGAGTCTACATTTCACTCATTTTCATTTTTCTTTGTTTTTTTCCATTTAAATAGGACCATCATACATTTTAGATCGTAGTAACATACCATAAATTTTTTTTCCATTTAAATAGGACCATCATACATTTTAGATCGTAGTAACATACCATAAATTTTTTTTTTTGGAAAATACGACTCATTTTAGATTGATACAACAAGATAAGTTAACGCTTGTTAATCAGCTGATAGTATTTTTTATCTCAACTATGATCGAATAAGAAATATAATGACAAGTTCAATTTTGAGGGATAATAGTGTAACCGGTACATAGGGAGATTCTTAGGTGATGGCCAAGAAGTTTATTCTATATTGTAGTCTTGGTTTAAATAAGTAGAGGACTTAAAATACTTATATTGGCTTTTCGAATCTTTAAAACTAAGTTGTGTTAAGCTGAATTCGCGTAACTCTCTTTTGTTCTTATATTTTCAATAATAATAATAGCAATTCAAGGGTATCCAACATTGCTTGTATATCTAGCGTTGGTGTGCAAACCCGCCAAGCTCCATCTGACACGTCATTGACAAAGTCAGCGTCGGAATATCTTGATCTCATTTTATGAGATTGGAGACCTAAGGATTACCGACACGTTGTTGACAAAGTCAAAGTCGGTCTGCACAATCCGCCAAGCTCTTTACCCACTCTCCATTAATCAGCGAGGCAGTGCATGGGTGGTAAACCTTGGTCTTCTGAGTTAGGTTTATGTACTTAATCATCAGTTTTAATTTTATAGCGATAGAGGATAAGCGATGATGCCCAAACATTTCTTGACCTTATTGATTTGACTAGCCATACACAAGGAAATTAGAATACCACTTTACAAACTGTGACAAACAAACTAAGAATTTATTTCATGGCTGCACTATGTTATCAACCGAACCAACTGGCCAAACTGGAATTTAACATTTGAAAACTTGATTTATGTTGAAAATTTGTGACAAGTTGAGGTATCTTAAATAAAATCAACTGATTAGAAATTGTTAATTTAATTTGTTGTGCCACTTTCCTGAAATAAGTCGTGTTTTCATTTTCATTTGCATATGTCTGTTTCATTCATGTAGTTGCATTAGAAGCATAGCATACTGCATTTGGATTTTGTGGGTAGTATCCGCTGAAAATCCTCACGAGACACCACTCGTCCTACTAGGGACACCTAGAGGTTTAACGGCTTGTTGCATACGCTCAATGCAATCGTGTTTCCCACGAAAGTGTGGCTTATCTAGTTTAGTTTTTCATATTTATTTTACTCGAGGACGAGTAAAAGATAAGTGTGGGGGTATTTGATTAACATAGAAATGTGTTTCTTTTATACTCTTATATCTTATTTTTTGTATATAAATAAATATTACTTGGGTATTATTTTGTTACTTTTACAGATATGCCAACTAAGCCACATGTAGTCAGAAAAATAGAGAATAAAGATCAAAATGTTGTGTATATACATAAGAAAATCTGCAGATGAAGACTTTGCATTGTGTTTCTTTTGGGAGTTAATATATGTCCATCTTTGATAGAAGAAATCTCTTGAAATCTTATCTTCCTTCAATTAGTCACATGTCAAACAAGGAAGATATTGGATGAATAATGGCAAATTAAGAGGGGAGGAATAATTTTTATGGGAGGAATAATTGCTAATTAATAGGCCCATATATGCATATATTGGATTGGGGTTTTAGGTTGGCTATCTATCCCCTATAAATATCCATGTAATCTCATTGTAAACTTTTATCCTGGAAATTAATAAAGTTTCTTCTTTTTTCTCTTTTCTTTTAATTCTGTAATTTTTATTTTCATGGCAATTTGTGTTGTCTAGTCAATTAGATTTGCTAGAACACAATTGCTATTGCAATTCTAATATTCATTAGTGATTCACCGTCTGATTAGATTCAGCGGTAATCCTAATTTTATTTCATTTGTTATTTTAATTTCTGTTCTTTTTACTGCATCCCTAGGTCATATTGGATTGAATACAGAGTTGATTAGATTCAGATCTGATTCAATTCAATAATTGTTTAATTGCAGCTTCAATTTCGTTTGCTTTCAAAACCAACCTCGAAGATTTGTCTAACTCGCCCAAGAAGTTGTATAAATAATTTAATTTAATTTACCTCCCTGTGATTAGACCTGCATACTACATGATCTGTGCGCTAGCAGTATTATTTCATAAATCGCACTTTTCTATTTCATAGGAAAGCGACGATCAATACAGAAATGAAAAAGTAACAAATATGAATATTCTCTAGATGGTGACAATATACCCTAATTGGATACGACCCGCTTAGCCGCGCTGCCTACCCGATTTTGGTCATTTGCCAAGTGATGAGGCTTGAGGTCATAATGAATCTTTTAACAGATCATACCTTCATTTACTTTGAATGCCACACCGTCATATCCACCAAATCACAAATTTATTTCCCCAAAAATACCACGGGTATAACGCTAAGAGAAACAAACTCCTCTACCATCAACGTAAATACGTTTAAAGAGGTCAACTTACGTGATCCATTAAATACACTCTATCAGACATTCATCCATACACATTGTCCTGGTATTGGACAAACCAAAGGCACTATTATGTAAATTCATCTTAGGTAATTTCTACCTAGGATTGCCAGAACAGCCCTTGCATAAACTCCATCTTCAATTATCTTCATCATATTTGATTCGCAACACTAATGCCCATACGGAATGGTTTTCAAATAATAAATCTGATTCCGGTCTCTCCGTATTGACAATGGAAATGGACAAAAACTTTGATAGTTGGTTATTTAACTATCAAAAGGAAACACACATACAAACAACGATATTATTTCTAAATTGAAATTTTATCGATCAACCATTAGTCAACATTGAGCCACTTTATTTTATCATTAGTTTATTCATTTCCCAATTCCCTATTTATTTCTTAAAACCCGTTTAACTTCTCATAATTTTTGGAAAATATTTCCATATATCACAAACTATTTATTTTCTATATTTAGAAATATAAATTATTAACATTGGAAAACATTTTCACATCTTATTCTCGCATCACTATCCTTTTACATTCATCGGTTCCTAACCATAAACTAGTAAGAGAACAACTCCCTAAGTATTAACCCTGAAGGCCGAAACCAACATCAGATCAATACCAAGAAAATCGTTCAACTTAACTAGTCTCCGGTCAGTTTCTAATTTCCTTAACTCCCTTTAAATCTCCAAAACATTTTCTTTTAAATTAGTATTCACTTTAAAACATTAATATTATTTCTTTAATGAAAACTGGACTCGCTATATCAAACCAAATTCGGATTTACATTTATAAATACCTATACAGGTTAAAATTCCATTTATCGAGTTATTTCTTAAATTCGTATTCATATTTCACTTCATAAACTCTATTTCCAAGTAAATTTCTTGTTAATTATAAATTAAGTTTATAATTAAATCTCGACTTCATATTCTATTATAATCTATTGGTTCTAAACCAAATCCTAATTATCTTGTCCAATTCCAAATTATATAATATATAAATTCTAAAAATAAATCATTTTAATAACATTCGACATTGTCAAACTTTAACTGCAGATACTTATTGTTTTAACTTTATTCACATTTTGGGTATCGATATAATCTCATCGTTTTTCTTTCTAACGAATTCCCATTTTCTTTTAAATAAATTCATTTCTTGAATTTATATTTCCAAACTATTTAATAAAAATCATTTCTCTTCGTTTATAAATATCGTTTATAAATCAAATTACTTGTTTTATATAATTAAACATGTTATTATATTCTAGCCAATCGAACATTAAATTTCTATTTTTAAATAGATTTTTCATTTTTAAAACTCGAATTATTTTCCAATATATTTATGGTATTTCAAATACTAATTAGTCAGGGTCAATGTTATTTAAAACATCCTAAACACACAAAAATTAACCACATACTATTTGTCACATCATATAATGTAATATATGAAAAACAACAACCTGTTTCCCTGCATCCAAAGATGTTAATCAACATAAATAACATTAATTTCATATCAATATGAAATATTATAATAAATAGAATCAATATTTAAGCAACATTTTATATATGTAACTGTATCTATAATTTCAACCAATTAACTAGCAAATCATTCAAACAACCATCACACACAGCATTCAATCGTTTTTATCAATATTAAATAATGATTATAAAATTATAAAACTGGACAGAGTTAGTGAGTTTACTCACTGTGGTCATTTATCGTTAAATAACGATAACCGTTCAATAGATCTGATCAGTCTTTTTATTCTGCCATAAATTGAGACGAGCTCCAATTATCTCCAAACTAGTTCCATTGTATTGTAACATCCCATATTTTCCAGCCAATTATTTGAATTATTTTATTATTTAAAATATTGATTTGAATTTAAATAATGGAATTTAACAATTTTATTTTGAATATTTATTAATAATATAATAATATTTTAATTCCAAAATAAATGGGAAAATGTTGAATTTGAAGTATAATGTGATCCGGCAATTTAAAAGGGTTTAATATTGTTTATATTGAAACTATAGTAACGATTTCATTTTAAAATAGCCGTTGAGCGTTTCATTTATAATTTAATTATAAAACGAGCTGCAGTGGCGCGGTGGTTCGTAATATAGCGTTTTGAACTTTAAACGGCTGTACAGGATCCAATATGAGTCGGATTTCCTCGAAACAAGAAACGTTCGAATCCATTTGATAATATTTTTCTAATAAAAGAGAAAAATCCAGTTTTCATATTGTAGGTTTTGTTTTATGTCCAAATAAAATTTTAAAATAGTCGCTATGGAATTCCTTTATAAATTATAACGTCTATTTATATTAACAAAGGGTTTTTAAATATTTATAATATCGATCTAGCTTGGAATTCAACCCGGGATATTTTATTTTGGTAGCGTATGAAATTCTGCTCGTGTATGGCCGATAACAATATTTTATCTATATTATATTGAGGTATTTTAAAATTGGTTTATTTTAATCTGAATTGGGCAGTTAGAAAGGGTCATTATTCAAACGACCTCCGTTTTCTACGAAACAAATTTTATTGAGATCATAACAGCTAATTATTGCTAGATTTCAAATTGCACGTCAATCGGAGTTATTTTGTGAGCGTGGAAAAATAAATTGCAAATAAAACGATCATTTGGATGTGAATGAGCGCTGTTTGAACAAACGAACTCGGAATTCGACACAACAAGTTTCATTAGGACCGTAACGTCAAATTATACAATGCCGTCCATTTTCATCATGAACAAAGTTTGTATGTGAGCATAAGAGCGAATAAACAGCGTTCAAAATAGCGATAGACACGAAATAAAATCGTTAGTCGCTATCAATAAATATCTTTAGTCACGTTAGATTAAAATAAAGATTTTCCCACTTATATATACCTTCCAAATCGGAATTCTCCGATCAACACCTCATTTCCGTCCATACGTTTTGCAGAAAAATCCATAACCACTAAAAAAATTATTTCTCTTGATTCGTGAAGAATTGGCAAGGCTGACCAAAGGGAAAGTCGTAGATTAGGTCGAGGCCTAGTAGTTGACAAAATTTGGGGTGGAACGGTGGTTGGAGTTGGCCGGAATCAGTGATAAACTAAGGAAATCCGTTTTCGTTTTTGGTGGTTTTGGTGGAGTTTGGGATGTCGTTTGATGATGGGTCCAAAGGCAAAGTCGTAGAGGGGAGAAACATGGTCATTTTCTTCTTTAGGTCGATGACTTGAAAATGGATGTGGTGGTCGGAATCATAAGATGAACGGAGGTGAAATTTTGGGATACACAGTTGAAAGCTGCGAGAGGTTTCGATGATTTTCCAGTCGATCTGTTGGGCGTGGTTGACTGGAGTCTAAAGGTGTTTGGAGGAGGGTGGCGAGCTCTTCTGAATCGCGGTGGTGGCATTGGCTATTGTGCCTCATAGTGGTAGCAGTTCGACAATAGTCGGGTTTCGGTCGGAGCTGATTTCTGGCGTTTGGGTGAGGTGTTAAGGAGCGGCGTGATCAGCGAAGGAGGAGCTCGGCCAGGCAATTCCGGCGATGGCAGTATTGAGGGTCCCGGAGCAGTAGATCGACGGTGGGGGTGGTTTGATTGTTGCGTGTAATTGTTCGAAGGGGGGTGTCTGTTCAGGTAATCGGGGAAGAAATACTGGCAAAAGGGAAAACGCGTGGTCCAAATTTACTGTGCTGACGTGGATAAGCGGGGTTAAATGGGCTAATGACAGGTTTAACACTAATACGGTAATTAATATAACTAATTAATCATTTAGCTTATTTGAATTCTCATATTTATATATAAAACTTTAAATTAGCGTATCTCACTCATTCGTTAACGGAATCTGACGAAATAGGATCCGTTGGGATCTCAGGGACGAGGCCCAGGCGATGGTGCTGACTGGGAACTGATTGGAGCTGTTAGAAATTTTAATTAATTTTAAACGTCTGTTTAAAATTAAATGAACCAAACATAACGACCATCAACCGTAAATAAACTGATGAGTTAATTCTCACACCTTCTGGAATTCTATAATGTGTTAAATTCATAGAAAAATATAATTTACCATTAATAGTATAAATTGGATGATTGAATGCTATGGATCCTAATGGTCGTTTATTGTTTGATTGGTTGCTGTTATTTCATTATTTTAAATGCTTTATATTATTGAAATTTGATTCGAATATTATTATCAAATGTTATATATGATGCAGGGAAGGACAGGTTGGAGGAACCCGACCGGAATCCTCAAACAAACTGTATTTTATTTGCGGTGCATATTATTCATATATGAATTGTTCACCCTGACTAACACTAAACCTATTTTAATTTTGATGGTCGAATGGATATTCATCATTGTTGTGATTATAATCAATCGACAGTATTGATGGAGTAATTGGCAGTGAACGGCCAAAAATGTAATGTTTTTAATCGTCATTCTACCATCAGGTAAATTGACATAGTTTTAAAGGTATAAATTATTTTATAACTGAATTGAAGTTTTACTGTCATTTTATATAAATAATTAAATTATAAATTTATAAATAAATATTTTAAATCGAGTTTATAAAAGAAATTATTTAAATGGTTTATCTTATGATTTATACATGTTCTAATAATAGAAACCCAAGGAATTTACCTACGGGTTTGTAAAATGAAATAATTTTTTTAAAAACAATTAAATAGTATTTTAAATTAATTAATATAAAAAATTAATTTAAAAAGGGAAATGACAAATGAAAATTAGTTAACTATTAACTGATATGTACGGCTGACAAAAATCAATCGTTTTAATTGACAATGAAATTAATTTAGAGAATGAGTTAAATATTAGTTAATCTTTGATTAACTATAATTAAAGTAATTATCGAATTGGTGGGTGTTAATATAGTTAATTATTATTAAACAAGCTTTTAAAAGTGATAATTATACTACTTTAAATTAATAGCAAAGTTAACTATTTTTTATATAGTTAATAATAAAGTTAAATTTATTTTAATTAATAATAATTAAAACAATGATTTTAATTGGAGATTCAATTAAGAAATGATTAACTGGCATTATGGTTTGATCAAAGAGGTGATAAGGGTGTTATAAAGAGATTTATAATTCAAGTTTCAAACAAGATTGGTAAATGGAATTGGTAAGTGAATATAGAGATTTAAATAATATTTTTCTTAATTGTTAAATTAAGTAAGTGAATTCAATTAAAATGAAAGGATTTGGGGAGGTGATAAATAGATTAGTCATAAACTGGAATATGGTAATGGTTTTAGAATAAAATGTAAGAAGTGTTATAAGATGCTAAACAGATTAGTAAATGATTTGGAAGAAATCCAAACAAGGTTTTAAAAAGGTTTTTTTAAACCAAATTGATGAGTTAAATGTTGAAAAATTGAATTTAGCGAAACATTGTAATTGAAATAAGGATTACAAATAAAAAGGAAATTCATACAATAGTTGGTATTAGATTTTGGGTAAATGGATTCTTGGAACTAAAATCCAAGTTAAAAAGGTCTTATGGCAAAGAAGATGGTAAGCGGATTTTTATCCGAGATAAAATTTAGTATAAGAATGCCCGAATATATGGAAACAGATTATTTGGCGAGGGGTCTTTATTATAATTCAAAATGTTATAAGAAAAATAATGATTTAAGTTAAAAGTGGTGTTTTTGTGGACATTTACTTAATCAAACAGATTAAGTAAAGAGATTATATTGGAAGAGGATTTCAAATGTGAGAAACGGTTTATAAAACCAGATTTGAAATCAAGGTGGTAAATGAGATTTTAATATCAGTGGTTAAGTGTCAAACTATTACTTATTCTGAGATAAGAACGTTGCCGATCAAGGTCTGAGAGGTAAATAAAATACCCCAACTCGTTGCTGGCTATTGAGCTGGTACGCATGATAGAGGGTTCTCGCTTCGCTTTCGGTGGCGGACGAGAGACTCTTACCTCTACATATCCCTCGAAAGTAAGGGAGGGTTGGTTTTGAAGTCGAAAGGCTAGCCGTAAAATGAGTTAGTGGGGTACCAGTGTAAGCCATGGGGGGAGGGTAGCCCTCTGCCTTGGAGGATGAGAGGATGGTTGAAAAGCCTACTTGAATTTCCCGGGTTGTTACAGTGGTATCAGAGTTATTGGTTTAGTGATAACCTTGGCACTGTTGCATAACTCAATAGAGATGGGGTTTGTAATACCCTAGATTGAGTTTGAATATTTATATATATATATATATATATATATATATATATATATATATGAGAGCGCGTATTTGTATTTTGATATAAAATTATTTTTGATCGATATATTTCGTAAGATAATAAAAGTGATATTTTTCTCAAATTATTATAATATGGGAAATCAATTGGTTTGGTTAATGTTGATTTGAATGATATGTTGGATTGTGTTATTGATGGCTTAAATATAAATCTGAAATGGATAGACTTAGTTGAAAACCAATCTGAAATGAATAAAAAAATCAATCCAAATTTTCATGAGTCTGAATGGATATTTAAAGGAAATCTCAAATAGGGGATGTATTATGGTAATACTAATATTTAATCTAACTTATGCTATGTTAAAGTAAACCGTACATGATGTAATCATAGTTGAAAATTTTAGAATTTGACTTGTGATTGGAAAATAGTAAGTTAATGGAATATTTGGAAATAAATGAATTGTTTGGATTGTATGGTCGGTTGCATGGACATTGATTTGAAACTTGATTGAGGACCAATGAATGAATCAAAGTCTAATGAATTTGGATGGATATTTAAAGATATAAATGGATTGCTAAGACTTGGTTATAAATAATTATAATCTCATATGGATTGAATGTGTGTAGAAATTTGTCAGAATGGATGATATGGATATTGGAACCTAATTGACATTGTTTTGATGAATAATGAAGTTCATTGGAGTTGAGAATAGGTGTAGAAGAGATAATTCAACTTAAAATTCATCCAAGAAATTCTGGGGTTAATCAAACTCAGTTTGAATAGATGTAACAACCCGAATTTTAATAACTTGTTAAAACCATAAATCAAGGCAGAATTAATTTTTAAAATAAGAATCAAGGGAAACGGGTTACGCCATTGCGTTCGTCTCGAAATTCTGCTTGAAATAGAGTCCGAGTTTGCGTAAAACGGATACCGTACGAAGAAGATATGGACGAACGAAGTTAGGTAAAAAAACTAGAAACGGGCCAGAATACACTAGCGCATTTGGGAAGTGCGCCAGAACAAAATTGCACTAGCGCACTTGGGAAGTGCGCCCATGCAATTTTGCATTGGCGCACTTGGCAGGTGCGCCCAGGCCGAGCAGAAACCTTCGTGGTCAGGCCCTGGATGGCCTGGTCGGGTTCTGGTCGAATTTCTGAGCTCTGGTGTGTCACTAGGGCTAACTTTTCTGATTGGCTTCTCTGGAGATGGATGGCCTTGATTAGATCTAGCTTCATCGACGACTCTAATTAGTTTGAAACCCTATATAAACAGCCCCCTAGCCTCATTTTCTTTACACCATTCTTCTCTACCCTTATGCTGCTCAAACTCTGGATGATCATGGCTTCCTCCTCTTCCTCTAAATTAAATTAAATTAAATTAAAACGCGAATATTATTTCTTGAAGACTACGGCTAGGAATTGGAGATTTTCCTCTACAATCAAAGCAAGATTCAGCGATTCAACAATTCAACAACAAATTTCTAGACTTGACTTCTACATCTAAATTTCTTAGACCACGATCTGTAAGTTCCAGTTACTTTTAGATAAAAACTATAATCTTAATATGGCATGTTATAAATTGGAATTTATTTATGTATAATTCATATATATTCTTGTTTTCTTTTGGATCTTGACTATTGGGAATATTGCCGACGACGTTGAAACTATTATTAATGGCCTAAGACTATGACGGTGAGCATAAGACTATGCCTATGCCTATGACTATGCCTATGCCTATGACTGTGAACATAAGACTATGCCTATGACTATGAACATAAGACTATTGCCTATGACTATGACAAGGACAATTGTGACTAATTACCTAAGATTCATGACCATGAGGTTATTGCCTAGGATTATAACTTTGAAATCGGATCTAAGCTTGATTTTCTATTCAGACCTTTTCTTTATTTGTCCTTGGATCTTGAGTTTGGGGGTTTTTTCTATTTAAATTAGATCTGTCCTTGTTCTTGAAACTAGATTATTATTCAAACCTTTTCATGAACAATAATGTTATCAGATCTATATGCCTGCGATGGTTTAATCAATTTATTCAGTTATGTCATGCCTTAAAAATAGATTGATAATAGAATAATGTTGATTATGTTATATGTGGAATTGAATGATATTGATCTATGCATGTGGTTCTATTTTATTATCATGTTGAATTGGGAGTTAATGAATAAGTCTATTCATATGAATATCGGAGTAGAACCTGTTATGATAAGTTGTGTAGTTTATCATGTTATGCAAGTTTTAGGTTGTAAAATCATATCACATATGTGACCACATGTTAGATCTAGATGTTTATGTGTATATTCTAAACCTATGTCATATTTCATGTTCACACTTATTCATATGCTCGTGATTGATTTGCAAGTTCACATATATGTAAGTTGATTTAGTCTATGTTGCAAGTTCACATATATGTATGTTGATTTAGTCTACGTTGCAAGATTCAAACCTATGATATTCATGTTGACTATTTTGCAAGTTCACACCTATGATGTTCATATTGACTATGCCAAAAATGCCAAGTTTACACCTATGTCATGTTTATGTTAATGAATTACTTTATGCCAATTTTGCATACATTAAATTAGGCTAAGTTTTTAGCCTAATATTATATGTCAAAAATCATGCGGACGAGAAAATAGGCTAAGATTGTTAGCCTAATATTTAGACGGGGTAACGTTGGGAAAATTTGGTAATCATAGGAAGCTTGGCATGAATCTTGCCTTGAAACTTGACAAGAACTTGACAGGAAACTTTCCTTGAAAACTTGACATGAATCTTGAACATGGACATGACACTAGAATGAACTTGAAAATGGCCAACTCGAGGTTGGGTTGAGTTTGCAGTGTAATTCTGCCTGGAACCGCCCGGCAAATCCAGTTACTGCAAACAATAGGATCCACTGTGGGTAGTTGGTCATATCGCACTTGAAAACCCGAGGTCAGACTGAGTTGTGGTGTAATTCTGCCCGGAACCGCCCGGCATATCCAGTGACCACAACAACAGGTCTGATGTGAGAGGTAGGGGTGCATTAATGAATTAATGCCACATGATAGGGTTAAGTCATGAACATGAAAGACAACACTTAACCAACTTGATACATGATTCCTAGGCGGGTTAAATCACGAACTTGAATGACAACACTTAACCAACTTGACATGCTAGACTGATAAGGGTTAAGTCACGGATTTAAATGACAACACTTAACCTATTGGACGGAAACCCTAGTTACGCAGTCCGTTTCAGCAGTAACCCGCTAGATGTATCATGGTACCCTGGAACTAGGCAGGGTGGGGCACGATTATTGGGATGATTATAAGCGACCAGAACGACGTCTGTGTTGGTGCGCCAGTGTAGGTTCAGGCGGGCTATGGTCGTGCACGTGGTCCGGAGTTGAAAAAGCAGGCATTGGGCATCAGTAGGTTTATCTGTGCATTCTTGATTCGTGTCGGTGGTTGGCACCCTAGAGCTTGATACACCCTATGGTGGACCTAGCACAGGAGACTACATTCGTGATAGGGTCGTATGACACAAATACACAACGAGCTTGAACTTGTAGGGAGCCGATCGAGTAGTGGATCGTTTCGTTGGACCTAGTAATGGGTCATTTCATGATATTGGGCCAAGGGATCATTTCATGATTAATATAAGACATGGGTTTGGGATTCTAGTACAGTTGATGCAGCGAATCTTGATATGTGATGCTATACTTGATTTATACTTGATTTATCATGTTATCTTAGTCTATCTTTCCCTTCTTGGCAGCATCCTTATGTTTACTTTAAGTTTATACATGTCATGTTACATTTATCTGTTTTTATGCTGAAAGTCACTTGGACTTACCAGACTTTATGACTGACCCGTTTTCTTTCGCCTCTTTTTCTTTCGTTTCCCCCCCAGGTTCTCAGGGAGGAAACTCTAGCACTTAGCTTGGATTTCGCTTGCTTTCGGTTCAGCTCATGTACGGTTTGATCTTGAGCTATGCTATGGCTGCATTTCTGCTACCTTTGGGGAATTAAGCTACTTTGATGTTTTAAGTTTATGCTTCTTTATTTATGCAAGACAGAATTTGTTGTAATGGAAAATAATGACCTTGGCTATTTGATGTAAAACATTTTGACTCTTTTTGAAAGTAATGAAATTTATCTTTTGATTCTTCCGCTGTTTTATCTATGTTCTGTCTTGTGATATTTCTGTATTTGTTTACCTCGATAACGCTCCTCCAAAACTAGTGCATTCCCTTTGTGAGTGACCCTAGCGGAGGTGGGGTGTTACATTTGGTATCAGAGCAGAAGGTTACCAGACTGGGCAAAAGTTTTTAGAAAACCTTCTAAAACTATTTTCAAAACCGTTTACAAAGAAGCATTTTTCAAGAAAAGTCTTGTTTTATTTAAAGGACATTCCCCAAAAGCCATTAGCACTATCCTTTGTTTCCTCGTTTGAATCTCTTCTTTTTCATTTCAGCATGTCTGGGAATCTTAACTTTCCAGAGGGCGTGCCAATACCTGGCTAGTTCAGGAGGTACTTAGAGGCTAGGGCCAACGATGCAGTCCCAGCAGATATTCCTCCTCCAGCTGCAGCGATTCCTCCTCCTCCGCCCCCTCCTCGTGCAATTGCTTTCTCAAAGATCTATAAAGATTTTAGGGTCATGGGTGGAAAGGATTTCAAGGGAACTGAGTCATTCGTAGAAGCAAGGAATTAGCTCAAAGAAACTGAGGATCTGTTCGTTATTTTTGAGGTGGACGATAGGCAGATGGTACAGTTGGCGGTATGGTTGCTCAAAGACGAAGCTTCCTATTGGAGGGAAGTCACTAACGCCGAGAGGCCGGTTGAAACATGGATGGATTTTAGAATAAGGTTTGAGACGAAATTCCTCTAACAAGCTGAATGAAGTCTATAGCTGGAAAAATTCTTATCTCTTAAGAAAGGAAGTATGATGGTCAAGGAGTACGTCAATCAATTCAATCAGCTGGCTCGGTTTGGACTGGACTTAGTAAATACCCCTCATAAGAAGGCTCTCCGTTTTGTCAAAGGGTTGAATGAGCCACTTCACATCTTGGCCATGACCCTCGTGCCTATGGGGGCTACTTATGAAAATCTAGTAGACATGGCACTCTTAAGTGAAGAAGACAAGAATGGCAAGAAGGAGGTCAAGGCGAATGAATCTCAAAACAAGAAGGTAGACTCCGAGAAAGGAGGCAAGAACAACAACAACAACAATAATAATAACAAGACACGTGAGAAAAGAAAATGCCACTTCTGTGGTATTGAGGGGCATATAGTCCAGGATTGTAGAAAGAAGAAGATGAAGATGGGAGCATGCTTTCAGTGTGGTGATACTGGACATATCAGCAAGAACTGCCCTAAGAAGTAAGGGCAAGCCCCGCAAGCAGGACCTTCTAGGGTACATCTTTAACTTCTTCTCCTAGATGCTTTGTTTTATCTTGCTTATCTTCTCAATCCTATCTTGATAACCTTAGGTAGAACCCTTTTGGATGTAAACTTGTGATTTAAACATGTTATGGTTGATGTTTGCAAGTGGTTGCAAGTGGTTTCTCATGGTTGCATAACACACATTAGGCACTAGATTGGCTCAGACACATTTTCATATTGCATATGCATGAGTGTTTATACTTGTTTATGGATGAAATTGAATGTGTTATCATGTGGATGTTGCATATGGATGGATGTTTGTGCACACATATAGTGTTTATGTGACTAGGACTATTTGCGTACATGTTGGATTCATGGCATTAAACATATTTTGCATTAAGAAGATCAATCAGGCCTGATCACTTGCATTAGATAAGGAACATATACAAACACTTTCTGCATATGTTCATATAGCATTAGAAATCTTTTAAGGACGATGATTGTTTGTGGATGATGTTTTGAGTAGATGGTTGATTGGATGGTAGGATGCATTCTTCCAAACTTAAAGATTTCGGGGACGAAATCCTTTAAGGAGGGGAGAATGTAACAACCCGAATTTTAATAACTTGTTAAAACCATAAATCAAGGCAGAATTAATTTTTAAAATAAGAATCAAGGGAAACGGGTTACGCCATTGCGTTCGTCTCGAAATTCTGCTTGAAATAGAGTCCGAGTTTGGGTAAAATGGATACCGTACGAAGAAGATATGGACAAACAAAGTTAGGCAGAAAAACCAGAAACGGGCCAGAATACACTGGCGCACTTGGGAAGTGCGCCAGAACAAAATTGCACTGGCGCACTTGGCAGGTGCGCCCATGCAATTTTGCATTGGCGCACTTGGCAGGTGCGCCCAGGCCGAGCAGAAACCTGCTTGGTCAGGCTCTGGCTGGCCTGGTCGTGTTCTTGTCGAATTTCTGAGCTCTGGTGTGTCACTAGGGCTAACTTGTCACTTTCTGATTGGCTTCTCTTGAGATGGATGGTTTTGATTAACTCTAGCTTCATCGACAACTCTAATTAGTTTGAAACCCTATATAAACAGCCCCCTAGCCCCATTTTCTTTACACCATTCTTCTCTAACCTTATGCTGCTCAAACTCTAAATGATCATGGCTTCTTCCTCTTCCTCTAAATTAAATTAAATTAAAACGCGAAGATTATTTCTTGAAGACTAAGGCTAGGAATTGGAGATTTGCTTCTACAATCAAAGCAAGATTCAGCGATTCAACAATTCAACGACAAATTTCAAGACTTGACTTTTGCATCTAAATTTCTTAGACTACGATCTGTAAGTTCCAGTTACTTTTAGATAAAAACTATAATCTTAATATGGCATGTTATAAATTGGAATTGATTTATGTATAATTCATATCTATTCTTGTTTTCTTTTGGATCTTGGCTATTGGGAATATTGCCGACGACGTTGAAACTATTATTAATGGCCTAAGACTATGACGGTGAACGTAAGACTATGCCTATGCCTATGACTATGCCTATGCCTATGACTATGAACATAAGACTATTGCCTATGACTATGACAAGGACAATTGTGACTAATTACCTAAGATTCATGACCATGAGGTTATTGCCTAGGATTATAACTTTGAAATCGGATCTTAGCTTGATTTTCTATTCAGACCTTTTCTTTATTTGTCCTTGGATCTTAATTTTGGGGATTTTCTATTTAAATTAGATCTGCCCTTGTTCTTGAAACTAGATTATTATTCAAACCTTTTCATGATCAATAATGTTATCAGGTCTATATGCCTGCGATGGTTCAATCAATTTATTCAGTTATGTCATGCCTTAAAAATAGATTGATAATGTAATAATGTTGATTATGTTATATGTGGAATTGAATGATATTGATCTATGCCTGTAGTTCTATTTTATTATCATGTTAAATTGGGAGTTAATGAATAAGCCTATTCATATGTATATTGGAGTAGACCTGTTATGATAAGTTGTGTAGTTTATCATGTTATACAAGTTTTAGGTTGTAAAATCATATCACATATGTGACCACATGTTAGATCTACATGTTTATGTGTATATGCTAAACCTATGTCATATTTCAAGTTCACACTTATTCATATGCTCGTGATTGATTAGCAAGTTCACATATATGTAAGTTGATTTAGTCTATGTTGCAAGTTCACATATATGTATGTTGATTCAGTCTACGTTGCAAGATTCACACCTATGATATTCATGTTGACTATTTTGCAAGTTCACACCTACGATGCTCATATTGACTATGCCGAAAATGCCAAGTTTACACCTATGTCATGTTTATGTTAATGAATTACTTTATGCCAATTTTGCGTACGTTAAATTAGGCTAAGTTTTTAGCCTAATATTATATGTCAAAAATCATGCAGACGAGAAATTAGGCTAAGATTGTTAGCCTAATATTTAGACGGGGTAACGTTGGGAAAATTTGGTAATCATAGGAAGCTTGGCATGAATCTTGCCTTGAAACTTGACAAGAACTTGATAGGAAACTTGCCTTGAAAACTTGACACGAACTTGACATGAATCTTGAACATGGACATGACACTAGAATGAACTTGAAAATGGCCAACTCGAGGTTGGGTTGAGTTTGCAGTGTAATTCTACCCGGAACCGCCTGGCAAATCCAGCTACTGCAAACAATAGGATCCAATGTGGATAGTTGGTCATATCTCACTTGAAAACCCGAGGTCAGACTGAGTTGTGGTGTAATTCTGTCCGGAACCGCCCGGCATATCCAGTGACCACAACAACAGGTCTGATGTGAGAGGTTGGGGTGCATTAATGAATTAATGCCACATGATAGGGTTAAGTCATGAACATGAAAGACAACACCTAACCAACTTGATACATGATTCGTAGGCGGGTTAAGTCAGGAACTTGAGTGAAAACACATAACCAACTTGACATGCTAGACTGATAAAGGTTAAGTAACGGATTTAAATGACAACACTTAACCTATTGGACGGAAACCCTAGTTACGCGGTCCGTTTCAGCAGTAACCCACTAGGTGTATCATGGTACCCTGGAACTAGGCAGGGTGGGGCATGATTACTGGGTTGATTGTAAGTGACCAGAACGACGGCTGTGTTGGTGTGCCAGTGTAGGTTCAGGCGGGCTATGGTCGTGCACGTGGTCCGGAGTTGAAAAAGCAGGCATTGGGCATCAGTAGGTTTTTCTGTGCATTCTTGATTCGTGTCGGTGGTTGGCACCCTAGGGCTTGATACACCCTATGGTGGACCTAGCACAAGAGACTATATTCGTGATAGGGCTGTATGACACAAATAACCAACGAGCTAGAACTTGTAGGGAGCCGATCGAGTAGTGGATCGTTTCGTTGGACCTAGTAATGGGTCATTTCATGATATTAGGCCAAGGGATCATTTCATGATTAATATAAGACATGGGTTTGGGATTCTAGTACAGTTGATGCAGCGAACCTTGAATATGTGATGCTATACTTGATTTATCATGTTATCTTAGTCTATCTTGCCCTTCTTGGCAGCATCCTTATGTTTACTTTCAGTTTATACATGTCATGTTACCTTTATCTGTTTTTATGCTGAAAGTCACTTGGACTTACCAGTCTTTATGACTGACCCGTTTTCTTTCGCCTCCTTTTCTTTTGTTTACCCCCCCCCCCCCCCTCCCCTCTAGGTTCTCAGGGAGGAACTCTAGCACTTAGCTTGGATTTCGCTTGCTTTCAGTTCAGCTCATGTACGGTTTGATCTTGAGCTATGCTATGGCTGCATTTCTGCTACCTTTGGGGAATTAAGCTACTTTGATGTTTTAAGTTTATGCTTCTTTATTTATTCAAGACAGAATTTGTTGTAATGGAAAATAATGACCTTGGTTATTTGATGTAAAAGGTTTTGACTCTTTTTGAAAGTAATGAAATTTATCTTTTGATTCTTCCACTGTTTTATCTATGTTCTATCTTGTGATATTTCTGCGTTTGTTTACCTCGATAACGCTCTTCCAAAACTAGTGCATTCCCTTTATGAGTGACCCTAGCGGAGGTGGGGTGTTACAATAGAGCTGCATAATAACTAAGCAAGCTCTAGTACAATTTATCACTTATCGCGTAATAATGCTTGTAAAAAGGTACTCCTAAACAAATATAAAAATTTGTTTTTATTTGGGTTTTGAGTTTGGATTTTGAATTTTTCTGACCGTGTTGGTCGATGTATATATATTTCTTGAACCTGCAATATTGAAGATGCCCATAAGTACAGGGGAGACTCTGCCAAAAAAATTCCAAAATTTAAGGTGTTAGAAAATTTTTGAAGATTTTTGGAAAATTTGCTATTTGAAATGGATTGGTTTTAAAACCAATTGGGTTAGCTTTGAAAATAAAACCAAGTTTTGAATTAATTATTTTTGTAAAGATAATGGGTTGTAACATTTTTCTACCTTAGTAATTTCGGGGATGAAATTCTTTTAAGGGGGGAGGAATGTAACGTCCCGTATTTTCTAGCCAATTATTTGAATTATTTTATTATTTAAAATATTGATTTGAATTTAACTATTGGAATTTAACCATTTTATTTTGAATATTTATTAATAATATTTTAATTCAAAAATAAATGGAAAAATGTTGAATTTGAAGTATAATGTAATCGAGCAATTTAAAATGGTTTAATATGGTTTATAATAAACTATAGTAACGATTTCATTTGAAAACGGCGGTTGAGCGTTTAATTTATAATTTAATTATAAAACGAGCTGCAGCCGTGCAGTGGTTCGTAATATAGTGTTTTGAACTTTAAACGGCTGTACAGGATCCAATATGAGTCGGATTACCTCAAAATAAGAAACGTCCGAATCCATTTGATAATATTTTTCTAATGAAAGAGAAAAATCCAGTTTTCATAGTGTATGTTTTGGTTAATGTCTAAATAAAATTTTAAAATAATCGTTATGGAATTCCTTTATAAATTATAACATTTATTTATATTAAATAAAGGGTTTTTAAATATTTATAATATCGATATAGCTTGGAATTCAACCCGGGATATTTTATTTTGGTAGCATATGAAATTCTGCACGTGTATGGGCGATAAAAATATTTTATCTATATTATATTGAGGTATTTTAGAATTGGTTTATTTAATCTGAATTGGACAGTTAAAATGTGTCACTATTCAAAAGACCACCGTTTTCGATGAAACAAATTTTATTGAGATCGTAACAGCTAATTATTGCTAGATTTCAAATTGCACGTCAATTAGAGTTATTTTGTGAGCGTGGCAAAATAAAATGCAAATAAAACGATCATTTGGACGTGAACGAGCGTCGTTTGAGCAAACGGACTTGGAATTCGATGCAACAAGTTTCATTTGGACTGTAACATCAAATTATACTATGCCGTCCATTTTCATCACGAACGGAGTTTGTATGTGAGCATAGGAGCAAATAAACAGCGTTCAAAATAGCAATAGACACGAAATAAAATCGTTAGTCGCTATCAATAAATATCTTTAGTCACGTCAAATTAAAATAATGATTTTCTACCTTATATATACCTTCCAAATTAGAATTCTCCGATCAACACCTCATTTCCGTCCATATGGTTTGCAGAAAAGTCCCTAACCACTAAACAGTTTATTTCTCTCGATTCGTGAAGAATTGGTAAGGCTGACCAAAGGGAAAGTCGTAGATCAAGTCGAGGGCTAGTAGCTGAAAAAATTTGGTGTGGAACGATGGTCGGAGGTAGCTGGAATCGGTGATAAACCGAGGAAATCCGTTTTTGTTTTTGGCAGTTTTGGTGGAGTTTGGGCTATCGTCTGATGATGGGTCCAAAGACAAAGTCGTAGAGGGGAGAAAGATGGTCATTTTCTTCTTTGGGTCGATGATTTGAAACTGGATGTGGTGGTCGGAATCATAAGATGAACGGAGGAGAAATTTTGGGAAACATAGTTGAAAGCTGCGAGGCGTTTCGATGATTTTCCGGCCGATCTTTTGGTCGTGGGTGACTGGAGTCTGAAGGTGTTTGGAGGAGGGTGGCGAGCTCTTCCGAATCGCGATGGCGGAATTGGCTATTGTGCCTCGTAGTCGTAGCAGTTCAACAATAGATGGGTTTCGGTCGGAGCCGATTTCTGGCTTTTGGGTGAGGTGTTAAGGAGCGGCGTGATCAGCGAAGGAGGAGCTCAGCCAGGCGATTCCGGCGATGGCTGTATTGAGGGTCCCGGAGCAGTAGATCGACGGCGGGGGTGGTTTGATTGTTGCGTGTTGTGGTTCGAAGGGGGCGTCTGTTTAGGGAATCGAGGAAGAAATATTGGCAAAAGGGAAAACGGGTGGTCCAATTTCACTGTGCAAACATGGATAAGCGGGGTTTAATGGGCTAATGATTGGTTTAACACTAATAAGGTAATTAGTATAACTAATTAATCATTTATTTTATTTGAATAATCATATTTATATAAAAAACTTTAAATTATCGTATCTTACTCGTTCGTTAACAGAATCTGACGAAACAGGATCCATTGGGATCGCAGGGACGAGGCCTAGGCGATGGTGCTGACTGGGAACTGATTGGAGCTGCTTGAAATTTCAGTTAACTTTAAATGTCCAATTAAAATAAAATGCAACAAACATATCGACCGTCAACCGGAAATAAACTGGTGATTTAATTCTCACACCTTCTGGAATTTTGTGATGTGTTAAATTCATAGAAAAATATAATTTACCATTAACAGTATAAATTGGATGATTGAATGCTAAGGATGCTAATGGTCGTTTATTGTTTGATTGGTTGCTGTTATTTCATTCTTTTAAAGGCACTATATTATTGAAATTTAATTTGAATATTGTTATTAAATGTTATCTGTGATGCAGGGAAGGACAGGTTGGAGGAACCCGACCAGATTCGTCAAACAAACTGTATTTTATTTGCGGTGCATATTATTCATATATGAATTGTTCACTCTGACTAACACTAAAACCAATTTTAATATTGATGGTTGAATGGATATTCATCATTGTTGTGATTACAATCAATCGACAGTATTGATGGAGTAATTGGTAGTGAATGGTCTAAAATGTAGTGTTTTTAATCGTCATTCTACCATTAGGTAAATTGACGTAGTTTTAAAGATATGAATTATTTTATAACTGAATTGACGTTTTTCAGTCATTTTATATAAATAATTAAATTAGAAATTTATAAATAAATATATTAAATCGAGTTTATAAAAGAAATTATTTAGATGGTTTATGTTATGATTTATACGTTTTATAAAAATAGAAACCAAAGGAATTTACCTACGGGTTGGTAAAATGAAATAATTGCTTTTAAAACAATTAAATAGTGATTTTAAATTAATTAAGTATTTAATTAATTTAAAAAGGGAAATGACAAATGAAAATCAGTTAACTGTTAACTGATATGTACGGCTGACAAAAATCAACTGTTTTAATTGATAATGAAATTAATTTAATGAATGGGTTAAATATTAGTTAATCTTCGATTAACTATAATTAAAATAATTATCAAATTCATGGGTGTTAATATAGTTAATTATTATTAAACAAGCTTTTAAAAGTGATAATTATACTATTTTAAATTAATAGCAAAGTTAACTATTTTTAATATAGTTAATAATAAAGTTAATTGTTATTATAATTAATAATAATTAAACAGTGATTTTAATTGGAGATTCAATTAAGAAATGATTAAATGGCATTATGGTTTGATCAAAGAGGTGATAAGGGTGTTATAAAGAGATTTATAATTAAAGTTTCAAACGAGATTGGTAAATGGAATTGGTAAGTGAATATAGAGATTTAAATAAGATTTTTCTTAATTGAATTAGGTAAAGTGAATTCAATTAAAATGAAAGGATAAAGGGAGGTGATAAATAGATTAGTGATAAACTGGAATATGGTAATGGTTTTAGAATAAAATGTAAGAAGTGTTATAAGATGCTAAACAGATTAGTAAATGATTTGGAAGAAATCCAAACAAGGTCTTAAAAAGGTTTTTTTAAACCAAATTGATGAGTTAAATGTTGAAAAATTGAATTTAGCGAAACATTGTAATTGAAATAAGGATTACAAATAAAAAGGAAATTCATACAATAGTTGGTATTAGATTTTGGGTAAATGGATTCTTGGAACTAAAATCCAAGTTAAAAAGGTCTTATGGCAAAGAAGGTGGTAAGCGGATTTTTATCCGAGATAAAGATTAGTATAAGAATGCCGGAATATGTGGAAACAGATTATTTGGCGAGGGGTTTTATTATAAGTCAAAATATTATAAGAGAAATAATGATTTAAGTTAAAAGTGGTGTTTTTGTGGACATTTACTTAATCAAACAGATTAAGTAAAGAGATTATATTGGAAGAGGATTTGAAATGTAAGAAACGGTTTATAAAACCAGATTTGAAATCAAGGTGGTAAATGAGATTTTAATATCAGTGGTTAAGTGACAAACTATTATTTATTCTGAGATAAGAACGTTGTCAATCAAGGTCTGAGAGGTAAATAAAATACCCCAACTTGAACGACTTCGCTATTATCGTGGAATGTTATTAGTTTGAAACGAGGAAAAGGTATTGTAATTGATTAATTTTTCCATATGAGGAATACTGAACATGAGTACGAGGTTTTTGAATATAAATGTTAGTTACAAGGTAAATAAGAATATTTGATTTTTAAATTATATAATTTTGACATTTGATTTGTTATATCAGAATTGGTAATTTGGTTTATACCATTACATATTATATATATATAAGTATATATTGTGATGCCAGAAGTTAAGGAAATGGGAAAAGAGGTTTTGAAGAATATAATGATATTTCCAATGGTAATAGAAATGGAAAGCTGGGTATATATATATATATATTCATGTTCTAAAACACAAAAAATAGCCTTTTTCATATTAAAATAAGGATAAATAAAAAGTTTTAAATATATTGACAGGATTAAAAGTTGATTAACTAATTATTAACTATTTTTAAATAGGCCAAGTAATGCCAAGTACTGAATCAATAATATCATTTTATTTACACGATTGTTATTTGATAGTTAAATCACCGACTATCAAACCTGACCAATACGATTGTTGGTACGGAAAGACCGGGACCAAAATTATATTCGAAAACCATTCCGAACCAACAAATACGTGAAGATGGCAATTGAAGATGGGGCAATTGAAGACCGTGGATCTTCATAAGCGGAAGGACTACTTGTCAAATTTCTCTAGCTTGCAATCAGAGTTATTTTGATTTTTGATTCTGTCATGGTTGGAATCTACGGATTTACAAGGACTACTCGTTATTGATCCTTGGGGGTGATTCCTATATAAGGATGCAGTAGAAGGGTGCCTTCGGTTCATCCTGTTCCTGGATGACTTGTATGGACGAATGTCTGGTAGAGTATTTCCTAAAAACCACGTACATTGATTTTTACAAATATACCGAGTTGGTGGCGAAGAGGGGCACTTCTTTTATACCCAGAGTATATTTCTGGACGTCAATTACTGATTTGACGGGTCTGACAATGTGGCATTCAAAGTGAATGATGACCAGATGTTCTAAAGGAAAATTCTAGCCTCAAGCCTCATCAACCGGAA
This sequence comes from Allium sativum, assembly GCA_030737875.1. Classification (NCBI taxonomy): domain Eukaryota; kingdom Viridiplantae; phylum Streptophyta; class Magnoliopsida; order Asparagales; family Amaryllidaceae; genus Allium; species Allium sativum. Next base: position 170,196 of record JASFAX010000079.1, read on the forward strand.
AATGACAAAAATCGGGTAGGCAGCATGGCTATGTGGGTCGCTCCCATTAGGTCGTATAATCACCTATCTAGAGAAATTCCATTTTCTTCTTTAATCTATCAATGTTGTCCCTTTCGGGAAACGGATGTTGATCCCAACCGTTGGTGATATACATTCGATACACTCAAGCGAAATGAGTGGTCGATCATGTGTGGGTCGGGTTGCAAGACGTTCTTGTTGAACCCAGTGGATTCGCCTCTAGATATACACTATCGGGAGGTGGCTCCATACCTTGTCATAGTTGGAATCCAATCTCCAATAAGCGCTCGCGGTTTTGATTGTATACTATATATGTGGAGCGTCAGATGCAAGCGTTCCGCTAGATTGTTATATGTTTGTATTTAGACACTTTTATAATATCACAATAAGTTATGATTTCAAAAATGTTTTGGGTTATAGTAAAGTAAAAGCCGTCCGTATTTATGTGTGGACTGGTCTTACTATTATCCTTTCTTTCGAAAAGGATTTTGCAAAGTTAAACAAGATTGTTTGTGCTGTGAATTTATCACTGATAGTATTCCAGACTGGCCCCGTGAATTTTTCTTTGCTTCAAATGTGCTCGGGTCAGACCGAGTATATTACCAGGTTAGGTTTGCTTGGACTTTCAGGAGCTAAAAGTACAAAGCTTCATCGCTAGTTATATAAAGTTATTTTTCACTGTGACTGATATATGTTGTACTATTATGAATGGTATGTATATGCAGTTTCTTTTTGTATAAAGAGATTTTTTATATTACATTTTATCTGTTCCGCTATGAGATTATGATGTGATGTTTTTCTTCTTTCTTCTATTCTAATATATTTTTTCTTTCTACTTCTCATCCTCTAATTTCTTTCTATTAACAATCTGGGATTCGATACTTGGTTTTTGGCAAGTAATACGAATTTATGTATTATTGTCAAAAATTCGAGCGTCGAATTTTTCCTGGGTCGTTACATGTGTAGCCCTCGTCTATAAGGTTCCAACGTGACCAACGACGCTTAATTCTGATAATGTATTGATTATATATCATATATATTATTTAAATCAAATTAACTATAATTTATTTTGTTTTATTAGGCCTTACTCTTTTCTTTTTTTTGCGGCCCATCCTCTTTTAGTACACGTCGTTTTGAAGGAATAGTGCCTTCTCCATCCTCCAGACTTCCAAAGATGCACATACCCATTACTTCAAAACTTGAGCTCCTCTCCCACGGTCGTTCTTCGATGGAAATTCATGAAAAATATACCATGCTTTTTCTCGCTCAAACCTCTTTCTTCCTGAATGAAAAATATAGCCTGCTCCTCCTTATTTCCATCATCATAGCCGACTATCCCCTCCTCCATACTCCCTCCAAACAAAAGAAAACTCACGTTAACTCAGCAACCCCACTCTCAGATTCAAGACTCCTAGTTACTCTCCTTTTTTAGTTTTGTCTTTTGTTTCTTTCCTTTCTTTTCTTTTTTTCGTGCAAATGTACATACTTGAATATATTGCCTATACAATTTTCAACAGACCAATGTTTTCAACCCCAAGCACACACACATTTGCATTCACACCACCGCAAGCTTCCCTCGTTATTAAGCCATCTGCGCATTTTCCCTTCACGTTGAGCCAACCCAATACTGCATACATTCGCCTCTTCCTGCTATATAAGTTCACGTCTATACTTTTTCTTGAAAAGTCTGCTCCCCTTCCTCCCATGGCGCAGCTCTCAGCTGAAACTCATGCCATACTCCTTTTGAACCCCTGCATCTTCACCCACAGTCAACCCTATCCGTTGTTGCCTCACTTCGAACACCCCAGGTAAGCTTGCACCCATTGAACTAAAGAGGATCTTACATGTTTCATATATAAAGGTTTTGAATTTTTATATGGAATATTTTAATTTGTTTGAGAATTATGAAGCATGTGATTTGTCACACAAGAGCTTCAACATTCTTTTCTGAAGAAGAAGAAGAACAACGACAAATGAATATACGTGTGTATATATATAAGGAAGCCTTCGTCATTAAGCATTAGCTATATAGGAACTTTGTAGGCAAGACGCAAACTACGATGAAACTTCACTTCTTAGTAGCTGTTTTTGATGTTGAAAGCTTTGATAAATGATAGGTTGCCCTGTGCCGTTAACTTAGGGGGTAAGGTATTATATCTTTATATCCATATTATATAATATATATATTAGATTTTAAGGGTACCCTGCTACACAGAGTCCCATTTATTTATGACTGCTACTGACAAAAAATAAAAGTACGATCGTGTCGAGCGGTGTGCCACGATCCTAAAAATATAAAAATATAGACAAGTTAGCATATTTTGAAAATATCCTAAAACGTTAATATAGGATGTAAAAATACTTCAAATAAAAAGCTTCTTATTTTCCAAATTAAAAATTACAGAAAAATTCTATAAATTAAACTGAAAATACATCTTGAAAATCTTTTCCAAATTCAAAACCAATATTTAATTATATTAAATAAACCATAATGGTTTATAAACGAATCCATAGCGGCTATTTGAAATTTTGATTTGGACATAACTCATAATCTATAATACGAAATCTTGGTTTTTCACTTCCATTAGAAAAATATAGCTTAATAGATTCACATGTTTCTTGTTTCTAAGAAATCCGACTTCTAACAAACCCTATATATTCGTTTAAAGTTCAAAACTCAAAATTACGAACTACCGCAACTGTTGTTTGAATAATATATTCGTTGTTATAACTCGTATATAAACTCGATTAAATATATTATATCATCCTATTCAAACCATATTGACATTCCAACTATTTATGACTTTTTTTAGAAATTAAAATCATCATTCCACTATTTTATATTAATTTTAATATTCAAATGTTTGAATTCAAACCATTATAATAAAATAATTAAATAAATTAATTATTAAATCTCTATAAATTCTGGGTCGTTACAAGAATAACATAAATACAAAAAAATCAACGTAAATGCGAATCTCACAGCGGAACGAATAAAATATATTAGATAACATAACTTTTGAATCACAAATTTGCAACTATATATACATACCACCATCAGAGTACAACACAATACATCACAACGGAAAATAATTAGTAGCTATCTAATGTTTAGGCCTTCAGCTCCAAGCTCCTTCAAATGTATTTGTAAAATCACAACTACTTGACTTCCTATACAAATTTGGGCATCCAAGAGTTTAGGGTAAAACAAAATTCAGTCGCGGGACTGGTGTGAGTAAACTCTGACCACTTCGTTTAACTTTTAAACATGCTTTTAAAAGAAAGGATAATTGTATGACTGATCCATACATAGTTACAGATGGTTTTTGCCTTACGATAACCCAAAACATTCTTTAGATCGATACTATTCTGATATTATAATAGTGTTTAAATCAAATAAATAGCAATCTAGCGGAATGCTTGCATCTCACGCTCTATATACATAATATACAATCAAAACTGTGGGGCTCTTATTGGAGAATGGATTCCAACTATGGTAAGGTATGGGAGCACCTTTCGATAGTGTATCTCTAGAGAGGAATACATTGTGTTCAACAAGAACATCTTTCAACCTGGCTAAACATGACCGGCCCCTCATTCCACTTGAGAGTACCGAATGTATGCCACCAATGGTAGGGATCAGCAACCATTACCAAAAGCATATAGCGATAAAATAAAGAAGCAAATGGATTTTCTCTAGATCAGGTGACAATACACCCTTGTGGGAATGACCAACATAGCCATGCAACCTAACTGATTTTTGTCATTTCCCGATTGTCAGGCTTGAGGCTACGTCTTATCTTTATTACACCACACAATCATTCACTTTGAATGCCACATCGTCAAACCCACCAAAATCATTTATTGATTTCCCTAAAAATGTCTTGGGCATAATGCTAAGAGAAACAAATTCCTCCACCGCCAAACATAAATACGTTTGAAGAGATCAATATATATGACTTGTTAGGCATACTCTACTAGACATATGTCCATACAAGTTGTCCTGAGACTAGACAAACCGAAGGCACAATCCCATCAATCCATCTTAGTCAATTTCTACCTAGGATTAACAGAACAACTTTTGCACTTTACTTCGTCTTCAATAATCTTTAGTATATTTGATTCGTAACGCTTATGCTCATATAGAGTGGTTTTCAATAATAAACCTGGTCCCGATCTCTCCGTAACAACGGAAATATAAAATGGACCAAAACTTTGATAGCCGGTTATATGACTATCAAAGGAAACATCCGTACACCCAACGATTGTATTTCCAAATGGAAATTCTACTGATCAAGCATCAAGCAATACTGAGCCCTTTATATTAATGTCTTATTAATTTATCATTTCCCAATTTCTCTTTAATATCTTTACCCAGATATTTCTCAAAACCTATTTAGGCTCTCACAATTCTTGGAAAAAAAATCCATCTATCATAATTATATATTTTCTAAATTCATAAAAATATCTCTTTCTAACATCGGAAAATATTTTCATAAATTCTTATTTTCTGTGTATAGAAAATATATGTTATTAACATTGGAAAATATTCCATATCTTACTCCTTATTTTCTTCAACCGAATCATTTCATTTTCTATGTTTATAAAACATCTCTTATTATATTTGGAAAACATTTCTAAATTTCATTTACTTGGATTTAAATGAACGAAACATCATTACAACCACTCTACCTATTAATCACCCATTAACTAACTGTATCTCTAACCAATTCTTGCTGCCGAACCTTAACCATTTCTTAGTTAAAATGAAATCAATCAAGTTGGGGTATACTTACCTCTTACACCTTAATTGAATAACATTCTTAACTTCGAAACAGACAAAGTTCGCAACATCAATTTCAAACAAACATTGCTTATGAAATTCTCGAATTCAGTTTAAGAATCCGCTTCTTTTACGGAAAACATTGATTAAAACGATAATGTAATAAACCCCGCTTCCAAAATATTTAACTTTAACATGTAACTTTTATTCAATAATTTAAATATATATATATATATATATATATATATATATATATATATATATATATATATATATCTTGATTAAAATGGAAAGTAAATAGTACTTTCTTGGATTCAACATAGTCGAATTTCAATGTATAACTTCTCTTTCGAATAATTTTTATTCGATTAACGTTTCGAACTTTGGAATAAATTTATAATTTCATATCAACTCAATTTCCATTTTCATTCTAAATTCAGCTTTTGAATTTATGTGAAAACCTATAACTTCCCCGTGAAGGAAAGCGCGGATAGTTCAAGAACCACACACAAAGGAACGCAGACGGAAAAACATTTCATTGTTTATTACAACAATTCCATCAGAATACAAGAATATACAGAGTATAAAGGAATAAATATTACACAGAAAATATCAGAGATTACAATATATTACATAGCAGCGGAAAACAATACAATACACAACTAGAAGTAGATATACGAATACAAAGCTTTCCGGATATCGTTCCAGCTGTAAACCAGGATCCTGTGAATATAAATCTGCAAAACCAAAACTACTAGCTGCCCGTGTCAAAATAAGGGCACCCAGAGTTTAGGTTAAAACAATAAACTCCAGGTCAGTCATGGGACTGGTGTGAGAGGTAAAACAGTTGTTAATCTTTATTTTAAAGTTAGGTAAATCAAGGGACCACGCCATATAACACAGAACGGGTTTCCTCCGAAGAATACCAGTGCATAAAACAATAGCGCAATGCTAAATAAAGAAAAATGAAGCTATTATAAGACCATGGTCCCATCACACAATGCAACACAAACCAGAGGGTATGGTTTTACCTTATAATAGCCAAAGAATTCTTGATATGTTAAAACAAATCTTTTATTATTGCTATAAGTGAAGAAAACAATTTCAAATCATAATTATCAATCATAGGCGGCATGAACGCCCCATACCACTATGTCGCCATATATAGGATTACAACTAAAATCGAAACGTCACGTATTGGAAGTTGGATTTCCATCTGTGAACCGAGGCAAAAGATAGTCCTCTACCGATTCGAGACGCTCTAGCCCGCCCCTCAGGACCCAGACTCAGGTGGGCCCTTGGATCGTCAGGGCCGGTCCACCGATGTGGATTAAAATTCCTGAACACTGCGTTTCCCCGCCCTTTGGGGCATAGGTGAGCCAACTAAATGACTCCATCGGTCCCGGATCGACCGATATAACCGAGGCGCCTCCAATTCCAACAACCACATGAGTCAAACTCGTCAGCCAGTTCAAGCACTGACGCCACTCCTAACTAGAAAGAAACGCATGTCCTCCCTGATGTCCTCTCCCGTTTCTGGTTCACAACCGGGGTGTGAGGCTCGCGAATTCACGCTACACAAAGCTACGCCACAAAGGCCATGCTTTGACCATCAACCACAAGACTTTGCTTTTCAACAGAAGCCTTGAACTTTTGCATCTTAGCATGCCACACAGGAAAACCACTCCATGCAACCGATATCGATCACATAGAATGAAATCCAATGTCAAACACACAGTCCATTTACAAGTCCGTTCTGGGTCTGAACGAAACCGGAGGCACCTAGTACCCCGCATATCCATCGATCTCCAAGTACGTCTGGACGACCACCAACGGATTCTCTCCTCTTGGGTGTACGGCCCAATCAAGATCATCAATAATTATCCAAACGACGCGAAGACCTCCGGTCTTCAACCACCGTCTTCATCTTCGACATCACGTTGAATCAGTTATTCAGAATGGGATAAACCCGATCTTTCTGAATAACTTGCGTATATAGAAAATATACACAAACACAACGTACGCCTCATTCCAATTCATCAGACATTGACCGTAAATTAATCAAGAGAATAATTCCCCAAATATTAACCCCGAAGGCTGGAACCAACATCAGATCAATAACCAGGAAACCATTCTGCTTAGCTAACCTACATTCAGTTTCTAAATTTCACGTTCTTAGGGAAAGATTCCCATTAATTTTATCAAAGATAATTTTTTTTAAATTTATTCTTTAATCTTCCTTTGAATATCACTTCAAACTAGTCGGGATTAGCGAACCACACCGAAGTAATCATTTATTTTATTTCCCAATCCTAACCTATTCATCCCATGAAGTAAAACTGGTCATACTTCATATCTGACACCACAGTGTTATCGGTAAATTCAATTACCATTTCACATTCAAATCTAATTAAAGATTTGACTACCGCCTGGAGTAAAACTGGTGATACTCCATTCTCGATCTTTTCAATCTAATTAAAGATTCATTAAAACTCCACTTAGTTTTAATCTTTGACTGGGTTAAAGAATCAGTGTCATTTAAAATACGGTTCATGATAAACCCAAAATCACATCACATTAATTATCGGGTTAAAGAACAAGTGTTATTTAAAACACTGTTCACGATAAACCCAAAAATCAATACCAATTCAATTCCAATTAAATATTATTTAATTGGTACACTTCATTAAATCCAAATAAAAAAGATTTAATCTTTTTCTCAACTGGGTTTAAGAGCAGTGTTAATGAAGACAACATTCACGACAAACCCAAATCACATTTGATTTTAAATACAAGGCTCTGAATAGAAAATATACAGGCTTATTTTCAATATCAAATTCTATGACCAACAAATATCGTATTGGAAATAACCATATTAATATATCTTTCAAATTCCCATAACAACATCTGTATAATCAAGAAATCCAACATCGAAATATTCCACAGACAATTTCGATTCAAATCCATTCCAATTCAATTATTGGAAATTCTGGTTATTTTCAAAACCATTTCAAATCCAATTTATTTATTTTAAAAATAAATTATTATTCTAGTTCAAAACTAGTTCATTTCGATAAAAAACTATTTTTATCTTTTCAAATTTGGAGTTTTTCATCCCAATTCTTCACAAATCATTTCTTATTATCTTACACAAATTATTGATATTTTTAATAATTTTATCAAGGCTCGTACAGTCGATTTCCATCTACGGCCATCGAACTGCACTTACAGCGACCTTTTCCAAATTTGATTTGGACATAAATCCAAATCCAACCGTTAGATTTCTAATTTCTAATATTCATTAGAAAGCTCTTTTCGATACGAACCTAATGGTTCCGGTTTTAGGAGAATCCGACGGTCGGATCTCCCGTAATATCCATTCGAAGTCAATGGTCGAAATTCGCGAACTGCCGCGGCGCGGCGCGTTCTATTCAGGCCATTATATATATAATATATATATATATATATATATTTCGTCGATTTCCTTTCAAAACGTATTTTATAAATCGTTTTAAATTCGTTTTCAAAACAGTTTCAACTTCTAATCAAAATTGAATATTCCAATATAAATTCGTTTTAATTTCATTTCAAATCGATTTCAATTCAATTTCAATTCGAATTCAATTCTATTCAATTTCAATTCAAATTCATTTCTATTCAATTTCAATTCGAGTTCATTTCTATTCAATTTCAATTCGAATTCATTTCTATTCAATTTCAATTCGAATTCGTTTCTATTCAATTTCAATTCGAATTCAATTTAATTCGATTTTCAAATCATTTCAATTTAATTCGAATTTCAATTCACTTTAATATTCATTTCAATTTGAATAAAATCGATATAAATATCGTTCACGTCAAAATGGCGTCAATCTAATCAACACGGCTTCATATATTTCTATTTTCAAATATTCTATTTCAAATATTTCTTTTCAAATATTTCTATTTCAAAACTGGAATGAGGCCCAATCAATTACCATATAATGTTAATTATATGGATTTTCTACGACACATGTATAAAATAACAACGATCAAAAATCAACCATCATCCAGAGTGCATTCTACACTGTATAAGCATCAAATATAAATATTTAATGCTTATGACAGTCTGCCAATCAATCAATCGACATTCAGCTAATCATTGGGACTAGTGTATGTCATATATCATCCCAATACCCGTGTGGGGTTTTCAAACAATCAAACACATATTTTATTTGTGCAGTTGGGCTATGTGTAAAATTTATCGTCCCAATCCATATCAGTCAATTGTGTGTATTTAAACAAATCGTTTGATTTGTTTATATTAATCTATTTCATTTCATATACACGTTAAAAATTCTATTTTTAACTATGAAAATATTTTTAACTATATAAATATTTTATTTCATTTCACATCACACAATCAAATTTCACAACACAGCAACCAAACAAACAAGCCATCCATGGTCTGTGGACGACGGGTGTCGGGTGCTACTAAGCACCGTCTGCATCCTAGTATATATTTCAACTAGAAAATAAATAAAAAGGTGAGGAGTTCTCACTAACTAGCTAAACCAAACGCCACGATTCTTCTTATGTAGGAAATCTTCATTGTGTCTCGCCTTTTGTCACTTTCGTCGTCCGTAGCCACTACATATATAAAAATCACATTTTTATAATCGCTCTCTATAGATAAAAATCACATTTTTATACCGCTACTATATAGATAAGAATTCTAATTTTTATAACTCTACATAAATAAAAATCATATTTTTATTTTTCCTATGATATAAAAATCATATTTTTATTTGCTACATATATATATAAGTCAAATTTTTATAATGCTACTTTATATTTTCAAACACTGAATTTTATATTTTCAAACAAAGAATTTATTTCAAACAAAGAATTTATATTTTCAAACAAAGAACTTATTTCAAACAAAGAATTTTATATTTTCAAACAAAGTAAATTTCAAACGAAGAATTTTATATTTTCAAGCAAAGTAAATTTCAAACAAAGAATTTTATATTTTCAAGCAAAGTAAATTTCAAACAAAGAATTTTATATTTTCAAAAATATCGCTATTTATATTTTAAAACATCGCTACTTATATTTTCAATATTTAGATCTTTCTATATCAATATTTTTTTTTCCTGTATTATATTTAAAAACTAATTTGTAAACAATGTAGAAAACTGATTTTTATGGAAAGAACTGATTTCAAATAGTGAAGAAAAAGCCGAAACCTCACTGTAATCTTTTGGAACGACATTCGAACTCGTCGAACTCAGATTGATCGGAGAAACCGCCGTGCGCCGCTATCCTGGACCGTCGAAGTCAGATCAACGTTGACCACTCGAAGCGCCCGTCCATGCTCCTCCCATTTCGACCTGTCTCGCCTCCCCAGGACCACCACTGCTCCGGCAATCGACCCTTAATCGCGCCCCTTTCAAACCGCCATTGTGCCTGCCCTGATTCACCGTAGTACGAGCGCTTTCTTCCACCGCTAGCCCTCAATGCCCCGAATGTTTCCCCCGAAGCTTCGTTGCCATTCATCACTTCCTGGAGGAGATCGGAGGAGCGAGAGGGAAGAAAACGAGGGCTGTTCATTTTGTCTGGCGGCTGAGCTTAGAACGAGGAACTAGATTAGTTTTTTTTTTATTTGTGATTGGCCCAAAAATCCTTTATATATAATATTTTTAATATTTTAATTCTATAAATACTAGTTTATCGTGATGAGTTCCAAATCCAACCCAACAACTGTCTGGCCTAGCTAAATACCCCCATTCCGGACACAATGGGTTATGTCCTGTAAGCCAATTTGATTGTTACGATCAGTTTCCGTTAAAATTAAAATATAAGTCATTATATATTCAATTCAAACGCACATTTCAATTTACCGGGGCCACATGCGGACTCTAAAAATTCCCGAAAAATATTTTCTAGCTTCATATTGACGATACGATCCTAACAAAACTAATTTCGTCGAATTCTGAGACCGTTCAAAAAATGGCCATTTTCCAGTCGATTAAAATCAACTGAAACTGGTCAAATGCATTTTCCTTTGCCATGCTCACATATTGATTCAGAATATTACGAATTTTGGAATCTAGACATAACTTGACATCACAGATCCAACAAAACTGGCTTCGTCGAAAACCGAGGTCATTTGCAAAATTTCCATTTTCAAAGGCCTTTATATATATATATTAAAATATATATAAATTCCACAGCGACTTTTCTGAATTTTAAACTAGACATATCTTTTGATTCCTGCTATGAAACTTTGATTCTTCGGATTCGTTGGAAAGATATTCTCAATTAGATTCAAATATTTTTGGTTTCACTAAAATCCGGTTTATTTTGCACCCGGTACATTTATTTGAAATTTGAAATCGAATTTTCAAACTACCACGCCATTTTCAATTCCTTTTATAATTATATATAATTATTTATATTCTAACGTCGAGCTATATAGATATATACGTTCGAATTTTATTCAAAAGAAATTTTTCGTTGTTATTATTTAAAATATTCATTTTAAATATTCAAAGTTCATTAAAATTGCCAAAATAAAAAATTTAAATTGGCTCAGATTTCCGGGTTATTACAATCTCCCCCACTTAAAACTTTTCGTCCCCGAAAAGGAACGAAGCCGAAAGTTGTTTTACAAACCAACTCAACTTTCATTATTTCCATTATGGCTTAAGTTCTTCAACTTTTCAGTTTCTAAGAACTTTTCAAAATTTTCAAAAATTTGGCTAACACCCTAAATTTTCGAAAAATTTCTCCATAACCTCCCATACACCGGGGACTTCGGGATATTTCATATAGCCTCCCATGGCCTTCTTCAATCCAAAAGAAAAAGAAAAAGCCAGGCGGCTAGCCAATCGACTCATAAAATCACCCAAAACTCAAGAAATACAATAAACATGTACCTATTTGTCGGGCAAACAATTTTATTCCTCTTCTCTAGCCTCCTTGCTATGACCTGTTCAATGAAAGTACATGTACATGCAAGCATATGCGACTAATTTTCAATACAATTTACTATTTGGTTCAAATTGGCTAAATGGTTCAACATTTTAATTAATCAACCAATAATCAGACAACACAATCAGCAATCAATTAGTTAATTATCATTTCAAACACATAATTTTGATATATAGTCAAAAATCCCATTTTTGGTGCCAATCACAACAATAGGTCCTATATAATTTTGGTTCTCACACCAGTCTAATGGAAATATATAGAACTCCCACTTTCGAAACTCGAACAAAAACACTGATGATGAGATCTCAATCATCAGTATCTTCTCCGGGCGACTAGAGTGTGATTCTATATCTATCCAGTATATTAAAACTTCGAATACCCTTGGATCAGACGTATATGCAAAATCTATATATACTGGATTGTCCAAATTCAATATAAATAATTATTCAAATACGTATAAAATGATTTAAATTTTCAAAACAAAATTTGTTTTCACTTTAAAAATATACTCTTCACACTCGTTCTAGGATACTACTGATCCCATCTCTAACGAGTCATTCCCGTTGGATATTACTAAACCAGTTTCTGATGAATTCTTTCGTATGGTTCTAATGTGCCTTGTTCTCTGAGCTTTGTAAACCAAAGCTCTGATACCAACTATGAAAACCCGTAACTTCCCCGTGAAGGAAAGCGCGGATAGTTCGAGAACCACACACAAAGGAACGCAGACGGAAGAACATTTCATTGTTTATTACAACAATTCCATCAGAATACAAGAATATACAGAGTATAAAGGAATAAATATTACACAGAAAATATCAGAGATTACAATTTATTACATAGCAGCGGAAAACAATACAATACACAACTAGAAGTAGATATACGGATACAAAGCTTTCCGGATATCGTTCCAGTTGTAAACCAGGATCCTGTGAATATAAATCTGCAAAACCAAAACTACTAGCTGCCCGTGTCAAAATAAGGGCACCCAGAGTTTAGGTTAAAACAATAAACTCCAGGTCAGTCATAGGACTGGTGTGAGAAGTAAAACAGTTGTTAATCTTTATTTTAAAGTTAGGTAAATCAAGGGACCACGCCGTATAACACGGAACGGGTTTCCTCCCAAGAATACCAGTGCATGAAACAACAGCGCAATGCTAAATAAAGAAAAATGAAGCTATTATAAGACCCAGGTCCCATCATACAATGCAACACAAACCAGAGGATAGGGTTTTACCTTATAATAGCCAAAGAATGCTTGATACGTTAAAACAAATCTTTTATTATTGATATAAGTGAAGAAATCAATTTCAAATCATAAGTATCAATCATAGGCGGCATGAATGCCCCATACCACTATGTCGCCATATATAGGATTACAACTAAAATCGAAACGTCACGTATTGGAAGTTGGATTTCCATCTGTGAACCGAGGCAAAAGATAGTCCTCTACCGATTCGAGATGCTCTAGCCCGCCCCTCAGTACCCAGACTCAGGTGGGCCCTTGGATCGTCAGGGCCGGTCCACCGATGTGGATTAAAATTCCTGAACACTGCGTTTTCCCGCCCTTTGGGGCGTAGGTGAGCCAACTAAATGACTCCATCGGTCCCGGATCGACCGATATAACCGAGGCGCCTCCAATTCCAACAACCACATGAGTCAAACTCGTCATCCAGTTCAAGCACTGACGCCACTCCTAACTAGAAAGAAACGCATATCCTCCCTGATGTCGTCTCCCGTTTCTGGTTCACAACCGGGGTGTGAGGCTCGCGAATTCACGCTACACAAAGCTACGCCACAAAGGCCGTGCTTTGATCATCAACCACAAGACTTTGCTTTTCAACAGAAGCCTTGATCTTTTGCATCTTAGCATGCCACACTGGCAAACCACTCCATGCAATCGATATCAATCACATAGAATGAAATCCAGTGTCAGACACACAGTCCATTTACAAGTCCGTTCTGGGTCTGAACGAAACTGGAGGCACCTAGTACCCCGCATATCCATCGATTTCCAAGTACGTATGTACGACCACCAACGGATTCTCTCCTCTTGGGTGTACGGCCCAATCAAGATCGTCAGTAATTATCCAAACAACGCGAAGACCTCCAGTCTTCAACCACCGTCTTCATCTTCGACATCACGTCGAATCAGTTATTCAGAATGGGATAAACCCGGTCTTTCTGAATAACTCGCGTATATAGTAAATACGTGTTACACAAACGCAACGTACGCCTCATTCCAATTCATCAGTCACTGACCGTAAATTAATCAAGAGAATAATTCCCCAAATATTAACCCCGAAGGCCGGAACCAACATCAGATCAATACCCAGGAAATCATTCTGCTTAGCTAACCTACAGTCAGTTTCTAAATTTCACATTCTTAGGGAAAGATTCCCATTAATTTTATCAAAGATAAATTCTTTTAAATTTATTCTTTAATCTTCTTTTGAATATCACTTCAAACTAGTCGGGTTTAGCGAACCACACTGAAGTAATCATTTATTTTATTTCCCAATCCCAACCTATTCATCCCATGAAGTAAAACTGGTCATACTTCATATCTAACACCACGGTGTTATCGGTAAATTCAATTACCATTTCACGTTCAAATCTAATTAAAGATTTGACTACCGCCTGGAGTAAAACTGGTGATACTCCATTCTCGATCTTTTCAATCTAATTAAAGATTCATTAAAACTCCACTTAGTTTTAATCATTGACTGGGTTAAAGAATCAGTGTCATTTAAAACGCGGTTCACGATAAACCCAAAATCACATCACATTAATTATCGGGTTAAAGAACAAGTGTTATTTAAAATATTGTTTACGATAAACCCCAAAATCAATACCAATTCAATTCCAATTAAATATTATTTAATTGGTACACTTCATTAAATCCAAATAAAAAAGATTTAATCTTTTTCTCAACTGGGTTTAAGAGCAGTGTTAATGAAGACACCATTCACGACAAACCCAAATCACATTTGATTTTAAATACAAGGCTTTGAATAGAAAATATACCGGCTTATATTCAATATCAAATTCTATGACCAACAAATATCGTATTGGAAATAACGATATTAATATATCTTTCAAATTCCCATAACAACATCTGTATAATCAAGAAATCCAACATCGAAATATTCCACAGACAATTTCGATTCAAATCCATTCCAATTCAATTATTGGAAATTCTGGTTATTTTCAAAACCATTTCAAATCCAATTTATTTATTTTAAAAATAAATAAATTATTATTCTAGTTCAAAACTAGTTCATTTCGATAAAAATCTATTTTTATCTTTTCAAATTTGGAGTTTTTCATCCCAATTCTTCACAAATCATTTCTTATGATTTTACACAAATTATTGATATTTTTAATAATTTTATCAAGGCCCGTACAGTCGATTTCCATCTACGGCCATCGAACTGCACTTACAACGAACTTTTCCAAATTTGATTTGGACATATTCCAAATCCAACCGTTAGATTTCTAATTTCTATTATTCATTAGAAAGCTCTTTTCGATACGAACCCAAGGTTCCGGTTTTAGGAGAATCCGACGGTCGGATCTAATATCCATTCGAAGTCAATAGTCGAAATTCGCGAACAGCCGCGGCGCGGCGCGTTCTATTCAGGCCATTTTATATATATATATATATATATATATATATATATTATATTTCATCGATTTCCTTTCAAAACGTATTTTATAAATCGTTTTAAATTCGTTTTCAAAACGGTTTCAACTTCATAATCAACTTCTAATCAAAATTGAATATTCCAATATAAATTCGTTTTAATTTCATTTCAAATCGATTTCAATTCAATTCGAATTCAATTCTATTCCATTTCAATTCGAATTCATTTCTATTCAATTTCAATTCGAATTCATTTATATTCAATTTCAATTCGAATTCATTTCTATTCAATTTCAATTCGAATTCGTTTCTATTCAATTTCAATTCGAATTCAATTTAATTCGATTTTCAAATCATTTCAATTTAATTCGAATTTCAATTCACTTTAATATTCATTTCAATTTGAATAAAATCGATATAAATATCGTTCACGTCAAAATGGCATCAATCTAATCAACACGGCTTCATATATTTCTATTTTCAAATATTCTATTTCAAATATTTCTTTTCAAATATTTCTATTTCAAAACTGGAATGAGGCCCAATCAATTACCATATAATGTTAATTATATAAATTTTCTACGACACATGTATAAAATAACAACGATCAAAAATCAACCATCATCCAGAGTGCATTGTACAATGTTTAAGCATCAAATATAAATATTTAATGCTTATGACAGTCTGTCAATCAATCGATCGACATTCAGCTAATCATTGGGACTAGTGTACGTCATATATCATCTTAATACCCATGTGGGGTTTTCTAACAATCAAACACATATTTTATTTGTGCAGTTGGGCGATGTGTAAAATTTATCGTCCCAATCCATATCAGTCAAATGTGTGTATATAAACAAATCATTCGATTTGTTTATATTAATCTATTTCATTTCATATACACGTTAAAAATTCTATTTTTAACTATAAAAATATTTTTAACTATATAAATATTTTATTTTATTTCACATCACACAATCAAATTTCACAACATAGCAACCAAACAAACAAGCCATCCATGGTCTGTGGACGACGGGTGTCGGGTGCTACTAAGCACCGTCTGCATCCTAGTATATATTTCAACTAGAAAATAAATAAAAAGGTGAGGAGTTCTCACCGACTAGCTGAACCAAACGCCACGATTCTTCTTATGTAGGAGATCTTCATCGTGTCTCGCCTTTTGTCACTTTCGTCGTCTGTAACAACCCGAAAATCTGGGCCAGTTTAAATTTTTTATTTTGGCAATTTTAGCGAATTTTGATTATTTAAAATGAATTATGTTAAATAATATCGACGAGAAATTTATTTTGAATTGAATTCGACGTATATATATATACGCGTCGTCGTTAGAATATAAATATTTATATATAATTATAAATAGAATTGAAAATGGCGCGGTAGTTCGATAATTCGATTTCAAACTTCAATTGAATGTACCGGGTGCAAAACAATCCGGATTTTAGTGAAACCAAAAACATTAGGATCTAATTGTGAATATCTTTCCAACGAATTCGAAAAATCGAAATTTGATAGCGGGAATCAAAAGATATGCCCAGTTGAAAATTCTGAATAGTCGCTATGGAATTCCAGCCCTTAAAAATAGCCATTTTGCAAACGACCTCGGATTTCGACGAAACCAGTTTTGTTGGGTCCGTGATGTTAAGTTATTGCTAGATTTCAAATTTCATAATTTTTCGAATCAATATGTGAGCGTGGCAAAGGAAAACGCGTTTGACCAGTTTCAGTTGATTTTAATCGACTGGAAAATGGCCATTTTTCCAACGGTCTCAGAATTCGACGAAACTAGTTTTGTTAGGACCGTATCGTCAATACGAAGCTAGAAAATATTTTTCTGGAATTTTTCTAGTTAGAATGTGACCCCGGTAATTTGAAATGTACGTTTAAAATTCAATATAGTAATTTAAATGTAAATTCAACGGAAACCGATCGAAACAATCAAATCAGCTTGCGATACATATCCCATTGTGTTCGGAATGGGGGTAAAACGCTATGGACGACAGGCGGTGGGCCTCGTTTCGAGGTCGTATGTGAAAGTCAACATTTTGAAATTAAAATATAAAAAAAAAGAGAGAGAATTCTCTCTCCTCCCCATACCTTCTCCCAGCCCCCCCCCCCCCCTTCACTTTTTTTCAGAATCAAAAGAAAACGAAAAGAAAAAAAAAGTCGAGACGAAACCCCGCCGCGACGCCTCCCTGTCAGGCCTCCCTCTCCTCCGCTCCTCCTCCATCGTTTCCCTCATCTCTCCCTTCCCCGCTTCAACAGCGACGCCCTAGCACCCAAATCGAAGAAGGCCGCCACCGAGTTTGGAGATGGTGGGTTCCCCAGGCGCGCAGCTCGATGTCCTTCCATGTGATCACCTCGGATCATCCTCTGATGGCGCCAGGTGGCGTCGCGAGCTCAGGGACGACGGCGAACCACTGCTGAAGGTAATTTAGGGTTTAATTAATTTAAATTAATTAATTTAGGTTGATTTGAAAAGAAAGAAAAAAACAAAATTTTAAATATAAATCCATATCGGTTTACTTTCAGATTTCATTTTCAAATTCTAAAGTGAATTAGCATTGATTTTATTTTATTTAAAAAAAAGGATTTTTTTTTTAAAAAAAAAAAATATGTACACGCATGGTTTTTAATAATATAAGAGTATGGTTTTATTATAAATGGCTTAGTAGAAATTAAAAATGAAATTTTTATATGTAGAGATTCAATTTAAAAATACAATTTTTATGCGTATGATTTCATAATAAGGATAGAAAGATGAGATATTTGAAAATATAAATGGTAGTATTTTTGAAAATAGAAATAGCCTAGTTATAGAAAGCTAAAACAAGATTTCTAAAAATATAATCTTTATTATGTAGAAAGTGGAAAAATATGATTTTTGTATTTTTAAAAGAATTAAAAATATGATTTTTATATTTTTAAAAGTATTAAAAATATAATCTTTACTATATAAACATCGATGTGAAAATATAATTTTTATCTATATAGTAGCGGTATAGAAATTCGATTTTTAAATATATGAAGTGGTAATAAAAATATGATTTTTATATATTGAATAGCGAAGTAAAAATTCGATTTTTATATATTGAACTTCGAAATAAAAATATGATTTTTATATATTGAACTTCGAAATAAAAATATGATTTTTATATATTGAATAGCGAAGTAAAAATTCGATTTTAATATATTGAACTTCGAAATAAAAATATGATTTTTATATATTGAACTTCGAAATAAAAATATGATTTTTATATATTGAATAGCGAAGTAAAAATTCGATTTTTACATAGGTAGTGAAAGCGGGCAACGAAGGTAACAAAAAGGCGAGATCGAAGAAGATTTATATCAAAGAAGAGTCAAGATGATTGGATAGCTATCGGTGAGAATTTCTCACTCTTCAATTTCTTTTCTAGTCATATATATATACTAGGATGCAGACGGTGCTTAGTAGCACCCGACACAATCGTCCACAGACCATGGACTTGTTTGTTTGGTTGCATAGATTAGTTAGATGATTTGATTTGAAATTGAATTGTTTGGTAAAATTGAATTATTTGGTGAATTGAATGGATTGATTGATGTGTGAATGGCGTGGGCCTTCACTAGACCGGGGATAAGGCTAGGCCTCGTCCCGTTTCTAGTATCGTGCCGTTATGCCGCCGAAATTTTCTAAAATATGTTAGAAAAATAAAAATATCATTTTATTGAATAAATGAACCGAATAGAATATTCATAGATTGAATAAAATGTTTTATCGTTAAAAATATAATTTTTAACGTGAAGGGGAATAAATAAATATTCATTTACAAACCGGACGGTTTGTTTATGTACACCTATTTGAAGGACATTGATTGGGACGATAAATTTTACACATCGCCCAACAGCACAAATAAAATATGTGTTTGATTGTTTGAAACCCCACACGGGTGTTGGGATGAAATTTGAAGTCCACTCATCCTGATTGATTAAATATGTCAATCGATTGATTGACAGGCTGTTATAAGCATTAGATATCTATATTTGATGCTTATATGGTGTAGTGCACTCTGGTTGATGGTTGATTATTTATCGTTGCTATTATATACATGTGTTGTATGAAAATCCATATAATTCACTTTATATGGTAATTGATTGGGCCTCATTCCAATCGTGAAAATAAAGAATATTTTGAAAATAACAAATATTTTGATAATAGGAAATATTTCAAATAGAATATTTGAAAATAGAAATATGTGAAGCCGTGATGATTAGATTGACGCCATTTTGACGTGAACGATATTTATATCGATTTTAAACGATTTCGAAATGAATTAAATTGAAAACGATTTCGAAATGAAATGAATTGAAAACGATTTCGAAATGAATTGAATTGAAAACGATTTCGAAATGAAATGAATTGAAAACGATTTCGAAATGAAATGAATTGAAAACGATTTCGAAATGAAATGAATTGAAAACGATTTCAAAATGAAATGAATTGAAAACGATTTCGAAATGAAATGAATTGAAAACGATTTCGAAATGAAATGAATTGAAAACGATTTCGAAATGAAATGAATTGAAAACGATTTCGAAATGAAATGAGTTGAAAACGATTTCGAAATGAAATGAATTGAAAACGATTTCGAAATGAAATGAATTGAAAACGATTTCGAAATGAATTGAATTGAAAACGAATTCAAATTGAATTGAAAGCGAATTGAAATGAATTCAAATTGAATTGAAATTTGAATTGAATAGAAAATGAATTTTAAAACGAATTTATAAAGAAGAATTCAATTTTGATTTGAATTGAAATGGAAGTTGAGATTGCTTTTGAAACGAATATTAAAACTATTTATATAATTCGTTTTGAATAGAAAATCGACGAAATATATATTATATATATTATATATATAATATAATGGCCTGAATAGAACGCTCCGCGGCAGTTCGTGAAATTCGACCATTTATTTCAAACGGACATTACGGGAGATCCGACCGTCGGATTCTCCTAAAACCGGAACCGTTGGGTTCGTATCGAAAAGAGCTTTCTAATGAATGTTAGAAATTTGAAATCAAACGGTTGGATTTGGAGTTACGTCCAAAACAAATTTGAAAAAGGTCGCTGTAAGTGCAGTTCGATGGCCATTGATGGAAATCGACTATACGGGCCTTGATAAAATTATTAAAAATAGTAATAATTTGTGTAAAATCATAAGAAATGATTTGTGAAGATTTGGGATGAAAAACTCCATATTTGAAAAGATGAAAATAGATTTTTATCGAAATGAACTAGTTTTGAACTAGGAATATAATTCTATTTATTTTTAAATAAATAAATTGAATTTGAAAAGGGTTTTAAAAATAACCAGAATATCCAATGATTGCATTGGAGTGGATTTGAATCGAAATTGTCTTCGGAATATTTCGATGTTGGATTTCGTGATTATGCAGTTGTTGTTATGGAAATTTGAAAGATATAGATATATATATCGTTATTTCCAATACGACATTTGTTAGTCGTAGAATTTGATATTGAATATAAGCCGATATATTTTCTATTCAGAGCCTTGTATTGAATATCGAATGTGATTTGGGTTTGTCGTGAATGGTGTCTTCACTAACACTGTTCTTGAACCCAGTTGAGAAAAGATTAAATCTTTTTATTTAGATTTAACGAAGTGTACCAATTAAACAATATTTAATTGGAATTGAATTGGTATTGATTTTTGGGTTTATCGTGAACAGTGTTTTAAATAACACTTGTTCTTTAACCCGATAATTAATGGAATGTGATTTTGGGTTTATCGTGAACCGTGTTTTAAATGACACTGATTCTTTAATCCAGTTAAAGATTAAAACTAAGTGGAGTTTTAATGAATCTTTAATTAGATTGAAATGATCGAAAATGGAGTATCACCAGTTTTGCTCCAGGCGATGGTTAAATCTTTAATTAGATTTGAACGTGATATGGTAATTGAATTTACCGATAACACTGTGGTGTTAGATATGAAGTATTACCAGTTTTACTTCATGGGATGAATAGGTTGGGATTGGGAAATAAAATAAATGATTTCTTCGGTGTGGTTCGCTAATCCCGACTAGTTTGAATTGATATTCAAAGGAGATTAAAGAATAAATTTAAAGAATTTATCTTGGATAAAATTAATGGGAACTTTTCCCAAAGTATAGGAATATTTGAATAAAAGAATATTCTGAATTGGAATGAGGCGTATGTTGTGTTTGTGTAACACTTTTATAAAATATACGCGAGTTATTCAGAAAGACCGGGTTTATCCCATTCTGAATAACTGATTCGACGTGGTGTCGAAGATGAAGACGGCGGTCGAAGACCAGAAGTCTTCACGTCGTTTGGGTGATTATTGATGATCTTGATTGGGCTGTACACCCAAGAAGATGGAAACAGTTGGTGATCGTCCAGACGTACTTGGAGATCGATGGATATGCGGGGTACTAGGTGCCTCCGGTTTCGTTCAGACCCAGAACGGACTTGTAAATGTACTGTGTGTCTGACATTGGATTTTAGTCCGTGTGATTGATCTCTATTAAATATATATCTGCTTGGCGGCGGAGAATTTATTCTCTTGCTTAACGCCCTTCTCTGAGACGTACGAGCTCAAGGGTTATATATTGATGGATATCAAACGCATGGAGTGAATTGCCTGTGTGGCATGCCTAAGTGGCAATTGATCGAGGCTTCTGTTGAAAAGCAAAGTCTTGTGGTGATGATCAAAGCAAGGCCTTTGTGGCGTAGCTTTGTGTAACGTTTGATTCGCGAGTTTCACACCCGGTATGAACCAAAAACGGGAGAGGACGTCAGGGAGGGCATGCGTTTCTTCCTAGCTAGAAGTGGCGTCAGTGGTTTTACACGCCCTGACGAGTTTGACTTATGTGGTTGTTGCTGTTGCGAGGCGCCTCGGTTTGATCGGACGATCCGGGTCCGATGGAGTCATTTAGTTGGCTCACCTACGCCCCATAGGGCGGGGAAACGCATGTTCAGGCATTTTAATCCACATCGGTGGACCGGCCCTGAGGATCCAAAGGCTTGACAGAGTACTTGCCTAAGGCTCGGGCTAGGCAGTCTCGAAGTCGGTGAGGACTATCTTTTGCCTCGGTTCATAGACGGAAATCCAATTTCCAAATACGTGACATGTGCGGTTTTATTTGTAGAGCCTAGTATGGCGACATAGTGGGATGGGGCGCTCATGCCGCCTATGATTGATACTTATGATTTGAAGTTGTTTTATACACTATGCACTTATTATAGTATCAAATGATTTGTTTCAAACGTATCAAGCATTCTTTGGCTGTTATAAGGGAAAACCCTATCCCCCGGCTTGCGTTGCATTGTGTGATAAGACCTGGGTCTTATAACAGCTTTATTTTTCTTTATTTAGCATTGCGCTGTTTGTTTTATGCACTGGTATTCTTGGGAGGAAACCCGTTCCGTGTTATACGGCGTGGTCCCTTGATTTACCTAACTTTAAAAATAAAGATTAACTGTTTTAGTTCTCACACCAGTCACATGACTGACCTGGAGTTTATTGTTTTAACCTAAACTCTGGGTGCCCTTATTTTGACACGGGCAGCTAGTAGTTTTGGTTTTGCAGATTTATATTCACAGGATCCTGGTTTACAGCTGGAACGATATCCGGAAAGCTTTGTATCCGTATATCTCTTCTAGTTGTGTATTGTATTATTTTCCGCTGCTATGTATTTAAATGTAATTTAAATCTCTGATATTTCTGTGTAATATTTATTCATTTATACTCTGTATATTCTTGTAATCTGATGCATTGTGGTAATATACAATGAAATGTTCCTTTGTCTGCGTTCTGTTTTGTCCTGTTCTCAAACGATAGGGCGTTTCGAACGGCCTGGATCGGTTTAGCGACTGGTTCGGACCGAGCGAAATTCCTTCTCGTCACAGTTGGTATCAGAGCTTTGGTTTACAAAGCTTAGAGAACAAGGCACATTAGAACCATACGAAAGAATTCATCAGAAACTGGATTAGCAATATCCAACGAGAATGACTCGTTAGAGATAGGATCAGTAGTATCCTAGAACGAGTGTGAAGAGTATATTTTTAAAATGAAAACAAATTTTGTTTTGAAAATTTAAATCAACTATTCGTATTTGATTATTTGTTTATATTGATTTTGGACAATTCGGTATATAAAGAATTTGCATATACGCCTTGCAAACGTATATTCAAAGTTTTAATATATTGGATAGATATAGCATCACACTCTAGTCGCCCGAAGATGATATTGATAATAGCGATCGCATCATCAACATTTATGTTCGAGTTTCGAAGGTGTGATTTTCTATATATTTCCATTAGACTGGTGTGAGAACCAAAACTAATATAGCTAGAATACATTGTTGTGATTTGGCATCAAAACATGATTTTCTTTATATATATCAAAATTATGAATTTGAGACTCTAATTCACTAATTGATTGATGTTTGTGTTGTTTGTTTATTTGGTTGGTAATTTTGAACCATTTAGCCTAATTGAATCAAATATTGAATTGTATTGAAAATTGGTCGCATCTGCTTGCATATACATGTATATCATTGAACAGGTCATAGCAAGGAGGCTAGAGCCGAAGAATAAAATTTGTTTGCCCGACAAATAGGTACATGTTTACTACATAATTTCCTGTTTTGTTTGGGTGATGATGATTTTGTGAGCCTATTGGCTAGCCGCTTGGCTTTTTCTTTTTCTTTTTGAGATCTGAAGGACCGGGGAAGCTATTTGAAATTCCCCGATGCTCCCATTGCAGGGGAGGTTATGGCAAAAAATTTCAAAAATTTAGGGTGTTAGCCAAATTTTTGAAATTTTGAAAATTCTCAGAAACTGAAAAGTTGGAGAATGGAAGCCAGATCGAACGTAGAGTTGAATGATCAAACCACTTTCGACTTTATTCCTTTTCGGGGACGAAAAGTTTTAAGTGGGGGAGATTGTAACAACCCGAAAATCTGGGCCAGTTTAAAATTTTTATTTTGGCAATTTTAGCGAATTTTGATTATTTAAAATGAATTATTTTAAATAATATCGACGAGAAATTTATTTTGAATTAAATTCGACGTATATATATATACGCGTCGTCGTTAGAATATAAATATTTATATATAATTATAAATAGAATTGAAAACGATTTCGAAATGAATTGAATTGAAAACGATTTTGAAATGAAATGAATTGAAAACGATTTCGAAATGAAATGAATTGAAAACGATTTCGAAATGAAATGAATTGAAAACGATTTTGAAATGAAATGAATTGAAAACGATTTCGAAATGAAATGAATTGAAAACGATTTCGAAATGAAATGAATTGAAAACGATTTCGAAATGAAATGAATTGAAAACGATTTCGAAATGAAATGAATTGAAAACGATTTCGAAATGAATTGAATTGAAAACGAATTCAAATTGAATTGAAAGCGAATTGAAATGAATTCAAATTGAATTGAAATTTGAATTGAATAGAAAATGAATTTTAAAACGAATTTATAAAGAAGAATTCAATTTTGATTTGAATTGAAATGGAAGATGAGATTGCTTTTGAAACGAATATTAAAACTATTTATATAATTCGTTTTGAATAGAAAATCGACGAAATATATATTATATATATTATATATATAATATAATGGCCTGAATAGAACGCGCCGCGCCGCGGCAGTTCGTGAAATTCGACCATTTATTTCAAACGGACATTACGGGAGATCCGACCGTCGGATTCTCCTAAAACCGGAACCGTTGGGTTCGTATCGAAAAGAGCTTTCTAATGAATGTTAGAAATTTGAAATCTAACGGTTGGATTTGGAGTTACGTCCAAATCAAATTTGAAAAAGGTCGCTGTAAGTGCAGTTCGATGGCCATTGATGGAAATCGACTATACGGGCCTTGATAAAATTATTAAAAATAGTAATAATTTGTGTAAAATCATAAGAAATGATTTGTGAAGATTTGGGATGAAAAACTCCATATTTGAAAAGATGAAAATAGATTTTTATCGAAATGAACTAGTTTTGAACTAGGAATATAATTCTATTTATTTTTAAATAAATAAATTGAATTTGAAAAGGGTTTTAAAAATAACTAGAATATCCAATGATTGCATTGGAGTGGATTTGAATCGAAATTGTCTTCGGAATATTTCGATGTTGGATTTCGTGATTATGCAGTTGTTGTTATGGAAATTTGAAAGATATAGATATATATATCGTTATTTCCAATACGACATTTGTTAGTCGTAGAATTTGATATTGAATATAAGCCGATATATTTTCTATTCAGAGCCTTGTATTGAATATCGAATGTGATTTGGGTTTGTCGTGAATGGTGTCTTCACTAACACTGTTCTTGAACCCAGTTGAGAAAAGATTAAATCTTTTTATTTAGATTTAACGAAGTGTACCAATTAAACAATATTTAATTGGAATTGAATTGGTATTGATTTTTGGGTTTATCGTGAACAGTGTTTTAAATAACACTTGTTCTTTAACCCGATAATTAATGGAATGTGATTTTGGGTTTATCGTGAACCGTGCTTTAAATGACACTGATTCTTTAATCCAGTGAAAGATTAAAACTAAGTGGAGTTTTAATGAATCTTTAATTAGATTGAAATGATCGAAATTGGAGTATCACCAGTTTTGCTCCAGGCGATGGTTAAATCTTTAATTAGATTTGAACGTGAAATGGTAATTGAATTTACCGATAACACTGTGGTGTTAGATATGAAGTATTACCAGTTTTACTTCATGGGATGAATAGGTTGGGATTGGGAAATAAAATAAATGATTTCTTCGGTGTGGTTCGCTAATCCCGACTAGTTTGAATTGATATTCAAAGGAGATTAAAGAATAAATTTAAAGAATTTATCTTGGATAAAATTAATGGGAACTTTTCCCAAAGTATAGGAATATTTGAATAAAAGAATATTCTGAATTGGAATGAGGCGTATGTTGTGTTTGTGTAACACTTTTATAAAATATACGCGAGTTATTCAGAAAGACCGGGTTTATCCCATTCTGAATAACTGATTCGACGTGGTGTCGAAGATGAAGACGGCGGTCGAAGACCAGAAGTCTTCACGTCGTTTGGGTGATTACTGATGATCTTGATTGGGTTGTACACCCAAGAAGATGGAAACAGTTGGTGATCGTCCAGACGTACTTGGAGATCGATGGATATGCGGGGTACTAGGTGCCTCTGGTTTCGTTCAGACCCAGAACGGACTTGTAAATGGACTGTGTGTCTGACATTGGATTTTAGTCCGTGTGATTGATCTCTATTAAATATATATCTGCTTGGCGGCGGAGAATTTATTCTCTTGCTTAACGCCCTTCTCTGAGACGTACGAGCTCAGGGGTTATATATTGATGGATATCAAACGCATGGAGTGAATTGCCTGTGTGGCATGCCTAAATGGCAATTGATCGAGGCTTCTGTTAAAAAGCAAAGTCTTGTGGTGATGATCAAAGCAAGGCCTTTGTGGCGTAGCTTTGTGTAACGTTTGATTCGCGAGTTTCACACCCGGTATGAACCAAAAACGGGAGAGGACGTCAGGGAGGGCATGCGTTTCTTCCTAGCTAGAAGTGGCGTCAGTGGTTTTACACGCCCTGACGAGTTTGACTTATGTGGTTGTTGCTGTTGCGAGGCGCCTCGGTTTGATCGGACGATCCGGGTCCGATGGAGTCATTTAGTTGGCTCACCTACGCCCCATAGGGCGGGGAAACGCATGTTCAGGCATTTTAATCCACATCGGTGGACCGGCCCTGAGGATCCAAAGGCTTGACAGAGTACTTGCCTGAGGCTCGGGCTAGGAAGTCTCGAAGTCGGTGAGGACTATCTTTTGCCTCGGTTCATAGACGGAAATCCAATTTCCAAATACGTGACATGTGCGGTTTTATTTGTAGAGCCTAGTATGGCGACATAGTGGGATGGGGCGCTCATGCCGCCTATGATTGATACTTATGATTTGAAGTTGTTTTATACACTATGCACTTATTGTAGTATCAAATGATTTGTTTCAAACGTATCAAGCATTCTTTGGCTGTTATAAGGGAAAACCCTATCCCCCGGCTTGCGTTGCATTGTGTGATAGGACCTGGGTCTTATAACAGCTTCATTTTTCTTTATTTAGCATTGCGCTGTTTGTTTTATGCACTGGTATTCTTGGGAGGAAACCCGTTCCGTGTTATACGGCGTGGTCCCTTGATTTACCTAACTTTAAAAATAAAGATTAACTGTTTTAGTTCTCACACCAGTCACATGACTGACCTGGAGTTTATTGTTTTAACCTAAACTCTGGGTGCCCTTATTTTGACACGGGCAGCTAGTAGTTTTGGTTTTGCAGATTTATATTCACAGGATCCTGGTTTACAGCTGGAACGATATCCGGAAAGCTTTGTATCCGTATATCTCTTCTAGTTGTGTATTGTATTATTTTCCGCTGCTATGTATTTAAATGTAATTTAAATCTCTGATATTTCTGTGTAATATTTATTCATTTATACTCTGTATATTCTTGTAATCTGATGCATTGTGGTAATATACAATGAAATGTTCCTTTGTCTGCGTTCTGTTTTGTCCTGTTCTCAAACGATAGGGCGTTTCGAACGGCCTGGATCGGTTTAGCGACTGGTTCAGACCGAGCGAAATTCCTTCTCGTCACATCGTCCGTAGCCACTACATATATAAAAATCACATTTTTATAATCGCTCTCTATGGATAAAAATCACATTTTTATACCGCTACTATATAGATAAGAATTCTAATTTTTATAACTCTACATAAATAAAAATCATATTTTTATTTTTCCTATGATATAAAAATCATATTTTTATTTGCTATATATATATATATATAAGTCAAATTTTTATAATGCTACTTTATATTTTCAAACAATGAATTTTATATTTTCAAACAAAGAACTTATTTCAAACAAAGAATTTATACTTTCAAACAAAGAACTTATTTCAAACAAAGAATTTTATATTTTCAAACAAAGTAAATTTCAAACAAAGAATTTTATATTTTCAAGCAAAGTAAATTTCAAACAAAGAATTTTATATTTTCAAGCAAAGTAAATTTCAAACAAAGAATTTTATATTTTCAAAAATATCGCTATTTATATTTTAAAACATCGCTACTTATATTTTCAAAATTTAGATCTTTCTACTTATCAATATTTTTTTTTCTTCCTGTATTATATTTAAAAACTAATTTGTAAACAATGTAGAAAACTGATTTTTATGGAAAGAACTGATTTTATATAGTGAAGAAAAAGCCGAAACCTCACTGTAACCTTTTGGAACGACGTTCGAACTCATCGAACTCAGATTGATCGGAGAAACCGCCGTGTGTCGCTATCCTGGACCGCCGAAGTCAGATCAACGTTGACCACTCGAAGCGCCCGTCCATGCTCCTCCCATTTCGACCTATCTCGCCTCCCTAGGACCACCACTGCTCCGGCAGTCGACCCTTAACCGCGCCCCTTTCAAACCGCCATCGTGCCTGCTCTGCTTCACCGGAGTACGAGCGCTTCCTTCCACCGCTAGCCCTCCATGCCCCGAATGTTTCCCCCCAAGCTCCGTCGCCATTCATCACTTCCTGGAGGAGATCGGAGGAGCGAGAGGGAAGAAAACGAGGGCTGTTCATTTTGTCTGGCGGCTGAGCTTAGAACGAGGAACGAGATTAGGTTTTTTTATTTTGTGATTGGCCCAAAAATCCTTTATATATAATATTTTTAATATTTTAATTCTATAAATACTAGTTTATCGTGACGAATTCCAAATCCAACCCAACAACTGTCTCCCCTAGCTAAATACCCCCATTCCGGACACAATGGGTTATGTCCTGTAAGCCAATTTGATTGTTACGATCAGTTTCCGTTAAAATTAAAATATAAGTCATTATATATTCAATTCAAACGCACATTTCAATTTACAGGGGCCACATACAGACTCTAAAAATTCCCGAAAAATATTTTCTAGCTTCGTATTAATGATACGGTCCTAACAAATCTAATTTCGTCGAATTCTGAGACCGTTCGAAAAATGGTCATTTTCCAGTCGATTAAAATCAACTGAAACTGGTCAAACGCGTTTTCCTTTACCACGCTCACATATTGATTCAGAAAATTACGAATTTTGTAATCTAGACATAACTTGACATCACGGATCCAACAAAAGTGGTTTCGTCGAAAACCGAGGTCGTTTGCAAAATTTCCTACATTCATAGATGTTAATCAATGTAAATAACATCAATTTCATTTCAGTATGAGATAGCACGATGAATATAATCAATATTTAACCAATGATATATAATATATATATATATATATAATTTCAACCAATTTATTAGCAATTCATCCAAACAACCATCACACAACATTCAATAACAATTTATCAATTCTAAAATTTATTTATAAAATTATACACTGGATAGAGTTAGTGAGTTTACTCACTTTGGTTATTAATCGTTGAATAACGATTAATTGCAGATAGTTCAATCAGGCATTTTATTTCACCATAGATTCCACCGGGCTCCAAATTGCTCCAAACCAGTTCCATTGATAGCTTGTGTCCATGTGATCCCAACGAATCTTGTTTCGCCAGATTCGTATAATGTATGCAACAGTTATATATTTTACAAGTTGTATATAATTAACCGATTATTAACAAACTAATTAAATATTAATTAACCTTTTAAGTACTAATCTCCCTCAAATACATCTTCTTCCTCTACTAATACACAGCAAAACCAGTATAAGCTCCAGCTCTAATACTCACCATAGCCGCTACCTTTTGCTCATCTCTCACCCTCCTCACTTCATTTAAAATCAACCAAAAAAAACTAAAATTCCTCAATTCAACTCCTTTTCCTCCTCATACCATTCTTATAAAAATAGGTTTCTTCATGAACAACGCATCCTATAGTATAGCCTACGCACACAGCAAAACATATGTACAAAAATCTCACGAATTCCTCCAAACTTTTGCACGTAGGTGCTTAAACATCCCATAAACACAAAAACAAACTCAAATTCGCCTAAAGCTCAACAAATCAAATGGAATTGGCAATCCTAAGCTGCGTGGTGATATTTTCCAATGAACGAAAGATAGTTCGAACTTTCTCAAACCCATATGAAAATGAAGAGCATCACATAAGGATTTCGAACACATATGGTTAGAGATATACAGATTTTTCTTTGAATTGTTATGATTTTTCCGAACTCACATTTGGTTTTTAATGGTAGCGGCGTGAACTTGGTATTGACCAGAGAAAAGAATTGTTAGGGTAAGGATAGGTGGTATATTTATAGGAATAGAAAACAATATTTTATTCCATTTTATATTTGGTTTTATTCGATCATTGTTTACATTTGTCGTTTAAAAAATAGTATGATCACATACAAGATCCAATTGCAATCAAATTGGACATACGGCTATAGTTTGACATTACAACCCAATGAAACTTACCTCGTCGAAATCCGAGTCTATTTGCACACACAGCATTATTTTAAATTCAAATTATTGATCGACTCACATTTTAATTTCACACGGTCACAAAACAACTCTGATTAGTGCATAATTTGAAATCTAACAATAACTAGTCATTACAGATTTAATAAAATTCGTTTCGTCGAAAATGGAGGTCGTTTGCAAAATGGATATTTCTAAGGCATAAATAAAACCAATAAAATATTAATAAATTCAAAAAAAAAACAATTTAATAATAATAAATTAATATTATCGTACATATATCCAAATAGAATATCAAATAGTTATAAAATTAATAAGTTTGGATTTTAAACCCAACACTATAAAATTTCATCATTAAATCAATATTCAATTTATTTTAAAATCATTTTATTTTATTAAATAAATCGTTATGGTTTTAAACGATTCCATAACGACTTTCTGAAAATTTGATTTGGACATAACTCACAATCCATAAGACGTAATCTTGATTTTTCACTTTCGTTAGAAAACTATAGTTCAATAGATTCGAACGTTTCTTATTTCAAAGAAATCCAACTTATATCGAATCCTATATACTTGTTTAAAGTTCAAAACGTAAAACTACGAACTACTGTGCTGTTGCAAGCACGTTTTAAATTAAATAAAATTTTAATACATTCAAACTTCGTTTAATAAATAAATTCGTTGCAATACGAATATAAACTCAATTAAATCTCTTAAATTATCCAATATGCACGACATTTTAAATTCAACTTATTTGTGACTATTTCAAATAAATTTATTATTCCATTATTTATATTAATTATGTAATTCAAAATTATTTAATTTAGTCCATATAAATTAACAAACCGCTATTTAAATAATTAAATAAATTAATTACTCTACTGTTAAAAATCTGGGATGTTACACAAACTTGAATCATGATTTTTATCAAGGAAGTGAAAATAAAACATGAAGTAGTGTTAAAGGAACCCAAATCGTTTTGAATTGCGATGTTTTAAGTGCTATTAAGGGTTGCAAAAATACGGGAATGGATCTCACGGAATTCAAGATCAATGAAAATGATCCAGAGACATTTCACCATATATTTGAAAGTGACGAAAATTTCGAATTTAAAAATCATTTTTATTGTCCTAAAGTAAGAATTGTCAATTTACTTCTCCAACATACCATCACCCCTTATTCTGGAAATTTCAACAATCCTACTTTTAAACTTTGTAATGTCCTTTTTGCTATTTTTGGAAACTATGACATCAATTGGGATCAAGTGATTTTGAGTGAGACTTTACCAAAGGATATATCGTCAAAAGAAAATACGTTATACCATGGAGTTTACCTTACTCATATTTTCAAATATTTTGGTGTTGATTTTAAAGGAGAAGAGTTTTTTTTTAGAAAAAAAATCAATTATAGAAATATTTCTCTTATGAAGATTTCACTTATGTTTCATCCATATGAAACATACGCAGAAAAACAAGCAAGATTGGAACAAGAAGAAGAAACCAATCATATGGATATCGATAACAGGAAGAAGATACTTCCTTAGAAAGTATTATATTTCCCATTAACCTTTCCAAGAAAATGCTTCTCAAAAACCAAATGTTTCTAGCCAAAAACCAAAAGACATTAAAGAAATCATTTAGTAAGGAATTTTAAAAGATGTATACCAAAATGAGCATGTTCTTTGGGAAAGTTGGAAAAAAATTTGGCTTATCCTCATCATCATCCTCTTCTGCTAAATTTTAAATTTGTTATCAAGTTGTATTTGATTGTATTTCAATTTCCGTAAATTCTATTTCATATGTTTATGTACTAAATCGATGTATTGTTATCGTTAGTGTGAAATGAAGCTTTATATTTCTGTAAATTCTTGATTAAACATATCTGAAAATGTCATTAATATAATAAAAACATATATATATATAGGAGGGTTCCATGGCACCCCAATTTGAGAGCACCCCAAATGCACCTCATTTATAGCCACTCATTTATATAAAAAAAGTTAGTGAGGGGAGAGAGAGTTAGTGGAAGGAGAGAGAAACGGACATGTATGGTAGAAATCAGGGGGCTAAAGGGGTGCTGCACTATTTGGGGTGCTCTTGATCCTATCTCATATATATATATATATATATATATATATATAAGTCAGAACAAATCACAAGATTACAAAAAACTTCAAATATTGAAAAATACATACATATTTCAACATACAAGTTTATATATGTCGACATATAATTATAGGAAATTCAAATTTGTTTAAATTTGAAAACAGCATTAACCAACTAGTGTTTATTCAATTCAAATGAATTCTAGAGCCTATTTATAAACATTTATTCTAGAAACACTCCTCTATTCATTCCTCGTTCATTCCCTTTCGTTATTTCTTAATAAAATCAAATCCATGGCTTCTCAAATCCATAATTTAAGTGAAAATCTTAAAGAAATCCTTAATTCTTTCAAGAATATTCTCTCTATCATTTTTTGCAATCAGCATCTCTTAGAATTGAGTTAAATACAGATGATAAAACAACCAGAGAAACATTTTTATGCAATTCGATGGATGATTGCTTCTCTTTTTAAATACGAAGACAACAACATCACTAGAACACCTCTCACTAAAGACAACGAAGACTAGGATGCTATAAAGGCTGATCCTATCTTCGGTGGAAATGGTTGGGTAGAAGTTCCTAGAAATGTATGAATTTGTCTTTATAAATTTGTGTATTTTGATTGAATTGTTCTAAAAATTGAATTTTTAAATAAACAACTTAAAGATTAATATGATTTGGATAGGATTGCTTGATTATATATATGTTTTGAATTAATTTGATCTAAATTAGATATATTGATTTGGTATGTATTATATGCCTTGAAATATAGTTTATCTTAATATAGTCATTCAAGCTATTACTTAGGATTGTATAGTTTTTGTTGATAACAAAGGAGAGAATTATAAAATAGGGCTTAGATTAAGGGGGAGTTTGTAATTTCGAAACGAGGTAATGGAGTAAGAGCGATTGACTAAAGAATCAAGACATCAGGTATGAATATTTTACAAACCAAGGTTGTTATCATAAAAAAGGAGGAGATTGTTATGGACTGAGATGTTGATGATGATGGTTTTGATGACAACAATCTTGTTTCAATTATTATTGATATAAAATAAATACATCACTGTTATCTAGAATATATATATATATACGCATGTGTGTGTGTATAGGAAATCTATGCAGGTATTGATTATTGAAGACTATTAATTATTAAAGACTATATAGTTCAGAGAATAATGATTTCAAAGTAGAAGATTTCAAGATTGAAGACTTATGAGTTTCAAGAATTCAAGAAATATAAAGGAATAATGTTTAGATATCTTGTTAAAACGGTTAGCACTAAATTCTGGTTTCCAAATTCTTTCACTATTTTCAATTGATTTCAAAGATTACTTTCTTTTTTAAATATATTTTCAAAATAATATAAAAATTACATCCTTATTTTAAATTTACACTCCTTTATTCTTAAATCTATTTTAACTTTTATTTTAACTCCTGTTTTAAAATTATACTTAATACATTTTAACTCCTAATTCAAATGGTGTTTACTTAAAATTTAATACTAATTTTATTATAGTTACTTATGTTTTCAGTTTCCTTATTTATATTAAATTTTAAACATATTCATAGTTTTATATATATACACACTTTTATATCATTTTATATTTTGTTTTTAATCATTTTAAATTATCTTAATATATGCTTTTAAATTATCTTGATATATGTTTTTAACCAATCCCTGCTTTTCAGAGATTGAAGAGGGCTCTGACAACAACCCCAGTTATGACTCTCCCAGACGGAAGCAAGATGTTCACAGTCTACACCAATGCTTGTGGCATAGGGCTTGGTGCCGTTCTAATGCAAGAGGGGACAGTAGTATACTATGGAAGCAGACAGCTGAAGGTTCATGAAAAGAACTACCCTACCCATGATCTAGAGTTAGCTAGTATAGTATTCGCATTGAAATTTTGGCGACACTATCTACTTGGGGGAAAGTTTGAGCAATATACGGATCACAAGTCACTCAAGTACTTATTCTCACAAAAGGATCTCAACCTAAGGCAGCAACGGTGGATGGAGTTCCTAGCATCCTACGACTTCAAGATAACTTATACTCGGGCAAGGGTAATGTAGTAGCTAATGCGTTAAGTAGGCAGATGATGACCTTGAGTTCTTTTGTTCTTAGAAAGGCGGAGCTTGCAGTACATCTCAACCTTTAATTTTAAGTCATCTACATATTTCAATTTGGGATTGTTATCATCATTAGAGGTGTGACCCACTCTATTGGAGCGTATTGATATGTGTAGCGAGGAACTCACAGATTTTAGACATCTTGGACAGTTTTGGTAGAGGAGAGACTTCTAGCCACCTTACTAGATATGTCGTGGATGATAAATGGTAGCTAAGACGAGATGGAAGGCTATGTGTTCCTAAGATTGTGGAATTTCTTTAGGCAGTGCTTGAGGAAGCCCATCATTCTCAGATGACTATCCATCCAGATGGCGACAAATGTAACGAGACATAAAGAGGGCTTTCTTTTGGACTGGCATGAAGAAAGTTATGGCGGAATGTGTAGCTCGATGATTGACTTGCCAAAGAGTAAAGGCTGAACAAAAGAAAACTGGTGGATTGCTTCAGTCCTTAGATGTCCCACAATGGAAGTGATAGAGCGTCTCTATGGACTTCATCGGTGGATTGTCACGATTAAGGAAGGGAAATATTAGTATTTGAGTGATGGTGGATAGACTTACAAAGAGCGTCATTTTATTCTTGTTAAGAGCACGAGGACAGCAACTTGGTTGACATCAGTATATCTTCAAGAGATAGTTTGATTGCATGGGGTACCTTCCATCATAATAAGCGACCGCAGCCCCATCTTTACTAGTAAGTTTTGGAAGAACTTACAAGAGGCGTTAGGTACACAGCTACGTTTGAGCACAACATACCACCCTCAGACAGTTGGACAGGCTGAGAGGGTGAATAGAGTTCTTGAGGATCTTGTAAGACTGTGTGTCCTAAATTTTGGAGGGGCTTCGGAAGAGCATCTCCCATTGGTGGAGTTCGCCTACAACAAAAGTTACCAATTGAACATAGGCATGGAACCCTTTGAAGCATTATATGGATGACATTGTAGATCACCGACTTGTTGGGGGGAGTCCACAGACAGACTTCTGCTTGGATCAGAAATGATTCGAGACACTTCCGAGAAGATTGATCTTATCCGTCGAAGAATGAAAGCCGCTCAAGAAAGACAGAAATCTTAAGCCGATAGAAGAAGGACTGATTTGGAATTTAAAGTGGGAGATATGCTCTTCATTAAAGTGTCATCGCTAAGGAATGTAGTTTGCTTTGGCTCAGTAGGGATGTTGGCGCCGAGATTTGTAGGGTCATTCCCTATAGTGGAGAGGATAGGACAGATGGCTTGTTAAGCTACCGGATATACCGGCGGGCTGTGTTTCACGTTTCCCATTTGAGGAAATGTCTCTATGATACGACAGAGATAGTAGAGCCGAGCACACTCCAGAACGTGGAAGTTGAGAAGGAAGCATCAATGAGACGAGTTCCTACTCATACCCTTGGATCAGAAATCAAGAAGCTACGTAACAAAGAGATCAGATTGGTTAAAGTACAATGGGGAGAAGTCCTGGAAGATGCGATGTGGGAACCCAAAGATAGGATTTGCGCTTCTCATCCTTTTCTTTTTGAAAGAACATTTTTTTACCTCTTTTCAAGGCTTTTACTTTGCATTGGCATCTATCATTCGAGTTTAATTTATCCTATCATTCAGACCTTTCGATCCTTAGGTAGAATCCAATGGTTGGAAACATGTGTTTGAAACATCTTATGATTGATGGTTGTAAGTGGATGTAAGTGTTTTCTAGTGGTTGCTCATGGATGCATATACACAAACTAGGCACTAGATCGTCTCAGTCACTTACATATTCCATATGGATGTGTGTGCATTTTAGTTTTTCTATGGATGGAAATGGGTGAATCATCATATGGATGTTGCATTTGGATGAATGATTGTGAACACATATAGAGTTTATATGCTATACTAGGATTATTTTCATACATTTTGGACTCATAACACAAATATATATTGCATTAAGGAGGTCAACTGAATCAGTAGACCGCCTAATTTTTGCATTAGCGTAAGGACATATACACACAACATTTTTGCATATGTTCATACAAGCATTAGAATTTTTTTAAGGACAATGGATGCTTACATGGATGAGTAGACGGTTGTACGTGGATGTTAGGATAGTAACATTCTTCTTAACTTGAAGATTTCGGGGACGAAATTCTTTAAGTAGGGGAGAATGTAACACCCCAGAATTTAATACACTATAACCATGCTTAAGGATAGTAAATTGGGAATAACTTTATTAAATATTTAGAATTAAGTGAAACCGGCATTACCATTGCATTCATCTTGGAATTCTAGTTCAGATAGACCCTAGGTTTGCATAAAAAGGACAATGTATAAAGAAGTCATAGGCATTAGAAGTTTTTATACATATAAGTAGCTTATGTATATATAAAATAAAATAATTTTTAGAAAAGTCAAAATGAGGCGAGCGGAAAAGTAAGTGGGAACCAGGATCGTTGTGGGGATGACCCACACTGGCCTGAGTCGACCCATAGGGTCTACCCAAGGTCGGCTGGGTCGACCCTAGGGTCGACCCACCCCGGATCTGGGCAGTTTCTGAGTACGAACCTGGACTATTTTATTGACTGCATTCATTGCTGACTCAGAGCTAAGTGTACAAACTAGATTTAAAATCTAATATCTAAAGGCTAAGGTTGATTCTGTGACTCTACAAATAGATGGCTTCTCCGATTCCCAATTCACATAAATTTTTTATATCTTCTTCTGCCTCCTAATTTATTCTGAAAATTATAAACATATAATGGGGGAATGCTGCTGAGGACTAGCTCAAACAGAGACAACATCAGGACCTACAAACATACAACTTGGATTGGACTTTTCTACGGCACAGTGTTATATATATTTATCTTCACCAAGACCCATTGTGCGTTACCCGTCATTTACAGATATGATTTCTTATACTTTGAACATGACAGTGAAATAAAACTGGTTAGGATCTACAGTGTTAGCAAAATATATGCTATACATGTTTCCATTATTAATCACCTATGCTGTTATGATCAGTAAAATATATGCATGTGATGTTGGATAATTAACAAGTTATATGTATCTATCTTCCTTTTCCCATTTTCTATTTTTTATGTTTATTTCCAGTCTTTCCTATATGCCTATCTGATTTGATTCTATTCTCCTTCCTCTGTTTTCCCTTTTATTTCACGCCAAGCCTAGGCCTTTGGAAGCCTAGGCTATACCCTATTTGAGTATGCGTATATTTAGGGTAATATCGAATGAAATAAAAAAGAGGAATTTAGGCAAGTTATTAAATTGGGACTATTACCTATAATTTGGGGGAAAAATTAATATACACATCTTTAGGCTTGCTGTAGAACTGATAAAAAGGATAATGTATATATACTTGCTTTAAATGGATAATATGCATAAACTTGTATATATGATAAATTGGGGAACATAGTTGATGAATAATATGCATACAAATTGGACATGTTATATTTAACATAAAACGGACATCGAGTGAATGACATGTTAAGAATAGGGCGAGTACTAGATGTAGGCTAATAAACTGAAATACTGTGGAAATTGTATACATTTGGGTAGGTGTTTTAGGGTTGTACACATAATGACAGGTAAATAATTACAACCATGCTTATTAGTAAAACTAAACCTGCTAGGTTAAACATGAGTATTAATAAGCCAAAAGGTCCTTCGTCTGCTGTTGTATCGGGTTTTAGGGGACTCTAAAAACCTAGTTTTTGGGGAACAAGCATAGGGGTTTGGCTTGTGTCAACCTGTTGTTTGGAATCCATATAAATCAGTATCCCTATTGGTATTTTATTAGAGGGGGCCTCGCACTAGGTAAGGGTCAGGGCACATTTTACTGAACTGGATAGTAAGAGGTTCACATGGGGGTGGGTACGGGCGCGTTCCGGCGGAGTCATAAGCGTGCTTGGGTCTGACTAGGGAAGATAAGATGTTGTAACACCAATAAATAGGTTTGTGTTATATAGTTGTTGGGTTAGGGAGTGATACACCCTACTGCTGGGGCTGACACAGGGTATTTACGTTGTAGGGAGCCTATCCCTTGGGTAGTAATTAGGGTACACATAATCCTGCTATTGTGTAATTAGGTTAACACCTAATATGGTTATTTAATTGGGGTACGCCTAATCCTGTTGTTTATTTCTGTTATTAATCCTGTTAATATGTAATTAGGACGATAACCTAATCCTGTTGAACTTGTTATACTAGTATTGGTGCAGACATTACCTGTTTTAGGGCATAAATGTGAAGCATTACTTGATCATAGTTTATTCCTGTTACTCTTGTTCATTATGCTTAGTTTACATGCTGCCTTATATGACACTATACGTTTCTCATCCAGTCTTATTTACATGTCTTGGCATTTCTATTTTATGCACATTTGTAAATCACTGGAACTCGCCAGACTTTATGTCTAACCCTTTTCCTTTTGCCTCTTTCTTCCTTTCCCCCTCTGGTCCTCGGAGCGGAAGCACTCAGCAGTGCACTGCACCAAATAAAGGAATATGAAACGCACGATACTTTTAATCTAAAACATATAAGTTGTGTTTCTAGACTTGAAACAATAATTTAGTGTATCAGTTTAATTAAATTGTTTCTTAAATTTATTGATTATGATTATTCAGTTAAAATTAAATGTAATCAACCTTAAACGCAATCGTAACTTTAGATCCATTATAATTCAAGTACTCGGGACGCTGAACCATTCTCATTATTTTGCCTCTCTCTTCCTCTCTACTTCATTCATTATTCCTAAAAGAACAAAAAAATACGGGGAACAAACTGTTTGGTTTTCATCAATTTACAGACCAGGTGCCTTCTTTTTAATAATCAACCTAGGAGATTTTTCTTTTTCCTTATTGACCTATGTATCTTCTACTTCGGTGAGTAGGGTTTAGAGATTCAGTTTCAAATCAAGCGCTTAATTAGTCATTCGACAACTGTTCATTGATCTTATGAAAAAACCAAGGTATGATCTATATATACCCTCTGTTATAATAGTTTGCCTTAGCTATTTAATCTAATAAAAAAATCTAAGGGATTTAGTTAGTCGCTGAATTTGATTAGAAAACCATGTTTTTCACCAATTTTTTTGTTATTCACCGCCTTTATTGGAAGGATGAGGAAATCATTCGATGACCAGTTTTCCAAACTTCCAGTTGCTTCTAGAAAATTGTATCTTAATTTGCTTGATTGGATGAGAGAAGGAAGCGATCTTCGTGCTCTTCTTGTCATTTCTATAAGTATTTTTTTATCGATGGGTGTGTGAATTGAATTCAATATAGCATGCCTGCTGAAATTGGATGTTTGTATTTAGAATTTCCAATGTTCATTTGATTATATATTATTAACTACGAAGTGATTATTTTTGTTAAATTAGGTTAACTATGAAATATCTGTAGACATTGTCGAAATATCTATTCTACATTTTGTAGAAATTTCCTTGTTATTCAGTTCAAAGGAAAATTTAGACAAACAATTGTTATGTGCTAAGACTTTGTTTATTCATTTACATTTGAGACATGTGAAAGTTGAGAATGGTTTTAAATTACTTTCTAGTGTATTTTGATTTGAGTAGTGCTCCTAGTATTAGCAAGCTTACATATGTTTCAAAATTAAACAAATAAATGAGCAATAGAAGAAGCATTAAATAGAAATGAAAGTAAATTGAACATGGGATTCACTTTTCATATATGTTAGAAGATTATATCAATGTACAACCCAAATTACAGTAGCAAAAGTTGAGATTCAAGCGGCAATATCCATGATTTCTATTTAAATGTTAGCGATATTCTGCAACATTGTCTTCTTTCAACTGCAGAATGAATACACATCCTTATTTCAACTGCAAAAGTTGAGATTCAAGCTGCAATATCCATGATTTCGATTTGGAGTTTGGGTTGTGGCCCTTGTTAGTCATTGTAATAACCCGGATTTTTTGTCAGTTTATTTTAAATATTTAATATTGTTTTAAATATTCAGTTGATAATTTAAATGAATTTTTATATTTAGTTATCGATTTAAAAATCGAAATACGATTTATTTCGAATATATATATGTATATATATATATATAATTATCGTAATACGGAATTTGAAATAATTAATTCGAAATTTAGAACTGAGTCAGAACAATTCAGATGATAAGTAGAAATTTTATTTGATATATACGATAATTAGTAATATTTTATTATCAAAGAATTAGTGGTTTTCAAATTTAAATTAAATTATATTAATTTAATATGGTTATTTTATATATACGTTCAAATTGAATTTCAGAATATATTCTGTTGAGCTCAGAATATCGTTATTACATTTAAATGTCAGTCTGTACGCTAAAATAGCGGTTTGTGATTTTCAGTTAATGGACCCCGAGATATTTGATTGTGGATAGGCTCGAAATCAAATCGATATCCATATAAAATAATAAAAATCTATTTATGTCAAATCGAATTAAATATAAATCAAATCGAAATTAATTTATATGTACCTTGCTACCCTACTATTCCTTAACACCGAAGTATCCCTCTTTATAAATAAACGCGACTCTCTTTCTCATTCATCTCGTTTCTTTCCTCAAAAAAAAATGTCAAAGCTTCTT
Organism: Allium sativum; assembly: GCA_030737875.1. Lineage (NCBI taxonomy): Eukaryota > Viridiplantae > Streptophyta > Magnoliopsida > Asparagales > Amaryllidaceae > Allium > Allium sativum. Next base: position 211,975 of record JASFAX010000079.1, read on the forward strand.
TTCCCTTTTAAAATCTGCAAATAAATTTCAATGGAAAAAATGGTCGAGCTCAGGCAATTATAGTTTACCATTCGGGATACATATCAAAGCCGTGTTTGTTTTTATTTTTCCTCAAATCCAATTCGAAAACTTCAGGGAAAAACTTTAAAAATGGAAGTCATTCATTCCTTTTTCACTCCTCAAAGAAAAATCAAAATCGGAAGTTCGAAATAAAATAAAAGGGGAAAAAGAAAGGGAGATCGCGAGTAGGAATCGAATTCGAAAATGAAATGGGAATCGCGGTCCTCTTCCAGAGCTTGTGGACCTCACGAATGAAGACCGTGACTTCGATTAATGGTTCGGCGAGTTTTAATTTGGGTTTAGGGTTCGAATAGGATCATCGCGAGGACATTGAAGAGTTGTGAAAGGATTGGCATCGAGTATGAGAGTTAGGTGGATTGATGGGTATCGAACATCAGGTTTTCCTTTTTGTGGGATTCTTTAATATCACGAACGACGAGGTTGCGATGTCTGATGGAGTAGGGCGTAGTGGTCTCGCAAGTGCCTGGGTTGAGGTCGAGATTGTTGAAATCAAATTCTGGTGGACTAAGGATGTCGACGCCTTCACTATAATGAGGGAATACAATTCGTGGCAGTTTCTTGATGACAGTAATAGGATTTCTAAATGAGGAAGAGAGGATTTAAAATGAAATTAAGGTAATTATTATTTTATTAGCAGTTAGAGAATTATATTATGTTATAACATGCTTTGGATAACAACAGTAAAATGGTTCATAAGTTAGAGGGTTAACCGTAGACAAGGAATTAAGGAGAAAATTGGGTGATTTAAATTTTATTTATGAAGCCGCTAATTTTATAATTTGTTTTTAAAATAAACAAATTTATAAGTTAAATTAGGTTACGTAATTGGCAAATTTTGGGGAAAATGATTCTAACAGAGTGATTAAAGTAAATTGGTTTATATTTTTAGTGTATATAAAAGAAATTAGTTAGCGAAGTAAATAAAATGTTTAGACAAATCAATTATATAAAATTAAGGTTTAAATTGGAATTTTATTACATGAGTAATTAATTAAATTGAATTCATAAAATTTAAATAACTGGAATTTTATTAATTATTGTTTTACAGTGGAAAACAGACGTATGGAGGAATCGCTGTAAAATTTATATAATATGCTTCAGTGGATATTCAGCGCAGTAAAATCAGGTGAGTAAATCTCACTCACCTTTTATTTAAAATTATTTTTGTCAGTTAAAGATAATTGATTGTTGCTTGTTGGTTGCATTCAATATTTTTGTGCATCTTAAAAATATATTAGTTATTTAAGCTTGGTGGTTGCTATTATATATATTTGTGGTTGGATTTCCCGCAGTATCATTAGCGGATGCCCGCGGTCGAATTAGCGAATGATTACCCTATACGTTCACGCTATGATAGTGGATGACCTTCTATACCGCGATATCATGCCTCGAAGCAGGATGGGTATTATTTTTGTTGACTAACGTCTGTGGATGCAGGAAAACAGGTTGGAGGGATCCAACTGGATTCCTCAAAAATATATTATCTGTTTGTTTATTTGTTTGCACATATACTATCATATATGACGTGTTAGAAAACCTGAAATAACTAATTGGTTGTGTGGTATTTAAATATCATTGGGCCGAAATGTTGATATTTTATAAATATCGAAAAAGGAAATTTCCAGAGTTAAAAGGGGAAATTCTATTTTTCTAAAATAGAATTTGAAATTTGAATAGAATAAAAATATTAACTTGTTTTAAAACAATAAAAACAAATAGTTCTTTTATAAACAAAGCTTAGAAATGAAGTGAAAAGAATTATCATTGGATAATTCGGAAATAAAAATACAAATGTGAAATTGAAAAGGGAAATCTATTTTCCAAAAGTAGAAATATCGATTTCAAAAGAAATTGAAATCGAGACTTGTTTAAGAATGAATAAAGAAAATTTAAATAGAATTTGAATATAGAAATTCAAATGGTGTTTGAATACAGAAATTCAAAAGGAAATTCAAATATAGAATTTGAATATAGAAGTTGAAATGGAAATTGAGTATAGGAAATTCAAATATAGAATTTGAATATAGAAGTTGAAATGGAAATTGAGTATAGGAAATTCAAATAGAATGAATTGGAATTTGAATATAGAATTCAAATAGATTGAAATGGAATTTGAATATAGAATTCAAATAGATTGAATTGGAATTTGAATATAGAATTGAAATGGAATTTGAATATAGAAGATCGAAGTATAAATAAATTTATTTCCGGGTCAGGGAAAATCGACAATTTTAGAAGATCGGAAATATTACATTGAAATGGATTTGATATATAATAAAATATATCAGAATGGAGTTGAAATTTATTATAAACGAAGTTTAAAACGTTTATATATAAATATAATTAAAACGAACTTGTCGCAGCACGACAGTTCGTGAATTGGCATTTCGAACTTCATTTGAGTATACAGAACTCAATTGAAGTCGGAATTCTTTGAAATAAGAAACGTCAGGACCAATTTGATAATAGTTTTCTAATGGAGGAGAAAAAACTGGATTTCGTCGAATAGATTTTGAGTTATGTCAAAATCAAATTTTCAGAAGAACAGCGCCAGAACCATTATAAAACCATAACGGTTTATTAAATAAATAAAATGATTTTGAGCAAATAAAATCCGAATTTCATTTACGAAAAATCCAGATTTGAGTTATAAATAATATCTGAACTTGAGTGAAGTAATGAAATGATTTTTGAAACAAAATCAAACCAGGTGTTTAATTGCTGAGTAGAATTTACTAATGTAAAGAAAAATTATTTAATGGAATTTTAAACCGAAATTGGACTTTGGATCAGGAAAAAAGGGTTTGTAAATTCATATTCGAAAATCGAATATGAAACTTGAATTAGAAATGGCATTCGATTGTTTTGAAAATAAATTAATTTATATTTGAACGTGATATGTTCAAATAACAAGTGAAATAGGCTAAGAAGCTAATTTTAAAAAATAAATGGGCGAAACTGAATTCAAACGATGGGATTGAGTTGAATTGAATTGAAAACAGGAGAACATGTGTTTGGCAGGTATGGAATGAAGTATATGAAGATTTTAATTCATGTGCCCGACAAAAAGGTACACGTTTAAATTCCATATGAGGTTTTATGCGCCGTATCGGCTAGCCGCTTGGCTTTTTCTTTTTTCTTTTTGATTGGAGAGGCATGTGTGGCGATTTGGGGATTTTCCCGATGCTCCCGATACAAAGGAGGTTATGGCGAAATTTTCCGGAAATTTAAGGAGTTAGAATATTTTTAAGAAAAATTGATAGTTAAAAATCAAATTATCGATATATATAGAATTCAATAAGGAAACCAACTTAAAAATAGAATATTATAAACAAAAAGGGAAATCTATAATTAAATCTGGTAGAATTAGAAGAAAGAAATATTACGGGTTTAAAATGAATAATTGGTTTTTATAATGTTGATTATTCGAGATAAGTGGTTTTGTCCGTTTTGAAGTTAAGGATGTTTTCAGTGAAGGTCTGAGAGGTAGTTATATCCCAACTTGATCGATTTCATTTTTAATTGATAAATAGCAAGATCCAGTCTCGAAGAGAAGTGTTTGAATAATAGTTAGTTGAATAAAATATTTTGGGTTGTTGTAACGATGTTTTACACAACATTCGTTTTAACCCAAGTGGTGGAATTTTGGAAATATAGAAGTAAATATTTCCTGAGTATAATTAAAGTAGTCAGGAAAGAGATAAGTGATTAAAATCATTTTCAAATTGCAAATAGGAATATTTTCTAAATATAGAAAATAAAATAAGTTGATATTTGGAAATGTTTTCCAAATGGCGTAAGAGGCCAAGATGATTATCGAAAATATTTGGTTAACAAATATTAATAAGAAATGGAGAAGTGAATTAATTAATAGGTCCAGTGATTGATTGATGTTATGGATGAATGGAATGTTTGTTTATTTTTCTTCGATAGTTAAATAACCGACTATCGAAGTGTTTGCCAATATCGTTGTCAATATGGAGAGACTAGTTGGATTGTTATCCGAGAACCACTCCGTATTGGCAGAAGCATTGCAAATCAGATTATATGAAGATAATCGAAGACGGAGTAAAGTGCAAGGGCTCTTTCTATTAATAGAAATTGTGCCTTCGGTTTTGTTCCATCCCAGAACGAACGTATATGGACGAATGCCTGACAGAGTATTTCCAATGATCGAATATGTTGATATGTATAAATATATATGGTGGCAATGGATTTATTCCCTTAGCATAATATCCAGACTATATTTATGCAAATCAATTAGTGATTAAAGGATCTGACAATGTGGCATTCAAAGTGATTGTGCTATCAATGAATGATAAGAAATCGTAGCCTCAGGCCTCAACAACTGGGAAATGACAAAAATCGGCCTGGCAGCATGGCTATGTGGGTCGCTCCCATTAGGGTGTATAATTACCTATCTAGAGAAATTCATTTAATTCCTTATTCTATTCGATGTTGTCCCATTCGGGAAATAGTTGTTGATCCCAACCGTTGGTGATATACATTCGATACACTCAAGCGAAATGAGTGGTCGGTCATGTGTGGGCCGGGTTGCAAGACGTTCTTGTTGAACCCAGTGTATTCCTCTCTAAAGATACACTATCGGAAGGTGGTCCCATACCTTGTCATGTTGGAAATCCAATCTCCAATAAGTGCCATGTGGTTTTTGATTTTATATTACATACATGGAGCGTGAGATGCAAGCGATCCGCTAGATTGGTATTTATTTGATTTAGACACTATTATAATATCACTGGATTTTTGTATCAAAGTGTTTGGATTATAGTAAGGTAAAAACCGTCCATGTTTATGTGTGGGTTGGTCTTACTGTTATCCTTTCTTTCGAAAGGATTTTTTTTTAAAGTTAAACAAATGGTTGGAGCTTACTCACACCAGTCCCATGACTGACCTAGAGTTTATTTTGTTTGTTTTCCCTAAACTCTTGGGTGCCCAAATTTGTACAGGCAGTCAAGTAGTCGGGATTTTACAGATTCACTTGGAGGAGTTTGAAGCAGGAGGCTTCACCAGTTAGCTATAGACTCATATATTCCGCTGTGTACCATGTTTGTATCTGGAAACAGGTGTTTATAACTGTTCCAGGAATAACTGTTGTGCTCTAATGATGGTATGTATATAAAGTTTTTGATTTGTATTTCAAAAGTTATGTTATATAATATATCTTATTCGTTCCACTGTGAGATTTGTCTTCTTTGTTTTCTTCTATTCTAATATTTCTGTCTTTCTATTCCTCATCCTCTAACTTCTTTTTAATAATGATTCGTATTTCTGTACAATTTGGGTTGGACGTGTGGTGTTATTAGTCAACTCAGATAGTACGGATTTGCGGGACATTACAGTCATAGTCCTTGTAACAATAAGCTTCAGAAGAACAAGTTTCTATTGTTAGAGAATGGGACGTTAAAAATTTCGTCAAATTTGTCCTTTAGATTAAAAAAGTATATTGAAAGGATTACAGTAAAATTTTCATTAAATATGTTGCATGAAAAATATTTTTTAGTTGCGCCCAGTGGACGTGTGCGTTGGTTGTGTAAATTTTAGTTTGGGTTCACCTGAGTTTCACTAACTGGATCAAAATTATATCTGATGAGACATTATCAGTATAGTTCCACAATGTGCTTGGCCTATACGAATTTTCCTACGAGCATGTTAGCTTGAATGTCTTCCTTTTTCTATATGCAATGTACTGAAATAAATTATATATGTATTTTCTTACATAAATAATTTTCTCATTTGCAAACTTATCATTATGTGTACATTTTTGTTTTTTTTTCTCTAAAGCTTGCCAATTTACAGGTATTTCTAAATGAATTTCCATGTGAAAGTCATTTTCTTATCCATAGAACTTGTCTCGTTATGCGATGGTAGAACTTTTCAAGCAGAGTTAAACTCGCTTATAAACCGAGTTAAGGCATAAGTTTAAACTAATATTAACTTGGTTTTTTAGTTGAGCTCAACTTTGCTTCTAAACTGAGTTGAACTCGGTCAAAATCTAGGTTAAAAACTCAATTTGAGAGTGAGTTCGCCCTAGTTTTCAAATTGAGTTCAACTCAAGGGACATTGTAAGGAATTGTAAATGATTAACTTCTTTCATTAATAGCAACAACTACCTCATATACCTTGTTTATAGTTGGATATGTTGCATGAAAATATGTTTTAACATTAAATTTAATGCAGCTTCCAAATTATGTAAATAGAGTGGCAAATACTTAATAAAGAATGAGAATGACTGTAAATATATTGAAATGTTTATTTACTTGTAGCATAGTAAATTCATAGCCATGTCATAATTATAATTATTTATACAAAGAATGGGAATAACCATGTGCAGATTGTTTATGATTAGTGTATGTAAAAAATTTCTACATACTGTGCTTGAGTAATACAGTTTTTGTTATGCTTGCAACCTTAAATTTCTATCCTGCTAATCACGTATAGATTGGGTCGTGTTGTGCGTGAGTGTTAATAAGGTGAATTAACGAAGAGATTGTACTTGTTTGTTGTGCATTATGCAAACATACCCTTACCCATCTTCAAACTTAACCAAAGGTGAAAACCAGTGATACGTGAAGTTCTTGTTCATACGAAATGCCATATTTTTCCTAGGAACCGACATGGAGCTCAGTATATTTCTGCAAAGAAAAAAAGAGTAAGAACAGAAATATTTCATTTGAATGTTTATTGTCCGTAACATTTTAACGTTTGCATATTTTTAAAATATACATATTTTGGATGCTCTGTTAAGTTCAAGTGTGCGCATGTAGCTTCAGTTTCAGGCTTGTGGTTTCAATGAATGTAGCATTTTTTGTACTTGTAGAATTACGTGTATCCTTAGTTTTAGTTTTAAATGTCATATACATTGTTGTATTGGAGTTTTAGGCTTGTAGATTGAATATGCACATGTGTATTTCACTTGTTTTATACGTTAAAAAAAGGAAAAGAAGTAGGAGCAACAGCCTGCTTGTTACAACTACCAAATTATATGGGCCAGGCTAGTAGCTTGGCTACCCTTTTAGCTCACATGTCTGGAGCAGGCCCAAGCAGGGTATGACTTGTTAGTTCAGTAATTTTTGACGATGACACACTATACATACACGCGTATATGTACATACTACATGCACACTCATGCAGGTATCAACTCAAGGTGAAGAGCTCAAGATATCTTGGCTACTCAGAAGGAAATTTAATATTTATTTCTCTTAGATGTCATGTAAAATCTCGTGAAAAGATATGAGAAAAACACTTACATTTCTGTGTATGTGCAGGTGACAGATGTCTGCCAATACTATGACAGACGTCTGTCCCTACAGCAGGAAATTCATCCCTAGCACAGCACAGACGTCTGTCATGTATATGACAGACGTCTGTCGCAGGTCTTAGGATAAAATTCCTGCATACACAGACGTCTGTCTTCTTAGTGACAGACATCTGTCTGTATATCTGAGTAACATCAGATTTAGCAGACAGACGTCTGTCGCCAAAGAAACAAACGTCTGTGCTGTACATACGAATACATGTTTTAAACGCACCTCTTTATTCTGAAAGGGTATAACATCTCATTCTTCTTCCTCAAAACAATTTTTCAAAAGAAATTTCTTTTCACAAAAAGGGATCTTTTCAGAAATTACAACTCTTTGATAAACCTTTTGATTATCCATAAATAGATCAAGAGATCCATGCTTTCACTTACTTACTCTTTCTCCTAGATCTATTTGATATTCTGAAAAAGTTATTACTCTCTTAAAGCTCTCTAAATCTCTCACAAGCATACCACTACTTCTATTCTCTCTAAGTACTTAAACTCTCATATCGATTCAAAGAGATTGTAGGAGAATCTTGTACTACTCAGTCAATATCAGTGTTTTATAGAACACAAGATTGTCAAGTTTTCTGCCTGTTTGTAAACCTATTCCTCCGGGTGAAGAGAGGACAGTTTCTTATAGTTGAAAAGGCCGAAGGGGAGCTTCGGGACTGGACGTAGGACGGGAGGTCTGAACCAGTATAAAAGATCGGTGTGATTTTCTATTACTATCTTTTTGATTTTATTATCTGTTACATATTAATACTTGCTATTGTTTAAATACACATATACGATCCTACTATAGACTTTCAATTGGAGAGCAAGGTATTAACAAATAAAAATAATTTGTGTTTGTTTCATCGTGTTTAAAATGGCAAGTAATATTGTTAATAGCATTTTTCAAGAAGGACAATCTACACAAAGACCACCATTATTTAATGGGTCTAATTATGCTTATTGGTCAACACGTATGAGAATTTTTATGGAAGCTAATGGTTTAGAAATTTGGGCTGCTACTCAAAAGAAGTATGAACCTCCAACCACTGAATTAACAACTTGGACTGATGTTCAAAAAGCAGCAGCATCAAATAATTCAAAAGCCATGAATGTTTTATTTTGTGCATTAGATAAAAATGAGTTTTCACGTGTCATGATGTTCACTACTGCCTATGACATATGGAGAACTCTACAAATCACCCATGAAGGTACTACAAAAGTCAAACAAACTAAAATATCGATTTTCCAGAATCAATTTTCATCATTCAAAATGAAAACAGGTGAAACTATTAGTGATATGTATACTAGATTTCATACTATTCAACACGATTTGATGGCTCTTGGTGTTAAATTTATTGATTTTGATTTAGTAACTCGTATATTAAACTCATTAACTAATGAGTGGTAAAGGAAAGTATTAGCCATAGAAGAGGCTAATGATCTTTCTCAACTCAAGGTGGAAGATTTAATAGGAAATCTTTTGTCGTATGAAGCTAACTTGCAGGTTAGGAAAGAACAAAATGTTGAAAAGAAAAATATAGCTTTCCAAGCAAATAAAGAAGATTCAGATTTGGATAAAGAAGAAATAGTGTTCATAGCAAAGAACTATAACAAATTCAAGAAATTCAGAAAGATGACAAAGTTTCAGAAGAACGACAAACCAAATTCAACAAATCAAACATTGGTAAAATGCTATAATTGTGATGAATATGGACATATAAAGAAGGATTGCCCAAAGAATGATAAAAAGAAACAGAAGTATGAGAAGTTCAAAAAGAAAAGAAGAGCATTTCAAGTTACATGGGATGATTCGGAGTCATCTTCTTCAGAAAGCGATAGTGACAGTGACTCGGAACAAGCAAACGTATGCTTAATGGCAGAAGTTGATGAGGTATGTCCTGAACTTACCTATAATGAAATTCTAGAAATTAGCTTGGAATTAGATGACAAATTTAGAGAACAAAAGAAATTAAATAAGGAACTTTCTTCTAAGATAAATAGAATGGAAATAGAGATTGCACTTTTAAAAGATGAGAAAACCATTCTAGAAGAAGAAATAGAAAATTCACAATCCAACAATGACAAATTATCTTTGGAAAATGTTTCTTTTTCTAATAAACTTAGAAATATTGAATTAGAAAAAGAAGATCTCTTAGAAAAATATAATAAACTAAGTAATGATTTAGAAAATTCACTTTCTGAAAATTCAAAACTCAAAAGTGAATTAGAAAAAATTACTACTAATGTTTCAAAATTCAACAAGGGAAAACAAAACTTAGAAAATTTAATAAAAACTTCTAAACCATCAGGAAATAGAAATGGATTAGGATACAAAAAGGATGGTAATTCTAAGCATCATAGTGTTCTATATTAGAAATTTAAGAAAAAGGATGTTCCTAAGAAGGCTCAAACACATAAGGAAGAAAAACTAGTGAGTCTTAAAAGGACTAAGTTTCCAAAAGAAGTGAAAATATGGATTCCTAAAACTAACAACAAACTTATTAGGGAAAAACATATTAAAAACTTCTTGCAAAATGTAATGTATAATTCAAATTATATTTCCAAAGGTCCCAAACCCACATGGGTATGGCTACCTTCTCCGCCTAACATTTAGGACCCTAACGGAGGAAGTGGGTACCAATAAATTCTTTCTATCTTTCAAGTACCTAAAACAAAACAAAACAAAAGGAGAAATGGATCTTGGATAGTGGCTGCTCCAAGCATATGACAGGAAATAAAGACAAGTTATCTAACATAAATTACATGGATGGAGGCACTGTGACATTCGGAGACAATTCAAAAGGCTATGTCATTGGCATTGGTGAAGTTATAAATACTGGTATATCTGACTCTCCTATTATTTCTAATGTTTTATTAGTTAAAAATTTGAAACATAACCTTCTAAGCATAAGTCAACTTTGTGATAAAAAATTTCAAATAAGTTTTGAAAAAGATAAATGTAACATTTTTTATGAACATAAAAATTTAATTTTTGAAGGAATCAGAAATAGAAACATATACATTTTAGACATGAAATCAAAAAAAAAGACAAATTTATGCTTAACAGTGAACCATGAAGATCCATGGTTATGGCACAAAAGATTTTGTCATATAAATTTTAAAAATCTTAATAAACTTTCTAAAAATGAATTAGTTAGAGGTTTACTAAAAATCAATTTTAAAGCAAAAAAATTATGCGATGATTGTCAATTTGGAAAACTTAAAAAGAGTTCTTTCAAATTAAAAAATAAGATTTCTACAAATCAACCTTTAGAATTACTACATCTTGATCTTTTTGGTCCTACTCAAACTCGCTCATTAAATCATAATAAATATGTTTTTGTTATTATAGATGATTTCTCTAGATTTACACGGACTCTTTTCTTAAAACACAAAAGTGATACCTTTGGTTTATTTAAAATATTTGCCAAACGAATAATGAATTTGTTTGATTTAAAAATTAAAAAGATTCGAAGTGATCATGGTGGAGAATTTGAAAATGAATTATTTAAAGAATTTTGTAATAGGAAAGGAATTAGTCATAATTTTTCAATTCCTCGTACACCTCAACAAAATGGTGTTGTAGAAAGGAAAAATCGAACTCTACAAGAATGCGCTAGAACCCTTTTAAATAGTAGTAAATTACCTAAGTCTTTTTCGCCTGAAGCAATAGCTACAGCATGTTATGTTTTAAATAGAGTAACTCTGCGTCCATTAACAAAAAATACATGTTATGAAATTCTTTATGGTAAGAAACCAAATGTTTCATATTTCAAAACTTTTGGATCAAAATGTTTTATATTAAATACAAAAGATAATCTTGAAAAATTTGATCTGAAAGCTGATGAAGGAATTTTTATTGGATACTCTGATAGAAGTAAAGCTTACAGAATCTTTAATAAAAGAACCAATTGTATTGAGGAAAGTTTACATGTTTCTTTTGATGAAAATTTTCAAAGTATTATAAAATCTGAAGAAGATGAAACTGAATTTCAAACTAATACTAATCCTAACCTTAATGAACCAGAAAATAATGTTATTCTACAATCACCTCCTCGTATATTGAAAGATCATCCTTCAAATAATATTATTGGAGACATAAATTCAAGAGTATCTACCAGACATCAACTTCATCAGATGAGCCATGTGGCTTTTATCTCATCACTCGAACCAAAAAATTATAAAGAAGTAGCTAATGATGAGTCATGGATATTAGCCATGCAAGAAGAACTTAATCAGTTTGAAAGAAATGAAGTTTGGGAATTAGTTCCTCGACCAACAGAACAATCAGTAGTTGAAATGGATCTACAAAAATTAATTTGATGAAAATGGAAATATAATTCATAATAAAGCACGTCTGGTTGCACAAGGTTACAACCAAGAAGAAGGAATTGATTATGAAGAAACCTTCGCTCATGTAGCTCGACAAGAAGCAATTCGTATTTTATTAGCTTTTGCAGTTCATCATAATATAAAATTATTTCAAATGGATGTAAAAAGTGCCTTTTTGAATGGATACATAAAAGAACAAGTTTATGTTGAACAACCTCCCCTTTTTATACACGAAAAATTTCCTAATCATGTTTACAAATTAAAAAAGGCGTTGTATGGTTTAAAACAAGCACCCCGTGCTCGATACGAAAGATTAAAATCACATTTAATAAACTCTGGTTTTGAAATCGGAAAAGTAGACACAACTCTTTTTATAAAAAGAATTCAAAATGATATTTTAGTTATTCAAATTTATGTTGATGATATTATTTTTGGATCAACAAATGAGTTTTTGTGTAATGAATTTTCCGACATAATGAAAAATGAGTTTGAAATGTCTCACATGGGAGAACTAAATTTCTTCCTTGGTTTACAAATTAGACAACTTAAAAATGGAATCTTTCTTAATCAAGAAAAGTATTGTAACAATCTTTTAAAAAGATTTAACATGGACAATACATCTGGAAAGTCAACACCAATGAGCACAACTGCTCATTTAGAAAAGGATGAAAATGGAAAAGATTTTGATCAGAAGTTATATCGTAGTATTATTGGCTCACTTTTATATCTAACTACAAGCAGACCTGACATCATGATGAGTGTATGTCTCTGTGCTCGTTTTCAAGCTCATCCTAAAGAATCACACTATCGTGCAATAAAAAGAATTTTAAGATATTTAAATACTACCAGAGATTATGGTTTATTTTATCCTATTGGTAGCTCCTTTGAACTTGTATCATACAGTGATGCAGACTTTGGAGGTTGCAAGTCCGATAGAAAAAGCACAAGCGGTACATGTCATTTTTTAGGTAAATCACTCGTATCATGGTTTAGTAAGAAACAAAATTCGGTTTCACTATCAACATGTGAGGCAGAATATATATCTGCTGCACTAGCATGTGCTCAAGTTCTTTATATACAACAAACCCTACGAGACTTTGGAAAATCTATTACTAATTCATCTATTTTTTGTGATAATACAAGTGCAATTAATCTATCAAAAAATCCTATTAACCACTCTCGAACTAAGCATATAGACATTAGACATCATTTTTTACGTAATCATGTTGAAAAAGGTAATATTTCTTTAGAATTTTTAAATACTAACCAACAACTAGCGGATATTTTTACCAAACCTCTAAATGAAACAACTTTTATAACAATAGAAGACAGTTAGGTATTTGCTCTATTGCTGATTTATAACTAATTTTTACCTTTTTTTCTCTCTACCTTTAATTTTCGGTTGGTGTTTAGTTATCTTCTGCATTTTTTTAAAGATTAAAAAATAGTAAAAACTTACCTATAAATAACCTCATTAAAAATAAATAGTTTTTCATAACAAAACCAATGTCCAATCAATCTTCTTCCTTTAACATCACCTTCACCACCGATAGCTCAGCCGATATACCTCATGATCCAACTCCAACTTCCCGAAATGAACCAAAGTATAAATGGCAAGACTATCGGACCGGCTTCACACCAGAGTCTAAAGTAACAAAACGAGCGTTATTCACCTCACCAGATACGAAACGGAAGATCGACGAAATTCATCACTACCAACAAGAACAACTTAAACTTCAAAAAGAATTGTATTTCGAGCAAAAGGCTTCGTCTACTATTTTAGCTTATTTGCAACAAGTAGCATTAAAGTTCTGTAGCTCTCGTCATAAAGATGTTGCCGAACCTTTACCACTCCCGGTCAATCCACTGGATCCATCCTCTTCCTTTCAGAATACTATTCCGATCCCGAGATTCAACAAACTAAGGAACAACCAGAACCTGACCAAAATACAAATGATCTCACCTTAGCTAACCAACGGATTTTATCAACAAATCAACAAATTCTCGGAAAGAAAGTTACCCGTCTAGAGAAATCATTCTCCACTCGAATGACTAAAGTTGAGAACACATTAGAAAAGGTCGTTCGCTCGCTTGAAAAATCATGCGTAAGGTTCGTGGAAGATCATCATCTAGTTCGTCATCACCATCACCAACCCCACCTCCTATTGATCCTTTAGTTGGCTATGTTCCACCTCCACCTATTTCCACACATGAGTCACCTCCGCATACCCCTGGAAAGGAACCCCTTGCTTCAGCAGAAGAGTCTGAATGGGAACCACATGACGACATTTTGGATACCTCACATGCTTTTGAGAATGTCAACTACTACAACACTGAACAATGGGGCGATACCACCAATCAAGCATCAGATTTCTGGGGATATTTCACCGATGCCTAGTTTCCTAGTTTTTTTCTTCTATGTTATTTTATTTTTTTCTTAAACTTCTTTGGTATTTAACTTAATTACTATTACTGCGTGCTACTCTATTTGGTTCTGTATTAGATCTTCTATGTTTGTTTCTTTGTCCTTTATACATGTTTGTTATGTTGTTTCTTTTTTATAATGACAAAGGGGGAGGAGATATTAAAGGGTCAATAACTCAGGGGGAGCTTTATCAGAGTATAGTTGTCATCATCAAAAAAGGGGGAGAATGTCAGTTCAGTAATTTTTGACGATGACACACTATACATACACGCGTATATGTACACACTACATGCACACTCATGCAGGTATCAACTCAAGGTGAAGAGCTCAAGATATCTCGGCTACACAGAAGGAAATTTAATATTTATTTCTCTTAGATGTCATGTAAAATCTCGTGAAAAGATATGAGAAAAATACTTACATTTCTGTGTATGTGCAGGTGACAGACGTCTGCCAATACTATGACAGACGTCTGTCCCTATAGCAGGAAATTCATCCCTAGCACAGCACAGACATCTGTCATATATATGACAGACATCTGTCGCAGGTCTCAGGATAAAATTCCTGCATACACAGATGTATGTCTTCTTAGTGACAGACGTCTATCTGTATATCTGAGTAACATCAGATTTAGCAGATAGACGTCTGTCGCCAAAGAAACAGACGTCTGTGCTGTACATACGAATACATGTTTTAAACGCACCTCTTTATTCTGAAAGGGTATAACTTCTCATTCTTCTTCCTCAAAACAATTTTTCAAAAGAAATTTCTTTTCACAAAAAGGGATCTTTTCAGAAATTACAACTCTTTGATAAACCTTTTGATTATCTATAAATAGATCAAGAGATCCATGCTTTCACTTACTTACTCTTTCTCCTAGATCTATTTGATATTCTGAAAAAGTTATTACTCTCTTAAAGCTCTCTAAATCTCTCACAAGCATACCACTACTTCTATTCTCTCTAAGTACTTAAACTCTTATATCGATTCAAAGATTGTAGGAGAATCTTGTACTACTCAGTCAATACCAGTGTTTTATAGAACACAAGATTGTCAAGTTTTCTGCCTGTTTGTAAACCTATTCCTCAGGGTGAAGAGAGGACAGTTTCTTATAGTTGAAAAGCCCGAAGGGGAGCTTCGGGACTGGACGTAGGACGGGAGGTCCGAACCAGTATAAAAGATCAGTGTGATTTTCTATTACTATCTTTTTGATTTTATTATCTGCTGCATATTAATACTTGCTATTGTTTAAATACACATATACGATCCTACTATAGACTGTCATGATTAGCCGGTCAGCTCACCTGTAAGAGAAATTATGCATGTGTGTGTATTTCCATATGTGCATACAAAGTTACACTGAGTGGCACTATAACTCTTTGTTCTGCTTGTGTTTTGTTTCAATTAATTAGTTTCGAACATCTCATGTTCTTCGACAGCTTATTTTGGTTATCTTCATTTTCAAAATTCTGTTATTTCAACTGTAATACTCTTTTAAAGTAGCAATGTGGAAAATTCTCTTGTAATGTTAGGCTTACGAGTATCTTAATGTGAGTTTGTGTTTTGTGGAACCACTAGGTTATTGTGTATGAGCAGGCTGATTATAGTCGGCTACTGTGTACCAAGCACAAAAAAATGATATCCAAAGCGCCTCATTTTGAGGCTCATTCAAACCAAGGCAAGTTAATTATTCAATTTAATTTGTATTTTGTATCAATTTATATCAATAACGATGGACATGTTTTGGCTAACGATTAAGAATATATGCATGATTTGTGTTTATTAATTCTGTCGATATATATGTTCTACTTGGGAGAGATCAGGACAATTTGTTGGGCATAGTTGAGTCATTATCTTGAATGGTGTCGGCAATGATGTCGGTATGGAGAACCTTCGTCATGCCTTTAGCCCTTCTTTTTGTGATCACCTTCCACAAGCGCGGTAAACCTAGAAAGAAAGAAATATTTTTTATATTGTTTTAAAGCTAAAATTTACATTCACATACCATAAATAACTAAAACAGAAGAATTTTAGCTTATCTAGAACACTAAAGTCCAGTGGTTTTATGGTTTTTGATCGGTGATGCAATTTAGATCTAATAAAATAACCTGTAGATAAACTTTAGATGATCTAAACTTTTTACACTGCTATGGCTATAGACATGATGACTGCAGACAGTGGATGATCACCTCTTATTCTGAACCCTAGCTAGAATTGGAAGAAGCAAAGTGATAAGACCATTGATTTTGTTGTTGATCCAAATGATTGTAGTCGGGCTATTGCACATCTTACTTGTTATATGCGACCCAGGTTTTCAATCAATTCTTGAAACCATCATGTATTCATTTTTCAAAAATAGTCTGCATTAAAGATATACGGTCTTAAAACCTTAACTCTCAGTTATAGAGCAAGCAATTTAAAGCAAGTTGGTTATGATTTTGCATGGTAGAAAATTGTGTTATATCACACAAGCACGTACAAGTAAATAAATAAATATGCATGATCTTGCATAGTAGAAAAGAATGTTATATCACACAAACACATACTCCAAATGTTGAACTCAACGAGATCTACTGTGTCATAATCAATGTTCAAAGCGTCGTCCTAATGTGTGCGTGCACATGTTTTTGTTTGGAAGAGCCATATGATTATTTGGAGAGTCTCGTATCTTCATGCAGTAAATATTACAAACTTGTTTATTCAGGTGAAGAAAGGATGTCAATTGCAGTATGACAAGAAACAGTAGAGTATTTATTGCTTAGCTAATCTGGATATGGCATATGTCATAACAGAGCTTTGTCTACGTCCACCTTTTACATTGAAGAAACAAGTTGAGTACATGATCAGCTGTAGTTCGGTTAGCCCCAGAATACATTTTTTATCGAAAGAAATGAGTGTTTATAATTGTCCTCACTTTTGTGCATGCTCACAATCGTCTTTTGAATCTATATCTATTAGTCTGATTGAGCGTAAGTTGGGAGAATGAAGGTGCAGTTCACTGAAGTACCCCTACTGTTTGTTAGGAGCAAGCATAATTAGATGTTGTGTTTATGTTGTTTGTTTGAGTAAAAATTGAAAGTCATCATATTTTTAAGGTATTAAAACTTAAATGTGTATTTAGCGTATGACATAAAATATTTTACCGTCGTGACAAGAGTGATTCCACAGACTTTTTATAAGCATCAGTGAAAAATCCATAATACTAAAGAGATTATAAACATCAGAGAAGAGATTATACCATCGTAGCAATAAATTCTAGTCATTACAGTGCTACAGAAGAGATTATAAGCATCAGTGAAAAATCCCATGCCTGAACGACAATAGCAGTGAAATGGTAAAGTTGAGTTTTTGCATTATCAAATGTCTATAATACCGAAGGTGTTTTTTTATTAGACGTTGCTTCTGTCGTGCTGTGGACAGAGCTAGTGGTTGATTCTGAACTATATAAACCGGTTTGGACTGAATTTTCTGAGCATTCACGAAAAAGACATACTTCGTAACTAGTTGAGAAAATTATATCAGAAGTATAAATATTAAGGTATGTCCTTGTTTGTATTATATGATCACTGCACCGCACGGTTAGTGAACTTTAGTAATTTTATATATTATCAACTGAATAGCAGGTTTGAAGATCCTTGTTGTTTCATGCAACCATTTTAACTCGTAAAGGCCATGGAAAATTAAGGAGATAATGCATTTTTCTTTTACACGTTTCAGTGTCGTAGATCCCATTTTTGACAAGGTACTTATTTTACAAAAACAAGTTATGCTTCACATTTGAGTGGTTTATATTATAGATTAATTTATTATTGATTTTTTAATTTGGCTTATACTGAAGGAATGCATATGGAAGTTCAAGCATTTTTACTACCTGAATCTCAAGGATTTGTGAATCTTTTAGCTAAGCATGCTTTTAACATTGAGTTTGGATAATTTTAGAAATCAATCTTTTGGTTCTGAGATGTGTACAATCATGTCTGACTAATTACAGCATAGCAGGTCCGCATGGTTAGCGAACTTTAGTAATTTTATATATTATCGACTTAGTCGCAGGTTTGAAGATCCTTGTTGTTCCATGCAACCATATTAACTCGTAAAGGCCAGGGAAAAATAAGGAGATAATGCATTTTTCTTTTATATGTTTCAATGTCGAAGGTCCCATTTTTGACAAGGTACTTATTTTACAAAAATAAGTTATGCTTCACATTTGAGTGGTTTATATTAAACATTAATTTATTATTGATTTTTCAATTTGGCATATACTGCAGGAATGCGTATGGAAGTTCAAGCATTTTTACTGTCCGAATCTCAAGGATTTGTAAATCTTTTAGTCGGGTATGCTTTTAACATTGAGTTTGGATAATTTTAGAAATCAATCTTTTGGTTCTGAAATGTGTACATTCATGTCTGACTGTTTATAGCATAGCAGGTCCTAGCAGAAATGATAATTCTTAGAACTCTAATTTTCATTTCACGACTATGAAGATGGAAGTATGGATTGGTGGGACATCTGAAATCCTATAAATCCACTCTCTTCTGTACATTACCAAGCAGCTGTCCATTCAATTAGCTTTTGCACTTGTTTTAAGAAATCTCCCATCCTGTAAATGATTACGAATGTTGGCTAAATGTTCCTTTTGATGTTCCATTTCCTGTGATTCTATAGTTGTGACTTCATAGTGTTTTTTTTTTCTTTTTTTGTAGATATGGAATTTAAAAAGACAATATGATAAATCAGATTGCATAGAAAGTATTTACAAGCAAGTTTGGTTATTTTTGTCTACAAGTATATTATATTTATATTATCAGCCATATACTTGTTGTGTAACTTGGATTGTTACGATATATTTGTATTATTATTTTTTGTTCCTTTGAAAATATGGTTTATCATTGTTTTATGGTAATCTGCTTATAGTGATTTTGTTGTGATATATTAGATAGTAATATATTTATACTTTTTTGTTTTGACTGTCAATTTGAAACGCTTAGTAAGTGTTATTAGTTGTTATGTTGGAACACCTAGTAAGTGTTGTTGTTTATCAACTTGAAACACTCACTAAGTGTTGTTGTTTATCAACTTGAAACACTCACTAAGTGTTGCTGATTATCAACTTGAAACACTCATGAAGTGTTGCAGTTTATCAATCTAAAACACTTACTAAGTGTTTCGATTTGCCAACCTGAAACACTGGCAAAGTGTTTCAATTTGTAAATCTGAAACATAATATAGGTGTTTCAAAAATATGCAACATACTAATTTCCAACAACTAAAAAGTGTTCCTAAAAATTTTAGCAACATCTTACTATCGTTTCCGATTGGCCATTTTGGTGTTGTGGTGACTAGGATTTCTCTTACAGCTTAGACTTGGATTTATTGAGATGTAACGTTTTGACTTGCTCCTTACTTTAGTATGGCTTATGGTGAGGGATATGATTTTATGTACTCTGATATTTTATTTCATGGGATATTTTGTAAGGTAGATTTGAGACATTTTGTTAGTTGTAACTGGTTTTGATGTACTTGTGAGACTATGCTTTATTTTTAATAATGAAGCTAAAAATTTTCCGCTGCTTATTTTGTCTGTCATCTAAATTCTCTGTAATGATTACCTATTGCGCTTCACGAAACTTAATGCATTCTCTTATGAGTGACATTAACGGACGTGGGGTGTCACAGGTAATGTGGTTGCAAATGCATTGAGTAGGCAGAGGATGGCCTTGAGTTCTCTATTCGTAGAAAGGCAGAGCTTGGAGTTTATCTCGACCTTTGATTTTAAGCCTTCTATGGGTTTCACATTTGGTTTGTTGGCATCATTGGAGGTGCGACCTACTCTTATGGAGTGCATTGGGACAACGCAACGAGAGGATCAGCTATTGATGGACATCTTGGATAGGCTCGGTAGAGGAGAGGCCTCTAGTCACCTAGCTAGATATTCTACAGGTGAGAAAGGGTGGCTAAGACGAGACGGAAGGCTGTGTATCCCTAGAGTTGGGGATTTTTTGAGATCAGTTCTTGAGGAGGCTCATCATTCTCAGATGACTATTTATCCGGGTGGTGACAAGATGTACCGAGACATAAAGCTAGTTTTTCATTGGACTGGCATGAAGAAATATATGGCAGAGTTCGTGGCCCGATGGTTGACTTGTCAACAAGTTAAGACTAAACAAAGAAAACCTTGTGGATTGCGTCAACCCTTGGATATCCCATAATGGAAGTGGGAGAGCGTCTCTATGGACTTTATTGATGGGATGCCCCGATCAAAGAAGGGCAACATGAGTATTTGGGTGATAGTGGATAGGCTTACTAAGAGCGCTCACTTTATTCCGGTCAAGAGCATGAGGACGACAACATGGCTAGCATCGGTATATCTTAAAGAGATCGTCCGACTTCATGGGGTACCTTTTAGTATAGTAAATGACCGAGACCCCATATTTATTAGCAAGTTTTGGGAGAGCTTGCAAGAGGCCCTAGGTACACAGTTACTACTTAGCACAACTTATCACCCTCAGATCAATGGAAAGACTGAGTGGGTCAATAGAGTTCTTGAGGATTTACTAGAGACTGTGTATCCTAGATTTCAGAGGGACTTGGGAGGAGCATCTCCCATTGGTTAAGTTTGTCTACAACAATAGTTACCAGTAAAGCATAGGGATGGCTCCCTTCAAGGAACTTTATGGACAACCATGCAGATCGCCGACTTGTTGGTGGGAGTCTACGGACAAACTTCTACTTGGGCCGGAGATGATTAGAGAGACTTCTGAGAAGATAGATCTTATTCAAAGAAGGATGAAAGCAGCTCAAGATAGGCAGAAGTCATATGCCGATAAGAGAAGGATTAACTTGGAATTCAAGGTAGGAGATATGGTCTTTATCAAAGTATCGCCTTTGAGCAATGTAGTTCGATCTGACTCGGTAGGGAAATTGGCGCCAAGGTTCATAAGATCATTTGACATAGTTGAGAAGATAGGCCAAATGGATTACGGAGTTAAACTACTGGAGAGACTGGCAGGATTTTACGACGTGTTCCATGTCTCCCATTTGAGGAAATGTCTACATGATTCAGCAAATATAGTTGAGCCAAGTACGCTTGAGGATGTTGAAGTAGAGAAAGAGGCATCAGTTCGGAAAGTTCCTACCCATATACTGGAATCTGTAGTTAAGAAGCTACGAAACAAAGAGATTAAGTTAGTGAAGGTCCAATAGGGAGAAGATAGAGATGAAGCGACATGGGAACCTGAGGACATGATTCACGCTTCTTACTCTTTTCTCTTTGAGAATACGTTCATAATTTCTTTCTAAGTCTTTGAGTTTAAATTTGTTTATCCCTATCATTTGAATCATCGATCCTTAGGTAGAAACCTATGTTTGAAAACATGTGTTTGAGACATGTTATGTTTGATGATTGTAAGTGCATGCAAGTGTTTGCTAGTGGATGCCAGTGGATGCATATATACACAAATTAGGCACTAGATCAGCTCAAGCACTTACATATTGTATATGGATGTGTGCACATTTCTTTTACTTTCAATGGATGGAAATGGTTGGATCATCACATGGACGCAGCATTTTGATGCATGGTTGTGTAGACATATAGAACCTATATGTATTATTAGGGTTATTTGCATACATATTGGATACATGGCACAAACATACATTGCATTAAGGGGGTCAACTGAATAAGTAGACCACCTGATTTTCACATTAGTTTAGGGATATATACACAACACCTTTGCATATGTTCATACAAAGCATTAGAAATTTTAAGGATAATGGATGCTTACGGATGATGGATGAGTAGATAAGTGTAGATTTTAAGTATTAACATTCTTCTTAACTCAGATATTTCGGGGATAAGTGTAGGTTTTAAGTATTAACATTCTTCTTAACTCAGATATTTCGGGGATGAAATCCTTTAAGGGGGGAGAATGTAACACCCTATATTACACGGTAATTATACTAAGAAGATAATAAAATGAATATTAAATAATTTAATATTCAGAACTAGGTAAAACATGCTTTTCCATTGCATACGTTATGAAATTTTTGTTCAGATAGACTCCCAGTTTGCGTAAATCGGATTAAATATGAACAAGTAATGGACTTAAGAACAAGTAATGGACTTAAGAAGATTGCACTAAAATATATACATATTATATATAAATAAAAATAAACAACGCAGTAGAAAGCAATGGTAACTGAGCGACCCGCCCATAACTGGATCGACCCGTAGGTCGACCCATGTCTAAGGCAGGTCGACCCTAGGGTCGACACAGTAGTTAGGTGGGTCGACCCACCTACATGTAGAGGCAGGTTCCTGAGATCGAATATGGAACATTTTCTTCACCATGTATGTGCGTTGACTCAGCATTGGGTGTACGGTTGGATTTATAAACCTAAAATCTAATGATTTAGGATTATCTTAGGTAATATATAAATAGGCTAGCAGCCTCATTGTTTTCTACACACAAACATACTTCATTTCTTCCTCCTCCTAGCTATATTCTAAATAAAAATATGAACAAACATTGATTAAAGCGGACAATTCTAATTTTTCAACAATAACAAATCTAAAGAGGACTTTCTTCAACAACCACAATATAAAAGAGATTTTTCTGAACTTCAATCCAACCACCGTGAGTTCTAATCATTTTCAAATTTGATAATTAAACAATATTATGACAGTAAATAAATCTGGATCCGAGATTATACAATAGTTACATGTTTATATGTTATTGTTTTACAATTAATTATTTATTCAGTTTTTCAGTTATTATCTGTCACATGTATATCCTTATTATCCCCTTTTCTGTCTTAACTTTATTTACAGTCTTATGCCTATTTATTCAGTTTTTATATATATATAAATACATATATATATTCTGAATTGGATCTGGGCTTTCTCTTTTTTCCTTTTTATTTTTTGTTATACCTAGGCCATCAAATGCCTAAGGCTATTCACGATTAGAATTGCGTAAAATTGGGTTAAATCAGAATAGCTTAAAATGACAGTAAAAAGGAGAATTAAGCATATTGAAACACGAAATCTAATGGCGGTATAATTGGGATAATATGCAAAACATGTTAAACTAAATTGGTTAAACTTAATTTAAATGTTAAGTAGAACATGTTGTGAGGATCAGATGCAATTAAGTAAAATAGGTAACTTAATATACGTATACATCTAAGCAGGTGCTTATTTTAGGGAAGGGGTTGTACACAAAATAATAAATGTCATTTATAACCGTGCTTATTAATAAACTTAAACCTATTAAGTTATTACTTGTTAATTAATAAGCTAAGAGGTCCCGCATCTTGTTGTTGGTATCCGATTTTAGGACTCTTAAAATCCGAGTTTTGGGGCACAAGCCTAGGGGGTGGCTTGTGTCAATCTTGTTGTATGGAACCTATATCAGTCAGTATCCTTGTTAGTGTATTAGAGTGGGTCCTCGCACTAGGTAGGGGCCAGGGCACACTTTACTAATCTGGATTGTAAGAGGTTCAAAGGTAGAAGGTGGGCACAGGCACGTTACGGTGGGGTCATGAGCGTGCATGAGTCTGATTGGGGAAAATAAGACGTTGTAACACCAACGAATAGGTCTGTGTCTTATAGTTGATGGGTTAGGGACTGATATCCTCTACTGCCGTAGCTGGCACATGATATTTGCATAATAGGGAGCCGATCGCATGGGTAGCAATTAGGGTAACACCTAATCATGATAATCTAGTAATTGGTGCAGTAACTTGATTCTTGGGATATGAATGAGAAGCGTACATTATCTTTACCTTGTCTCATTATCTTTCTATCTCGTTATCATGTTACCTCGTTTATTCCGTACTTGTTTTATTGTAGTTTCATGTTCAACATTATTTATCAATCTTGGTACTTTCTATCTTATCATATTGTTGAAAACCACAGGACCTCGCCAGACTTTATATCTGACCTATTTTGTTTTCCTTCACTTTTCCTTTCCCCCTCAGGTTCTCAGAGTGGTGGTGGACAATAACTACGACCATAATTCTATCTTGCTTGGACTTGGATTGCTTTCTTTTCCATGTATTTCTTCAGTTTTTTATTTATCTTTATTGTTATGATATTTGATATATATTATTTATGGGTTTTTGTACTCTGATATTATTGAGACAAATGTTTATGGTTTTGACATTGATGGTTCATTTGAAAACATAATGGCATGTTTTGATTTGAAATAAAAAGTTGAAATTTTCCGTTGCATTTTATATACTGTCTTGTTTAATTAGTCTCTATATTATTATCGCGCTTTACAAAACTTAATGCATCCTCATATGGGTGACATTAAGAGACATGTGGTGTCACAATAGGAAATCCGCCCGTAGAGTATCAAGTGATCATAGGAATACGCCCATATATACGATAGCCTTAAGCAACCAATAGTAGTCCGCCTCTTTCCATTAAATGCATATGTGTGCAATGTATTTAATTATATATATATATATGTGTGTGTGTGTGTGTGTGTGTGTGTATTTTATCCAGTTAGATGTAAACTTGGTAGATTTGTAATCCTAAGTATAAGGAATAGACTTCCTTCTAAACTTAAAGAATTTTTATTCACCAAAAATGTTGTTCCGACCACCCAACTTTTAACGACACAGATTAGTACATAGAGATGTTTGATTGATGATGTTAAGGAGTCGGAAGCTTGGCGACAAAGACTTCTTTCCAGTTTATTATTATCATTGTGTCTAGTAGTTGATTGTATTTATGGAATATTTATGGTATACCTTTATTATGACATTGGAATTTATGATGTAATTGACATTATGTGGTTTTTATGAAATGGCACATCTATTTTAATTATTATATTTTGTCCATTTCACTATGTGATTCTGATTTCATGTTTGTCTGCCTATGTTATTTTATTTTCTATAAAACCAATAGCTTGCTTGTAATGACTCTAAGTTCCTATGGGCCTTTTCTGAATCAGGATTTAGGGCCATTCCAGGTTGATTGTTACATTGACACCTCACAACATCATAAACACGAGATCACAACAAAAAGCAATGAAGATGAGCAAAGAGAACAAGATACAAAAAACAACAGTAATATATCTACAAGTTGTACAAGTCAAGTCAAGTGCACACTAAGGCTAAAACTGATCATCGCATGGTGGCAATAGCTAAAAGTGGGATATTCAAAACTAAAATATATATTACAACACTTAATGACATAGAGCCTACAAGTTATGAAAAACCCATTAACAATGAAAAGCGACAAAATGCTATGAGTTTGGAATTCAAGGCAGTGATAAAAAATAAAACTTGAAGCCTAGTTTCACTACCCAATCACAAAATTATCATAGGTTGTAAGTGGACAATCAGTTTAAAAAGGAACCCAGATGTAAGCATATTTAAACACAAAGAAAGATTAGTGGGCAATGAGTACTGATAACAATTTGGCTTCGACTTTACTGAGACATTCTCTCTATTTGTTAAGCCAACAACTATTATAATAATCATGACAATTGCACCGAACAAACAATGGAAAATAAGACAACTTGATGTGTACGATGCATTTCGAAATGGTGAACTACATGAGGAAGTCTATATGCAACAAGCTAAAGGGCAATGTAAAGGTGAAAGTAAGGCTTTAATGTGCAAATTACACAATGCAATATATGAATCGAAGAAAACATAAAGAGTTTAGTATGACAAACTCAAAGTCACATTTACAACTATTGGATTCACAATGGCCAAATAAGAATGTTCTCTATATACAAGGATAAAAGGCGGTGCAATTATTTACTTATTTATATATATATATATGGATGATATACATATAATTGGAGTGATGAGAATGAAATAAGAAACATCATAAAATATCTTAATAAGGCATTTCCAACAAAAGACATGGGAAATGTGAACTACTTTTGGATATACGAGTCCAACAGAACTCAAGTTCATAAATTTTCATGTCATAAAAGAAATATATTTATAAAATACCCATTTGTGCAAGCATTGATAAGGCTAACCCGCTACCTATACATATGATAAGCAACCTACATTTATCTAAACACACAAGGAAGCCATCGATAACGTAAAGCAATATAGAAGCATAGTGAGTGCACTTCAATCTGTGACTATCACTAGACCAGAGTTATGCTACAATGTCAACAAAGTCTGCCAGTTCATGCAAAGTCCCTAAAGAAAACATTGAAGAGCAGCTAACGTATTTTAAAATACTTGAAAGGCACACAAGATCTCTGATTATCATTACATTCCAACAAAAATAAACATGCAAGATTATAATAATGCTGATTAGGCCTCTGCCCTTGATGATCAGAGATCCACATTAGGATAATGTGTCTACATGGGCCGAATCCGATTTCATTCTGCTCAAAGAAACAACCCACTATCTTGCGTTTAAGCAATGAAGTAGAGTACAAATAAGTTGCCAGCACAATTGCCGAGTTAATGTGGATCAAATCCATGATTAGAGAACTTAGAATAGAAAATATCAAAAAGCCAATGATTTAGTACGATAGTCTGAGCACTATTTCCTTATCAACCAATCATGTTCAACATTCACTCACAAAGTAAATCAAAATTGATCAGTACTTTGTGCATAAGCAAATTACGAATGGAAAATTGAAGGTGAGCCATGTTCCTGCCCTCTTTTAATACACAGATATTCTCATGAAAGTCTTGTCGGTCAAAAATTTTCATCAATTCGAGATAGTTTGAAAATGGTTGATAGAGGCAGAGAAAGAGGGATATATGGAAACCCTAACTTGAATCGAAAGGGGGAGAATAAAGCAAAAGTCTATTCTCACCGAAGAATATATCTGAACACATTAGCAGGCCAAAGGTTGGATAAGGCTCTATCTTCATCTCAATATGGTCGAAGTCCAGTATAGTTTTATTTAAATTTTTATGGTTAGGTCAAAGGCCATATCATCATCGCAATATGCTATTTTGCATTTACAATATCTCTGTGCATTGTAAAATAATTTTTGCATTTATATCTGTTTCTCTTTTAAAAATGATTTAAATTCAATCAACTTGCAAAAGACAAATTCTATTTAAATCCACGGTTTTGCTGAATCCACCCAGCAAAATTGAAAAAAGGGATGAACCCAGCAAAATCTATGCTTGCAAATCTTCCATCTCGTGGTTTATTCTCCTCCTCCGTTCTTTTTTCCTATGGTATTCTACTTTTCTCTTTTATAATCGCTCTTTACATGTTTTCAGCATATGTACTTCTAATTTGAGTTAAATGAATGTAAACGGGAGCTAGGGCTTATGTTTGTACCCATGATACCTCACCTCCTGGTAATTTTTTTTTGATTTCCAAGAGTAGTTCTGTAAATTGGCTTTATAACTGTTGCTAATTTTGAATGTTGGTGGCGTAGAGGACCAAATAATTGCCATGGACGCATCCAACATTTTGATTAGGTCGCTTATGTTTAGCAAACAAAAAAATAAACCGAAGGACAAAAGCAAAGGAAAAAGGTACGATTCTAGCCTCCTCTCTAAACCCCACATTCTTCTCAAGACTCCGCTTCCATTCTATATCTGCTTTATTCTGTTTTGTTCCATATTGGGATTCTTACGAAAACAAAACATTTATAAATCCCCTAACTCTCTAATAATATCGGGAATGAACAATCTAGTGTTTATTTGGATTTTGGATTTTGGATATAAGTAAAAAAATGGATTTTTAAGTGTATGCGTAAATTTACAATTTAGTCTGATTTACTTTCTTTCATTTTTACAGTAAATCAAATTAGCGCAAAAGCATGGATTTGGGTATTGTAAATTATATATGTTAAACCTCCGTTTCTTAAAAATAGATGGTTTAAATGTAATTAAACGCGTATGACCAAAATCCTTATTTTGTGTAAATATCTCAAATAAAAGTAAAGCGGTACTAGAAGAAATATACATATTGTTGTAATTCACCTTGTCCCTTTTTATTAACCTATGCTACAATTTATT
This sequence comes from Allium sativum, assembly GCA_030737875.1. Taxonomy (NCBI): domain Eukaryota; kingdom Viridiplantae; phylum Streptophyta; class Magnoliopsida; order Asparagales; family Amaryllidaceae; genus Allium; species Allium sativum. The sequence continues at coordinate 240,103 of JASFAX010000079.1, forward strand.
ATGTTATGTTATTTCCCTATTATTGCTTTAGATTTGAAATGAGAAATTATATGCTATGTAGTGGAAGTTTGTGAAATATGACTTGTAAACCTTAAATATGTGTTAGGATTGACATTTCTACGTTTAGAACGTTCCTTTATGCATGCCTTTAATCACACTCTTATATATATAGCATATTTAACGTATTAAAAATACGTACTAAATGCATTTAATTAGGAATTCGAATTTAAAATATTCCCGTAGGAAATTTTTATGTTGTGTGTGTACTAATGGCTTTTAAAATATTAAACGATATGAGACATGAAGTTAATCCCTTATAGTAGAAGTGTGCCCGGAACCGACTGACAAATCCAGTAGCTACAAGAAGTCGAGTTAATGTGAGATGTCAAATGCCATAGGCCATTTATAATAAATACATGTGGTGCGAGGTTAACCCCTACTTGTAGTAGAAGTCTGCTCAGAACCATCTGGCATATCAAACAACTATAAGAAGTTGAGTTAATATGAGACGTGTATAGTGTAATAAATATTTGTGTGAAGTAGGTCTGCCTCAGTAGATATTGAGTGGTTGATCCACCTTATTTAGGTATTAAGAGGGTATGACTTGGCATGTTCCTAAAGTTTACTCCTTGGATTTAGGCTAAAGTCATGGTACCCGCCGTTGTTAGGTATTAAGTGTTCAATGAGTCCGTCTTTCTCTAATAATCATAAGGTACTAAATGGTCTTAAATAAAACGCTATACAAATGTGTTAGGTAGTTCTCCACAAGTTATCTGCTTCTTATATAGGGAATATGTGAGGGCACACGTAGGGATGGGCTACTAAGAGTTTCACCGATCAGTAAGGGGAACCGCCTATCTAAAAAAAGTATTAAGTAGCTAGGAGTTCACCTATAATGCCAACTAGATAGTAACACATTGGTCCGCCGGAGCGGTCATAAATGGTAATGAGTGTCTACCTTCATCTGGTATTGAGTGTAGATTACTATCTCTCCCATTACGTCTGAGAGAATGTTTGATAACATGACTATTAGGAAATGAGGTCTTAAGTGACTAGGGTCCTCCATAAGGTCTTAAGTGATCATAGGAAATCCGTTCATAGAGTATCAAGTGACCATAGGAATACCTCCATATATACGATAGCCTTAAGTGGCCAATAGTAGTCTGCCCTTTTCCATTAAATGCATATGTGTGCAATATATATATATATATATATATATATGTGTGTGTGTGTGTGTGTGTGTATGTGTGTGTGTGTATGTATATATATATGTATATATATGTGTGTGTGTGTGTGTGTATGTGTGGTGTGTTTGTGTATTTTATCCGTTTAGATGTAAACTTGATAGATTCATAATGCTAAGTATAGGAAATATGTTTCCTTCTAAACTTAAAGAATTTTTATTCACTAGAACTGTTATTCTAACCACCCTCCTCTTAACGACACATATTAGTACGTGGAGATGTTTGATTGATGATGTCAAGGAGTCGGAGGCTTGGCGACAAAGATTTCTTTCCAGTTCATTATTATCATTGTGTCTAGTAGTTAATTGTATTTATGGAATATTTATGATATAGTTTTATTATGACATTGGAATTTATGATGTAACTGACATTATATGGCTTTTATGAAATGGTACATCTATTTTAATTATTATATTTTGTCCATTCCACTGTATGATTCTGATTTCCTTTTAGTTTGCCTCTGTTATTTTATTTTCTATAAAAAACAATGGCTTGCTTATGATGACTCTAAGTTCCTATGGGTCTATTCTGAATCGGGATTTAAGCACATTCCTGGCTGATTGTTGCAGTGACACCTCACAACATCATGAACATGAGATCACAACAAAAAGCAATGCAGATGAGCAAAGAGAACAAGATACAAAAAACAACAACAATATATCTACAAGTTGTACAAGTTCAGGTCAAGTGCACACTGAGGCTAAAAATGATCATTGCATGGTGGAAATGGCTAAAAGTGGGATATTCACACCTAAAGTATATATTGCACCACTTAATGACATAAAGCCTACAAGTTATGAAAAAGCCATTAATAATGAAAAGCGGCAAAATGCTATGAGTGAAATATTTAAGGCACTTATCAAAAATAAAGCTTGAAGCCTAGTTTCACCACCCAATCACAAAACTGTCATAGGTTGTAAGTGGATATTCAAGTTAAAAAGGAATATATAAATGTAATATATCTAAACACAAAGAAAGATTAGTGGCCAATGGGCACTGATGACAATTTGGATTCGACTTTAACGAGACATTCTCACTAGTTGTTAAGTCAACAACTACTAGAATAATCATGACAATTGCACCGAACAAACAATGGAATGTAAGACAACTTGATGTGTACGATGAATTTTTGAATGGTGAGCTACATGAGAAAGTCTATATGCAACATGCTAATTAAAAGGCATTGTAAAGATGAAAGCAAGGGTTTAGTGTGTAAATTACACAATGCAATATATGAATAGAAGGAAACATCAAAAGTTTGGTATAACAAACTCGAAGTCACATTTACAAGTATTGGATTCACAGTGACCAAATAAGAATGTTCTCTATATACAAGGATAAAAGGCAGTGTAATTATTTACTTATTTATGTATGTGGATGATATACTTATAACTAGGGTGATGAGAGTGAAATAAGCAACATCATAAAATATCTTAATGAGGCATTTTCAACAAATGACCTGGGAAATGTGAATTACTTTTGGGTATCTGGGGCCAACAGAACTCAAGTTCAGAAATTTTCATGTCACAAAAGAAATATATTTATGAAATACCCATTTGTGCAAGCATGGATAAGGCTAACCCGCTACTTATACAGATGACAAGCAACTTACATGTATCTAAACACAAGAGGAAGCCATCGATAACATAAAGCAATATAAAAGCATAGTGAGTGCACTTCAGTATGTGACTATCACTAGTTCAGACTTATGCTACAGTGCCAACAAAGTCTATCAATTCATGCAAAGTCCCCAAACATTTAAGAGCAGTTAAACATATTTTAAAATACTTGAAAGGCGCACAAGATCTCAGACTATCATTAAAATCAACAAAAATATAAACATACAAGCTTATAATAATGTTGGCTAGGCCTCCGACTCTAATGATCGGAGATCCACATTAGGATAATGCATCTACATGGATCGAATCCGATTTCATTCTACTTGACGAAACAGCCCATTGTCTTGCATTTAAGCACTAAAGTAGAGTACAGATCTGTCACCAGCACAACTGCCGAGTTAATGTGTATCAACTACTTGATTCGAGAACTTGGAATTGAACATATCAAAAAGGCAATGATTTAGTGCGATAATCTGAGCACTATTTCCTTATCAACCAATTATGTTCAATATTCGCTCACAAAGCACATCGAAATTGATCAGTGCTTTGTGCATGAGAAAAGGATGAAGGGGAAATTAAAGGTGATCCATGTTCCTGCCCTCTTTCAATACACATATATTCTCACGAAAGCCCTGTCGGTCAAAAAAATTCATCGATTCGAGACAATTTGAAAATGGTTGATAGAGGCAGAGAAAGAGGGATACATGGAAACCCTAACTTGAATTGAAGGGGGGATAATAAAGCAAAACTCTATTCTCACCGAAGACAATATATCTAAAGACATTAGCAGGTCGAAGACCAGATAAGCCATATCATCATCTCAATATAGTCGAAGTCCATTATTGCTTTATTTACATTTTGTATGAGTACGGTTGAAGGCCATATCATCATCGCAATATGCTGTTTGCATTCACATCATCTCTATGCATTGTAAAATAACTTTTGCAACTATATCTATTTCTCTTTTAAAAACAATTTTTAAATTCCATCAACTTACAAAAGGCAAATTCTATTTAAACCCATGTTGTGTTGAATCTAACCAGCAAATTTGAAAAAAAAGGAGGAATCCAGCGTTTTGCTGAGTTAACCCATGTATTATTAAAAAAAATTACCCTCACTCGTAGGAGTCCTATGTGTTGCCCAAAAGGCACCTCGTAGATCCCCTGCGAGGTGCCTTCATGACACCTCGTAGAGGTCGTACTTAAAGAAACCTCGTAGAGCACCTACGAGGTGCCCTAGATGCTTTACGAGGTATGCTGACATATATATATATATATATATATATATATATATATATAGCAAAACATGTGTAATGTCTCGTATTTTTGGTAGTTAAATATTTAATTTAATTTATTATTTTAAATATTGATTTAGAATTTTTAATGGATTTAAAATCACTGTTTGAAATCTTATTAACATCTAAAATGTAGATAAAAATATACTCTTTGATTTCATGTTTTATTTACAATAAAGAATGCAAATAAAATGTATCTTATTAATTTCATATTTTATTTGTAATAAGGAATACAAATAAAAATATACTCTCTTATTTCATGCTTTATTTACATTGAGGAATGTAAATAAAATAGTAACTTTCTATTTCTAGTTTTATTTGCAAATAAGGAATGCAAATAAAAAGATAATCTTTAATTTTAATATTTTGTTTACATCTAAGGTTGTAAATAAAATGCTTCTTTTTACTACGGTATTTATTTGCCTCAAACCATGCAAATAAAATGTAATCTTTTAACTACAGTGTATATTTGCAATTAAAAATGCCAATGACATATAATCTTTTATCAAAGGGTTTGTTTGCAACCAAAATGGCAAAATAAAATGCAACTCTTTACATCATATTTGTTTCATTTTTTCACAATTGCTAAAACAAACATTTTCAATTTTATTCCTTTAAAGTGACAAACGCATTACTCTTTTTATTTCAACAAAAATGAAATTTTTAACCTATCTTTAATTTACAACTGAAAATGTGAGGATAAAAGGTAATTCTTAGATTTGAAAATAAAATGAAACTTAAAATTCAGGTTTTATTTGCATTAAAGGATGCAAATAAAAATATAACTTTTGAATGATATTTTATTCATATCAAAAATATAAATTAAAAATGCAACTTTCTTTTGATGTTAATGTTTGCATTTGGAATTGCAAACAAAAATGAGACCATTAATTTTAATGTTTTTATTTGTAACAAGGAATGCAGATAGATAAATAAATGTAACTTCTATTTTTTTGATGTTATATTTGCATTGTGAAATGTAAATAAGAGAACAAATTTTATTTTTCATATAAGTTTGTATATGTAAATACAAATAAAAGAACAATTTTTTTTTTTTTATGTTTATTTGCATATGTAGATGCAAATACAAGAATAAATCTTTGTTTCAAAGCATATTTGCATTGGTAGATGCAAATAAAAGAATAAATTTCATTTCCAATGTATGTTTGCATTAATGAATGCGAATAAAAGAATAAATTTCAATTTCAAAATATATTTGCACTTGTAAATGCAAATAAAAGAATAAATCTTTATTTCAAATTATATTTGCATTGGTGTATGCAAATAAAAGAATAATTTCAACTTCGATATACATATTTGCATTGGTAAATGCAAACAAAAAGAATAATCTCAATTTTAATATATATATATTTGCATTGGTAAATGCAAACAAAAAGAATAATTTCAATGCAATGCATATTTACATTTGTGAATGCAAATATAAGGATAAACCTCAATTTTAAAATATATTTATATTTGTAAATGCAAGGAAAAGAATAGATTTTAATTTCTATGTAACAAAATATGATAATTCTGTTAAATCCTTTTTAATGTGAACAAAAGACAAAATTTTTATTTGCAATGTATCTTTGCATTTGTAAATGCAAATAAAAGCACAACTTTGGTTATTAAAATATATCTTCATTAATGAGTAAAATAAAAGAATAACTTTTATTTTCAATTCATTAAAAAAAAAAAGTATTTTATTGCTTTACAATTTTCTTTGTGTTAAATTGTTATATGAAAGAATATTATATATGAAAACATTTTTCTATGTATTCCATTGATAAATAAAAATAAATTTTATACATATACAAATTCTACATTCCAAATGACAAATAAAAGTAAATTTTATTTGAGTATCAATTTCTAAGTATCAAGCGACCAAAAAAAAAATGAATTTTACTTGTGCGACAATTTCTATGATCTCATATGACAAATAAAAGAGAATTTTATTTGTGACGAATAAAATTGAAAATTGTTTGATGTAAACAATAAAATGCATGTTTTCTTGTTATTCTATTTTTAGACAAAAATTGAAACTTTTATTTTGTCAATTCAAATAAAATGAGGATGACAGTCTCATTTTGTTGATTCCAATACAATCAAAATATCCATCAATCAACTGATCAGCCAACAACCATCAAACAGTAAAAATCAAATCACGAACATTCAACAAATATCACAGTGCAATATACAACACAAAAATCATAATTAATAACTTTAATTTTATAAAAGAATATGATTTCTCACCAAACCGTCTAATTCAGATCTGAATTTTACTTGAATTTTGATTTGCTCTGTTTCCGATCTGGTCTGTTCGGTTGTGTAGATCTCGGGAATACGAATCCAGCGGATCTGAAATCATTTGATTTCGTTTCGATTTGGATGAGTTACGGTGTTTTGAAATTTAAACAATAATTAATTTACTAATATAATTAATAAATTCATTAGACCTTAATCCCTCTTCTTCCTTCTGCCGACCTCGTTCAAAACTGGAACCCAACGTCGACCGCAAACACTCCAGAACGCACCCCCATCCGGTCATCTCCGCGTCGATCAGACTACACCTCGTCGAAGCCCTGGCCGAGCTCCACCTGCGCCCCGAACGTCGGCCAGCTCGCACGCCCCCTGGCCTCCCAATCTTCATCCAAGCGGCGCCACTTCCCAAGCCAAATCCGATCGCCACAAGCCCTCAGAACCGATCATGACCATTGAATAGATCGAGCTCGCGTAGCTCTTTGATTTGGTATTCGATTTGCGTTTTAATTCTCAGAGAATAAAGAGAAATTGGAGGATCAAATTCGGGAGTTCATGGCCATTGAAGATGAACATGGCGGCTGGCCGAATTTTGGAATAGGGTTTAGTGAATATTTTATTATTATTTATAATATTTTAAATGCTATTTTACAAATAAATCCACACATCTTAAACTAATCCAATCTCAGCCCAACAAAAAGTGTCTCTAGGCAAATACCCCCCTTCCGGACCCAATGGAACAAGTCTCGAGGTCCAGTTCCAGAGTTTAAAGCCTGTTTTATTTAATTTAATATTTAATTCATTTATTTATTAATTTTAACCGTACACTTTAATTTACCGGGACCACATATGACCTCAGAAAAATTATTTTTGGCTTTGTTTCAACAATACGGTTCTAATGAGACTAATTTCATTGAATTCTGAGACTGTTTGAAAAATGGCCCTTTTTAAGTCGTTTAAATTTAACTAAAATTAACAAAACACATTTTCTTGTACTGTGCTCACAAATTAAATCGGAAAATTTTAAAAAATTAAACTTAGCAATAAAATGACATTCCGGATCCAACAAAAGTGGTTTCGTCGAAAACGGAAGTCGTTTGAAAATTGGCTATTTTCAAGGGTTATTAATTAAATATTAAAAATACATTTTTAAACAAATAATTTTCGAAACTCAAAATATATAAATGTTTATACCTTTTAAATGCAGAAACATCATTCCGGACTCAATGGAAGTGGTTCCAAGCCCAAATTCCTTCGTATGTAAAAAGTACCCTTTTGGGCCATATATATTATAATATATAAATTATACAGCGACCTTTCTAAAAATTGAACTGGCCATAACTTTTGATTTTTAAAACGAAATTTCGATTTTTCAGATTCGTTAGAAAGATATTATTAAACAGATTTAAATATTTTTGGTTTCACTCAATTCTGATTTAATTTGAATCCTGTACATTCAGTCAAAGTTTAAATTCAAAATTTCAAACTACCGCGCCATTTCTATCTCCTTTTATAATTAAAATTAAATTTATTCGTCTCAACTTCGATTAAAATAAATTTTTAACCATTATTATTAAAATAAATTATTTTATATTTCCACAATTCAATAAAATTTTCTAAAAATAAAATTTTTAAATTGGTTCAGAATTTGCGGGTTGTTACAGCTATGTGGGTCGCACCCATCAAAATGGTATATCATTACCTGATCTGGTGAAATCAAATGCCTTCGGTTGTCCCTTTTTATTTATTTATGTATGTATGCTATCAATTCGGTTGGCTAGCCCCCAACCGTGGTAATGATATATTCGATACTCTCAAGAAAAAGTGAGGGGTCGGTCATGTTTAGCTCGGCTTGCAATATGTTTTTGTTGAACCCCAACGTATTCATCTCCAGAGGTACATTGTCAGAAAGGTGGTCCCATACCTAGCTAGGAAATCCATTCTCCAATAAGAGCCCGTGATTTTAATTGTAAACTATATATGTAGAGCGTGAGATGCAAACGTTCTACTAGATTGATATTTATTTGTATTTAGACACTATTATAATATCAGAGAAGACATTGATTTCAAAAACATTTTAGGTTATCGTATGGTAAAAACCGTCCATATTTATGTGTGGATTTGGTCTTACGATTATCTTTTTCTTCCAAAAGGATTTTGACTATAAAATCAACTTGTGTGATGTCTTTAAACTTAGTGTGTTTTTCTCACTCTGGTTCACCAGACTGACCCGGTGTTTGTAATGCTCGGGTTAGACAGGGTTGTACAGGTTTAGGTTATCGAATGCTGTGAACAGACGAGCTGGAAGAGTTCAAACATATGATATTATATAAATACTACTCTGCTGTGTGTTGTATACGAGGACATGTTATTATAACTGTCCAGATGTGTGATGTACTCTGATGATTGTAAGTATTTTAAAGCTTTCAATAAAGATTTATTTCTATATTATATTTTGTTCCGCTGCGATGTGAGACTCTGTGTTGTGTTCGGTTCTTCTTCTTCTATTTTAATATTTCTTTCTTTCTTATCTCATCATCTGATTTCTTTCTAATAGCTATTCGTTTTTCTGTATAGTTTAAGTTAACAAGGGATGGTAAATGTCAGCTTAAACTGCACTAAAAAGTGAGTTGTTACAACATGAACAGTCTGGTCATCAATTTTTCTGGGTGAACTCAGCAAAACCGTAGGTTAAAATAGAATTTGCCTTACAAAAATTATCATACTCCAAAGACTGGAGTTAAACGATTTAAAATTTTAAGTGGTGTTTGGTTTGCGCTATATTCCATGTTTTGAGTTTTCGATATTACTTGCAAAAAATAGCAGAAATTGTGGAACGACGGTAGGAATGGAAGAACGATGGAGGGGACGACGGAGGGGATGAATTCATTACTTTCGAAAACATGAAAAATAAATAAAGTTGTTTTCTATTTTGTATATGAACTTTGTTTTATAAAACGATCGTTTTTCATAATATGCACGCGTCATTCGCAATTTTATATGAATGAAAACTTAAAACTAAAAGCTAAATCAAACACAACTTAACTATTTTGGTTGTGATGAAAACAATTCTAGTACTCCTCGATCGGCAGGAGCTATAAATTTGTCTTTGTTTGCTGATACTGTTATTTGACAGACTTTATTAAACCCCGGTCTTCCTTGCGTTAAGTAAACAATAGCAAGATGGCGGCAAACGGCGGTGCTTCATCTCTGCTTGCGAATCTTCCATCTCGTGGTTTATTCTCCTCCTCCGTTTTTTCTTCCGATTTGGTATTCTACTTTTCTCTTTTTGAATCGCTCTTTACATTTTTTCAGTATATGTAATTCTAATTTGAGTTAAATGAGTGTAGACTGGAGCTAGGGCTTATCTTTGTACCCATGATACCTCACCTCCTGGTAATTTTTTTTATTTCCAAGGGTAGTTCTGTAAATTGGCTTTATAACTGTTGCTAATTTTGAATGTTGGTGGCCTAGAGGACCAAATAATTGCCATGGACGCATCCAACATTTTGATTAGGTCTCTTATGGTTAGCAAACAAAAAAATGAATTGAAGGACAAAAGCAAAGGAAAAAGGTATGATCCTGTTAGCTAAACCCCTGTTGTTGGCATCATTTTATCGTTTTTAAGAAGTTGTTTTTGTTGAATGTCGTACACTTGTATTACTAGTTGACAGTAATACAGTAGTGTTCCCATAATTACCATCTAATGCACAATGCTTTGTCTCATGAAAATGATGCAAAACATTTGTTACTTTTTCTACCTTTCCTCGTTGCATATGTGCATAAGCACAAACAGTTCAAAAGGAATTCTGTATTTGGTTTTGTAAGCTACAGAGCTTAGTACCCGTCACATTTACAGTCTACAAATTTTCCTTCCAAAGAGTACATTGTAAAAAGTCGATCTTTGTAGTATTTTTATATTAGCTTGCTGGTTATAAAAGTAGTTCTTATTCAATATACTTGATTTTTCAGCCAGCTAAAATAGATATTGGGTAAATTTAGATGAGTCTCTAAGCAGATCGAGTAATAAAACATATCTCCTAATCCGTTAGCAACGACACATCCAGCTTATGACTAGGGTGGGCAACTGCCCTACCCAAAAAAACGAGAGAATATAAACCTGAGTGAAAACCTAGCCAACTTCACAAAATAAAAACCTAACCAACTTCAGTGCAATTCCTACTTACAATCATCCCCACTGAACGGAAGTGAAAACGTTTCTTGCAACTGCTTTGGTGATTCTTTCCCATCAAAATCCAGCAAATTTCACACTTCCTTTAGACAAAAATTAAGAATCCTTATGCTGGATTGTTTAAAGTTGCAATATCTGTTGGACTATTTTTTTAGCATCCATTGGTTTAATTTTAAAAGGTGGTGTCTGGCGCAACGGTAAGGTTACCCGGCTGGTAATCTGGAGCGCGCAGGTTCGAATCCCGGCCTCTTCACTTATGTGAGGTAAAGGGTGTGTGCACTAATTGACCACCCCCAAAGCCCGGAAAGTCACTAGAATAGTACTAGGTGAGAGATTGCCTGAGAAGTCCTCTCACTTGAGTACGGGAGCCTTTGGCACTGGGTATCCACCATCCACCATTGGTTTAATTCAGTTTGCTACAATACGATAACATTTTACCACTTATTAAACTACTTTGTGTTGTATTATTTTTAAGTAGTGAAATAATACTTGATTTCAGTTTTGCTATTAGTGTCATATTTGCCAATAAAAATTCCATACATATTTGTTTGATGTTTTGATTTGCTATCAGTGAACTAATAATTTGTTCTCAAACTTAATCTTTATCCTTGCCGCTATTTGTTAATTAAAATATAAATTTGTTGTTAATATGATGGCTAATTCTATTCACACATCAATAATATCTTAACATGCACCATAAAATAAAATTAACTACCATACACCAAAAATTACTTTTTCATACACTGTCTTTTTTACAATACTAGCCTTATTTTTTTCTCCTCTTCCCTTTCTAAAACTTTAAAGTAATTTACAGAAAATAGGAAATCTATAGCACTGAATAAAGTTTAAATTTAGTAAAGTAGGGTCTCTTTCGCTGAAATTAAGATTTTTTTGTAGCATAATAAATTGTATACCGTACACTCAAAAAAATTAAAATCCATTTTAAACAACTCTAAACTAACACTTACCTGTAAAAGTTCTCGTAATTAAAATTTTAGGTTTCATGTTTAAAAATACATTATGTTCTTCAAATTGTTTTAAATAGATTTAATCAAATATCGTTAGTTACAATGTTTTAGTTTGATGGGTTATTATTAAAAAAGTAAAAAATGCAATAATGAAGAAGGGTATTGTAGTAATATATATTTTTAGCAAATTAGTGGTGTACATAAAGTAATTTTCGGTGTATGAATAAATTTTGCCGGGCTAATTCTATTTATACACCAAAAATTATAATAAACCACTATACACCATATTTTACTTTACATACACCGTTTCTTTTACTAAATTATCCATGTTCTCATCTTATTTTTTTCCTCTTTCAAACTTAAAGCACAATTACCTAAAATTAGAAATTTTTTGCATTAAGTTGAGTAAAATTTAACAAAATGAAATTTATTTCTTGTATTAATATTGTAGTTTTTATAAACTTTTTTTTTAAGAAATAATTTCAACAAAATTACTCTAATTTTACAAAATAAATCAACACTTCTAAATTAGACCATTATTTCTGAATGTTTTCTTAATTAATATTTTAGATTTCATGATTACATAATTCATTAACATCTTCAATAACACATTTAGTTTGCATCGAGTTTCAATACAATTAAGAATAATTTTACTATTTATATGCAAAAGTTTTAAAAAAGCAACTCTGAGAAAAGGGTAATTTAGTAATAGAATTTTATAGAAAAATAATGGTGTATGTTAATTATAGGCCAATTAAAGTTACATGTTTACTTTCTAAATTACTGAAAGCTTGCGGCTACCATACGCTGGTCAACCGCCGACCACCATTTACCCTGTCTGGCTGACTTTCGCCACTAGACGATGAAAAATTACATTCAATGGTAAATGGCCAACGTATGGTAGCCTACGGTACAAACTGCTCGCTTTACCAATGCCCTAAAATTTAACATTTTCCATCAAATATCTGGTCAGCAACACAGTTTCGTCCGACGCAAACGAAAATCCAAGTGTCATTGCTGTCCATAAGCATGTAGAAAAAAGAAAGAAAGAAAATATATATACATGGTATTTATTTTATATCTTCCCCGATTTCATTTCCAAAATACGCATTAAGGAATCATTGTTTTTATCATCACCGTTGTCAATCAGTTATGTTCCTTGCATTTTTGAAACTGAGTATCATAGTAATTTGAATAATATTTTATTATTTACCAACATGTGGCACATTAACTTTTGACCCGAATCGGTATGAAATTATATCACCTTTTACACGCACTCTCTCTCTCTCTCTAATGTGCTATTACATGATTATACAGAAATTTGTGCAAACAAAATGTTTTGAATTTCAACTCACTGATGGGTCTAGGCCTAAGGGGTCATCTGATACAAGTTTGTCATATTTTAACAGCATATAAAGCATGAAATTTTATTTGTTTTTGGCAGATCTTCTGGAAAAGCATTGGAGGAAAGAACACCGTCTAAAAGAGCAAAAAACACTGCTTCTTCTACCCTTGATCAACAAGGTAACATTCAAGTGTTTCAAAGAAAAGACTTTTATTGTTTTTCCAATTTATTCGTTTCATATCTCATATATTACCATAGTTTATTTGCTGTTTGGCCTCTTTTTTTTTTTTTTTTTTTTTTTTTTTTTGTGTGTTGTTGTTGTTGTTTTAACAAAATGAATGAAGACTCAATTTTATATCATGATCATATAGGAATGAGAATGAAATATTTTTCTTGTTTATTAACAAAACGAATGTCACCCGGTTAACATGAATCTATACACAATTTATAGTCATATTGAATACATGAATCCATAGCACATGCCCGTTCGTCATGTGATTAAATTAGTTCACAAAGTTTTTTTTTTTTTGGATTGGTGATTTATTGTGATAATTGCTTCATTAAAATATTGTTAAAAATAATCTGTTGGATACAACCTAGACGAAGAAAATAGAGTACAATATTCAGAAGAAGAATTGTATATGTTAACTAGTGCCCCCATTAAAAAATTGTTAGAAAAATAATGACATATTTCAAAGGAAAAAGTACAATATACACATATTTATAATCATTTGCACCCTTTGATTAATATTTGACCAGTGAGGGTGTTCGATTATACTTTTATTGTGTTAATATGACTAGTAAATTTCTAAAGTTGTCATCAACAACACTTTTATAAACAAATTTGCGTGCATCGATCTGTTGAGTTTGAATTTTGTTGTTCTTATAATGTTCATGTGTATAAAACTTTTGACATATATGCTGTGTTCTATCATCTTTGATATATTGTTCTTTGGTTTGAGCGATGCACGCGTTATTGTCTTTGCATGTTTTGGTTGGAATTTTAGTAGCTGTACACAACTTTTTCTCTTGAGGTGGTTAGTAATATATTTCTTAACCATTATACATTCTCAACTCTTTTGTGAGTATGAACATCGAATTGCCATCAAGAATACACAACCATAGTTGTTAAGGCAAAAAAGCCCCAAGCCCTCGCCTAGGGCTTTTTTGGCCGCCTTGAGTGGCATTTTTTTTTTCATTTTTCACCTAAAAACTGTATTTAAAAAATGCAATAAAACACAATTTTTGTTTCAAAAAGGGCATATAAAAGCAATATTACAACAAAACATATTACAGTTAACATAAATCAAACTAAGAATGCACCATGTCATTCAAACTCAATTCTACAAGCAACACAATACTTCAAATATAGAAATTACAAACATTACGTAAAGTCTTAAATAGAGTTTTAACCTTCCATGAACTATGTTTTTTTTGGACAATTTGACCAAAAAAATAGGTTTTTTTTGGCCTTCCGATCGACAAAAGAAAAGCAGCGTTTTTTTTCCATAAAATACGCTCCAATTCAACAACCAACTGAACTGATCACATTTTTCTAACGATGTTGGATTTCGGGCTCCTATTGGGCCAAATGCTAAAAAAAGAAAATTCTACTCAAATGTTACAAAAGACGCGCTTTTTTGGCACTTTATATGGCGAGCGCATTGCCGCCTTTAGGGCTTTTTTGGCGCCTCATGCATCGTAGGCGCCTTGAAAGGTAAAAAACCCCAGACTGGGGCCTAAGGCTTTTTGGAGCCTAGGCGCGCCTCCGCGAGGGCTTTGATAACCATTGTACACAACCTTTAATCAAATAGAATAAGCATATGTTGGTTGTTCTATACAGAATGTTCTCGATTCCATTCCCTTGTCGTTTATTTGGTTCTAAACTATATATAACCAAATTCCCATGGCTTTTATCTGGGTCTAAACTGTATATAACGAATTGTCTTTTATTCGGGTCTAAACGTAACTGTAACCAATAAGTTAATCAAAAATGTGATGTTTTACGTTGCACATTATTTTAAGTAAAACAAAGCACCTATTACGTGAAGATATTGTACTTTTGGACTAAGCATATTTGAATTTTTTAAGAGGAATGGACACATCAAGTGATTTAACAACTATGATATTACTAATTGAATGACAACCATCCATATAACAGCAGTTTGAGATTTTTTTTTTTTTTTTTTAGTATATGAATAATGATGCATAAGAGTTCCAATTTGATTGTGATTGATCTTCTAGCCGAGATAATACTTCGATTCTACAAGATCATTCATCTCTAATTATTTATTTTATATAATCAATATTCTGTTTTTAACATTTCAAGATTACTAATTAGATTGATGTCAAACTTTTTATTGGAATTAATAGTATGCTTGAAATCATGTTTATCTAGTAGACGAACATATATACACACACACACACATACATATGATTATTCTTTGTCAAGTATTTATCTAACCATTGTATTACAATCGTCTGGGCTGACAAGTCTGTGTAATGACCACTTAAGTTTATCAAAATACATAACATGGCTGTTTTTACTTCAAACAAATACTTTCTAGGGACTTCCATATAAAAGTTTATATCTAAGAGTAACTACATACACTAAAAGTCATATCATCCATTAAATGCATTCAGGGTCCTTCTGGGATAATTATATATCAAAATGAAATAATATAGGTGAATAAGTCTTAATAAAATCAATATCTGATCTCTGTGAACAACCTTTTTATGACCATCTTTTTATTTCTAGTAGCCTCATTTGGTTTGTTTTTTAACATCCATTTTTAAGCAATGTTATTCATATCCGTAGCCATTGAAAGAACCATCCGGAGACTTTTCATTTTGCAATAAAATGCAATTTTGATTGGATTGTTTGTTTTTATTTTGGCCAATCGTACTTTTAATAATATTCATTTAAAGAATAAGTTTGAATATTGACATTTGCTACAATTTCTGTGGCTTTATCAGTTCTCGGACAATATGCATCCTTAGCACTTTAAGGGCACAGATTTTTTTGCTTCTAGCAAGTATTTTTTTGAGACAATTGTGGAATATTTTTATCTCTTCAAGATTAATACACATTTACTCGCTTTTGTAGGGATATTAATTTTTTGCTGCAATATGTTTTCATGCTTCAAATATGTTTTGAATATTTATGAATTGTTATATTTCAAATACTAATCCTTGTATAGCATTTGCGGTTGGTATATGTCTAGGTACTCTTCATGTTTGTAATTTTACGAATTTCAAACTTAGAACACTATGTCGGTCGTGATAACCCATTTGAGAGTGTTTTATGAAAGTTCATGCCTTTCTTTTTATTCCTTATCCTCTTCCCCATAACCTAATCAAAATGGTAATCCATGGGTTGTGTGGTTGTAATATCTTTTATTATTTGTTTCATATTCAGTTTTACTGTATATTTGTTTGATGACAGCCTATGATATTTATGTAGTTTGTTTTACTAGTTCATACAAACATCAAATCCTATTTTACATGCATAGTTACTGGCGCCATACTACTATTATTGACGATTGTTGGTTCTAGGCATAAATTGTTGATATTTCATCTTTAAGATAATTAAGTATCGAGTCACCTTTAGATTTCTTGATTAATTATAAGTTAGTTCTGTTTAAAATAACACCTCTATAAGTCTTAGCTGATGCATAATTAGTTACTTGCTTATAGAAATCTTATAATTATAATTGATAGATGATTTGAAGTGCATGTGCAAAATAAACTCTTTATTTCTATTATGGATGATTTATTCTATGTTAATGAGCAGTTCTAATAGAGGTAATTTCATCTTGGCTATACGATCCTTCCAAAATCATTTGCATTATTCTTTAAACTCAGGAATTAATTATAATGCATTTTAAATGTTTATTTTATCGTGCTTCTTCTTGAACTTTCAATATTGGGAAATAGTCCTGTCAGACAAACCTTTTGTATTATAAATACACACACGCATCTAACATGTATTTTCAATATCCTTTGCTGACTTTGATCAAATCACATTTACTTTACTGAAAATATTTGACTGCTAGTGGCACATCAAATGTAAGGGAATTCATTTTTTTAACTAATGTTAGGGAAAAATGTTTATAACAGTGATTTAATCCAAATAGCAACATGAGACTATATTAATATGATCGAGACCATAGATGTGATCAAACAAACGAGTTAAATAATCAAACCTAATTCAACAATCCACAACCAACACGAACAATAAGTTTAAATGCACAGAAAATGCATAAAATACAGAGATCTATTGTAGTTGCACTAGTTACGTATAGAAGTGCACTATCGACGTGATACTAATTTAAGAGATGATTACAAGGGTTAGATATATTTATTCTGGTGGAGGCTTAATATAAGAAGAGAACATCCGGAACTGAAGAGAAATTACAATCTCTAATGGATGACTTCATTTATATAATTTTGATATTTACATTTCAAGAAATTGGTTTATATTACGTTGTTAACAATCAATGCCACATTGATTTTCCTCGGTTGAGAATCAATTTCACATAGAAATATCGATATGCTTCGACTTTCAGGTTTCTTCTAACATGCATGCATCCGATGACATGTTTCTTCTAATACGTTCAGTTTCTTCTTATCTCCGCATGTTTTGTCGTCGAGCTGAAAGTCAAATTTTGGATAAATGAATTGCATTGTAGCTATCACAATCTACCACCACACTATCATGTGCAAACCCCAAGTCACACAGCAGCCACTTTAATTGAGTTCCTCTTTAGATGCTTTAACAACTTTCCACTTAAGTTTTGTAGCAGACGTAACTATAGCTCGCTATCTCGTTCTTCAACTAATAATAATATCATCAGAAGTAAATGCATATTCAAAATGCCGATTTCCTTCGATTCCTGTATCGATCATAATCTGAGTTGTGTTAATCAACCAATTTGTAGCCTTTTCAATCGATAAAAACAAACATAAAATTCGATGTTCCTTTAAGACATCTCGTAAAAACGTTGGCAGTTTTCCGACGAGATTTTCAAGAATTAGGCATCTAACAACTAGCCTCTTCTAACATGTGAGATATCAAGCTTAATACGAGCCATAACATACATCAAAACTGCCAGACTCACTAGCATATGATATCTTTTCCATATAGACCTTATATTCTTAAAAGGTCTTAGAGAACTTTTTCAAAAATCTTTATATACAAAGACATCGGTGTACTAATGACCTTTGCCTTCTTTATGCTATGTGCTAAACTGAGCAAACACTTTATTATAATTTTCCTTCAAAGTCAATCCCAAAGTTTCACACTTTCTCTCCCAAAAGATCTCTATTTCTAAATTCTTCTTTGTTATATTAAAATCTTCCATTTTAAATACCACTTTCAAATGCAATTTCAATTGATTCCATATCTTTACAAGCAATAAAAATGCAACACCAAATTTCCACTATTCAAATGCTTGTGATAGACATCTTTATGCTTATATCAAAACTGAGACTAAGCATAAAAGAATCATACCTCTTATATTATCACTTAGATGGCTATTTCAGATCATAGAACAACTTCTTCAATTTGTTAATTCATTTAGACTTCTATGTCTACAGCAAATCCATCTATTTGCTTCGTATAAATAGCCTTCGACTATCTTCATGTTAAATTGCTCCAATTATACGTCATGGCAGCGCCGTATAGCCGATACAATTCGGATAGCAGTATTGTCGGACTATGGGATAACATATCTCATCGTACTATTTCCCTTTTTTACTACCAATCCAACCTTATGTTTTCCATCGACCTTCCATTGAATACACACTTGCATCACCTTGCCCAATTTTTCCAAGGTTATGTAGTTAATCTTCAAGTCTTGTTCTTCTACAAAGCTTGTTACTTTACTTTCGTAGCATTGATCCACTTTGAACTACCACTTAACTTCAAAACATCATCGAAATATTGTCCTTGGCTGGAAAATGCTACTGAATGTCACATACAACACTGCAAAATGGGACATAACAATGCTGAAGCCATCAATGCTACTGAATGTCACATACAACACTGCAAGAGTCATATAAACCTGCATCATTTATAATTGTCATGATGAATTTCTAGAATAGCTGTATGAATATATGCAAATATAAAAAATATTTGCATACATATATGTAGATATTGGGAACAGTTGCATGCTTTATACATGTATTAAAAAATGTTGCTTACTTGTGTGCAAATATTCAGAATACTTGTTTACTTATGTGCAAATAATCTGAAATGTTGAACATTTGAATTGCAATTTTTTTGAATAATTGCATACTTCTATGCAGCTATTTTTAGTAGTTGCATACATATGTGCAAGTATTCTGAATATTTTTGCACACTTTTGCATATTTTCCGTATACTTTCATGCGTTTATGCAGTTTTTCCAGATGGTTGCATACATAAGTGCAACTATTTGTAGTATTAATTAAATGGGGTTGTTGCTTTTGTTTTCAGGATTTACAAAGAAATGAAATGAAATTTTTCATACAAGCTGTCGAAAAGGACAAAGAATACGAATCATTTTATAAAAAAAGGGAAAAAAAATTCAAGGAATTGATAGCAGAATTTAAATCGGAGAGTAGGCAGTTAAAAGAGAATTTAAGGTTAAAAAAAAAGAATTGATGAATTTGAGGCTGACACATCATCAGAAGTACTGTAGAAGAACAACTTAGATTAAAAGATGATGAAGATGAGATTGATTTGTACAGTGAAGATAATGATGAAAGTGGAGAGGATGAAGACTAAGAGCATGATGTAATGAATGTTGATCAAGATAGTGAGGAAACTGAAAGTGGAGAGGAAGAAGACGAAGAGAAGAGGGATGATCAGGTCGATCAAAATGATGACAAAAATGGTAAAGCCGATAATGACAAATGTCATGATGAAGACAAAGGTGATGATAAGATTGATAACATTGAAGTAAATATTGAAAAGAAAAATGATGAAGTTGATGACAATAGTTCACGAGGTAAAAGGAAGATGTTGACAAAGTTGTTGAGGAGGAGAATGATAGTGATAATGCTGGAAAATCGAAAGAGCAGGAGAAGGAAAATGTACAGGATAAGCAGTTGGATAAGAAAGACGAGCAGGACAAGAAGCAGGAGCAATACATTTTTAAGACTAATAATACACGTCGAGGAGAAGAATGATGATGAAAAAGTCGATGAAGCTCCTAAAGTTAACGAGGACGGAAAGGAGGAGCTGGAGAAGGAAAAGCAGAAGGAGCAGGAGCAGAAGAAGCTGGAGAAGAAACACCATGATAACAAGGGGCATGAGACAAAACAGAAGGAGAAGGAAAAGGTGCAGGAATATCAAAGTTTAGAGAAGAAAAAAGGTAAAAGATAATATCTAGTTTCAAGCAATACATTATAAAAAAAATAGTTGCACGCTTGTTTGCATATATGCGTAATTATTGCATGCTTGTGTGAATCTATTCAGAATCGTTGCATTCTTGTGTGCATCTATTTAGAATAGTTGCATGTTTGTGTGCATCTATTCAGAATAGTTATTGAAACATACTTCATTCTTCGAGTTTTTCAGTGTTTTTTATAATGAGAAAATTGCTTTGAAAGAGTGCAAGAAACATCACGAGAATTTGGATGCAGTTTATGCTTGCTACTCACCAGCAGCAGTGTTTGTTTTTGGTGAAAATAGACTGAAAATAACTGAAAAAGATATCAGCTTATTATTCTACATGCCACTGGAAGGAAGCAATGTAGAACAAACACAAAAGATGACAAATAGGACGATTCCATCAGAATGCAAAGATTTTGTTTTACGGAACTTTGGAGCAACAATATTTATAACTAGAAATTTAATAGACAAAACGAATAAAACAAGAAGTTGGAAAAAAGAAAAAACAGTTTGATGAAGACTTACGGATGCTTTTGATCATGGAGATACTACTCATATTCTTCTTCCCCAACAACCAACAGAAGCTAAGATGGGGGTTTGTTCCGTTCTTATTAGATGTAGACAAAATGAATTTTGTTTCTTGGTCAAAAACAATCCAAGCAAATTTTACCAAATTTGTAAAAAAAATAAAAAATTTTTTATCTACAAACTGAGAAACATGTCAGGATGATCAGTGCTTCATTTGGTAAGAAAAAGTTTTTTACAATATTCTTATTTTTATTCCAAACATAACAATATGGTTTTATGTTTAAATATCTTTTATTTTTTATATTCATTATGTCATGTGTGAGAAGATCACTCTAATTAAGCAAAGAAGAAACTTCGGCAATACACTCACGTTTTGCAAGGTGGGATCTAAAGCATCTGAAGAACATCGTCAACAAAAAATTCTTGAACGAATTAAAGCGTAAAGTGGTATGAAATTTTTATGTAACTTACTATTTCATCCTTAGTTAATATAAAGAGCACTGTTTTTCAGAACTTATACCTTATACAACTCAAAACTGATACCTCAGTATACTATCATGCTGATAATTTTAGAAACTGATACCTAAAAAACACTAAAACTGCTACCTTAAAAATGACACCTTAACAATGATAAGTGAATACTGCTGAAACTGACACCTTAAAAATGCTAAAACTGATACCTGTAAAATCACTTTTAACAAACTGGTACATAAAAAATCCTAGAACTGCTACCTTAAATCTAATACCTAAATGATACTAAAATTGCTACTTGAAAACGGAGACATTAAAAATGATACCTAAATATAATATTTACAAATCTGACACCTACTTAATATCTGTCTAATGTTTTGAAATATGCAGGTTAAGGAGATAACAAATATTGAGCCACACGAGGCAAAGCTTCTGGAGACATCAGAAGTTGTAACAAAAAGAACAATAAAACGAAAAGTTGCGGGAACAAAAAAAACGTGGTCATCAGCAAGAATAAATGGAATATTTTGAAAACGACGTCTCAATCAGAATATTAAACTTTCATATTAAAGAGATTGAAGACAAAAATAAAGGGTTAAAAGAGGAGCTGAAGAAAGAAAGAAAGTCGAGAAAACAAGCGGAAGATGAGCTTTTCAAACTAAGACAGCAGCTCAAACAACAAAAACCAGAATCTAAACATGGAAAAATAGACGAAAGAGGAGATTCAGAAGCAACAGTGGATGATTTACCACTGAAAGACAGAGAACAAAGTCTTGAAAAAACACGAATTGATTTGAATGCTGAAATTGAAGAGGGAGATAAACATACATAAAGTATTTCAGTTGAAGAAAAGCATGAAACCACACCAAGAATTGATATTGAAATCATCAAAGACAGCGGCAAAGTTGGACAGCAAAAGCAAACATTTGAAGACATCACTGCTCCCACCTTTAAATTGGGTCTCACTCAAGCATTTTTTCAAAAGTACAAATCGATGAAGGTAGTAACAAAAAAAACAAACCGACAAAGGATTAAAAAATCAAACATCAAACCGACAAATGTCAAACCACCTTCTTACATTGAAAGACTGAAGATAAAAGGTAGAATTAAAAAAAGGAATGATGAATAATGAATATTCAAACAAAGCAAGCAAGAAAGGAAAGAAAACAGGAAATAAAATGAAGCAGGTGAAGGAAAAAGGATCAAAACCAGTATCAATAATTCTAGTTTTGTTCTCAAGCACATAGCTAATCTCAATCGACATGGGAGTGTGTTGAGACCAATTCCAACATACTTCATTCTGCAAATCATAAATTGAGCAATCAACCGACAACCGAGTGCTAAAAGAGGTTTCATTGAAGACTACAATAAGAAGACTGTTTTCAACACTGGAAGAAAAAATAATAATTCAAAAAAGTCAATTAGCAAAGCAAACAAAAGAAAACTGATACCCAATTAATACAGTTCTGATACCCGCAGTAAAAAACTGATACCTACATATATAAAACTAATACCTAATAACTGTTGTAATCTTTTAAAGAAAAACTAGTACAAAAAATGTTTACATCACAGGTTGATTGATTAAAACAAAATAACTTCAACTGAGTTACATAGTTAATTCAACAGTATAACTACAAAATTGATACATCACCAAAATTATAAAAACAAAAGCATAACACAGTTATTACGTAAAACTAATACCAAAAATAATAATAAACTGATACCTACAAACTGTTGTAATTAAAAAAAATACAAAAACTATTCACATTACATTTTGATTGATTAAAGCAGTAATATTTCGATTGAAATACAGAGGTAATGCGACAATACAACTACACAATAAATACAAAAAGCAAAGTTATGTCTCCTTACCCTAGGATATATTTAATTATCTTCCCTAATTGGACTTAGTATTTAAACAACAGTTGATACCCAGTAGCCCCCTTTTCTTATTCATAAGTTTATGCCATTTATTACCATAACGGTCATATTTTCCTACGGCAACCCTTAATTTTGGATATCTTTTTTTTATCTGTCCCGAAATATCTATTTGTTATACCGCAACAGACCATTAGTATTCATATTTATTTATTTATTTACTTGTTTATTTTATTTATGTATATTTATATTTTATGCACCAAACCACTCGCATTAAGTTGATCATTTGTGGATGTTGGATTTGTCGGTCGGTTCCGAGAAGACTTCTATCACAAGTTGAACTTAACCTCATGCCTTAGTACATTTATATTTATGCATTAGACCCCTCGCATTAAGCTGACTACCTGTGGATGCTGGAGTTGCCAGTCGGCTCCGTGCATACTTCTACCACAAGTTGAGCTTAACCTCGTGTTTAAATACGGTTAGACTGAATTTTACATATCCCAAAAGACTGTTGGGATTGCTCTTACTAAGATAAGCACATGCAATGCATGGTGCATTGAACTTCACTCATACGTTACAAAAGCAAAAATTCGCTTTTGCAAAAACAGGAATATGAATCTCACCCATTTAAATGTTTTTAAAAATACAAAATACTCTAAATGACCTATGATATCGGGCAACTGATCATGATATAAAATACTCAAAACAACATAAATGGATTGGACATCATCATTAGACTTAAGCCAGGTCATATCAGCAGGGCTTTGTCCAATTATTAAAAAATACATCTATATAAAGAACATTGAACGGAAACATAACACAGGTTTCTTAGGAAATAACATGGAAAAGTTTGGCTTAGCTCATCATCCATCTTTTTAACTTCTCTTTGCATATTATTTTGTATAATCAACGAAATAAGCAGAAGAGTAAAACTAACTTTTTGTGCTCTTT
The DNA here is from genome assembly GCA_030737875.1 of Allium sativum. NCBI lineage: Eukaryota > Viridiplantae > Streptophyta > Magnoliopsida > Asparagales > Amaryllidaceae > Allium > Allium sativum. The sequence goes on from JASFAX010000079.1 coordinate 264,233, forward strand.
CCAGGTATCAATCGAACTGCATCATGCAAAAGGAAAGTAAAATCTTTTGCTAACATCTAACATTAATATAATTTAATCCAAACTTAGGCAAAGATAAGCAAAGATCGTGTATACTTAATAACATCAATCTTCTTACATTTTGAACACCACAGGTAACAAGAAACAACAGCTTCAACTAGAGATGTCTAATATGGAATATTAAGTTCAACTATAATAAGTTCTGCTTTTGGAGAAACTTTTGGATAACACAGTTATTACAGTAAAACTGATACCTAAAAAATACAAAACTGATACCTAAAAACTGCTTTAATGTTTTTTTTTTTGAAAAAAAAACTAATATAAAAACTATTTACATCACAGTTTGATTGGTTAAAGCAAAACAAGTTCGATTGTAATACGGGGATACTGCAACAATACAAATACAAAATAAATACGACATCAAAAAACGCAACAAATGAATATAAACAAGTTAATTAAACAAAACTGATACCTGAAAAAAATACAAAACTGATACCCAACTATTGAATAAGGAACATTAAAACTGATACCTCCTTGTAGAACCAATAGAAGCCATGAATCACCGATAGAAACAAAAAAACCTGATCGAAATACTTAACGGTAAATTAAAACAATTATAACAAGAAACAAAAATTCAATCGATGCAACCAGAGAATAACCTAATCTGGAGAACGATTTCCCAAACCAATATGCATGATATGGATTTTGCGATTTGAATTGTGCGATCAATGATGTTTGTCAATCATTGGCGATCAATTGCGTCTGAAGACGATTGTTAGATTTTAAAATACACAGGGAAAAAATCGCGTTTGTCGATCAATGGCGAGATCGAGATATTCGCGAGAGATAATTGACGAAGAAGAAAACAGCGCGCGCGTGAAACATGTTTATAAAAAATATTTAGTACATTGGTCTTGTGATTAAAATTTTAATGGGATGTCGTTATGGTTAAAAAGCCTTAAATTTTGTCCTTATGAAGATTTTCCTGTTTTAAAAAACAGAGTTGTTTCTACCCATTTAACACCCTATACCACCAATATAACACCGTATATAGCACCATACCTTGCCAGTGTAGTCAACATAAAAACATAACCAGCATCAGAATAGAAAACAAGTTTAAAGTCCATTAACTCATACGTAAAAAGCAACTCCAGAGTTCATTAATTTATACATAGGAAACACTTGAGTACAAGATTTCTTTTTATGAACTAAAGCACTGCATTTACTACATCTATTCTACTCGGATGACAATGATGGATCCATGAAATCTTTTATTCTAGCTGGACGTTGTCATATGTAGAAAAAAAGTCTACAGCTCGTCAATTTTTACGTAGAAAAAACTTACCGAGTATAAGATCTCTTTTTGTGGCCCTAAAGTACCACAATTACATCTATTCAGCTCAGATGACAATGATGGATCCATGAAACCTATTATTTGAGTTGATCGTCGGCTTCGAAATTTCCATGCATCGGTGGTGGATCTATGGTAGGACAATCGTAGACATCTCAACAACGACTATCAAGCATAGCGTGAAATAAAGGAGCATAAACAACCTTAGCTGTTTTTTAACATGTTGAAACTAAGTCAAAATATTCTCTATTTGCATTATCTGATCCACGAGAACATGCTGCTAACACATGGAAGCTCGGAAAATGATCTAAAGTTGGCATGTTGCACGAACACTTGGCTATATTATCATCGATATTCATCATGTAATTAAGCATATGAACATATTTTATTTGTTATTCTATTATATGCTTTCTCTCTCTATAGGCAAGAATATGCATTTCTTCATTCTAGTTTTTGCGAATACTATTTCCCACTTCGATGTCAAATAGGAGGTTAATACTTCTAATTGAGTCCAACGTTCGTAAAAGTGATGGTTTGAACAATGGAAAGTTTGTACAACCAATGATCTAACTGGTAGATTCTTTGTTCTTTTCAACGCACCGTTAAAGCATTCAAAAACATTCACTGTCATCATATTCATTCTTACTCGACACCATCAGGACAAAGAATCCAACTTGATTTCTGATATTTCAACTTATGCATCGCCTTATGAATCTATAGTCTTTAATTGTTTTTTTAGTACATTATATTTTACAACTTCCAATGTCGTAGCACATGCATAAAAGGATTTCAATATGGGATTCAAATCGTAAGTCGAAAAGTTCAAAATTTGAATCAAAACGGGATTTGAATCGTGAATCGTAGATTCAAATAAAAATCTAAACCAAAAATCTAAAACTATGCAGTGTAGGTCTCTGAACATCTAAACCAAAAATGAGTATATATCACTGATTCACTATTACACATGGTACTGTAATGATGCTACTGGAAATATAGAATACTGTAATTATTATATTTTAAGCTACTGCAAAGATTTGCAAATTGTCATTGATCTACTGGAAAGATTATTCTTTCGAACTTTGCTTCTATGACTCATTTACCTACTGCAAGCATCGCTCAAAGCTTACTGCACACAATTACACATGGTATGCGTAGATCAACACTAAAATTTTGAAGCACAAAATAAATTAGACTATAGAGACATAACAATTACTGTAGCAGTTTTAGAAATTTTGACAGCATATCTCCTCTAATTCTCAAAATCCAACTAACGCAGCAGACGGCAGCGTTGAAAATAAAATAAAGAATGAAGATGGTAAACAAAGCACAAAAAATAAATAGAGTGCTTACCTCTTCGCACAGCAGCAGTAGCAGACACCAGGTCCAGGTTCGTATCTTTTTTCTTTCCCGCTTTTGTTCGCGTCTCTATGACTTAATGATGGAGACTGGAGAGCTTCAAACGTTTTATAATCAAACGGCGACCTCTTTCAATTCTAAAACATACCGATTTATGTTTTATCATCCACAATTCAACCTTTGTCTCAGATTTTGGAAAGGAAGAGGAAGTGGCTTGACATTTGAAACAGAAGACGAATTGCTGGACATGAATCACGATCTCGATATTCACGATTTTGTTTTGACGCGTACAATTTTTTGCTTTTGCGATTCAAACTGAAACTTGAATCGTTTTACCTGCGTTTCGTTTCGAATCGCGTTTTGAAACGTACGATTTTACGTTTTTTGAATTCGCTGCATGCATATAGCAAATTTGAAGTTCGTTGGTACCAAATTAGTCTTTATTGAATTTTTCTTTAATATGTCGAATACAATAGCGATGATGTTCGATTGATCAAACTTCTCTAAGGGCACATGGAATTCTTTTAATATGATCTGAGATAAGTGTAATACATCGGCTACGTACAAAAGGAATATAATTTCATATGCGATGAATAAACCAACTTCAAGCTTGCTAAGACTTTGCTTGCACTATCGCGAAGGCTAACAGAAAAGACCTTGATTTACATCTACATCTGTAGCTACAAGTAACACATCAAGATGTTTTCCGTATGATAAGCGCCACCAATATAATGTACATGATGACAGTGTGAAACCATTGATGGAAGGCTTGAAAGCTCAAAAAACACAATGGAAAGTCCAAGACTCTGAATAGCGTCATACATGGTTTCTGGATTTCTGCTTTGCATGACTAAGATATTTTGGCAATTCTGCATATGACGATTTTCATTTTTTATATATCATAGCAACCGCTTTCTGTAGTCCATGCCAAGCTTGAAAATAACTTAATTTAATATGAAACATATTCGACGTTGTCTTATGAACTGTTTTTGCAATCATATTTGTTTCAAAATTAATTAGGGGAGATATTTGCTACATACACACTCTGATGTTTGTTGATGATTTGAGTCAAACAACTGCGATCTCCGCCATATGTTTTTATTTTTCATCAATTTTGAGTTTTCTCTCATCGATATGCTAACATGTACTTTTCAAGGATATTATTCATCCATGTCACATCGAATCGTATACTGATTTCCATACAGTTTCGCTGCTTGGAAAAAACTGAACATTAAATCGTCCATTTATATAATTGTTTAATGAGTTTCTCGTTACTTTCAATAATTAATCCAACCCAATGTCCTTTTTCAGCGCTTCTCTTCTAAACACTTTCTTTTAATTGAAAGTTGGATTTCACCATCGTTGTTGCAGTACATAGATAATCGGTTAGGGAGTCTTCATATGTGATTTTCAGCAATTCCATCTTCAACCTATTGGTTGTCTTCATATACGATTGCATAATTGTTATCCTCCATACTGTTGACCCAAGTTATATCTACATCATTCGCATAAGCTACTTGCATACTGTGTTATCAAAGCGTGCGCTATAGCGACCTATAGCGACAAATAGCGCAGTGCTTGCGCTATTGCACTTATAATAGCACAAGGGTTCCCTATAGCGTAAAAATAACACGCTAATTTTGTCATAGCGCAAAATAGCGCATAGCTCTAAATAGCACGCTATTTTGTTTTTGTCTCTTTTTTAAATGTTTAAATAATAAATCAAACCCAAAATAGCACGCTATTGTATTTATAATGACTCAGAGGAAAAATGCTATAGAGTTTGGCTCGAACGAAGAAGATATTGATGATCGTTTAAATAATGATTAATGGTTACGATTTAGATGAAACTAGTGAATAAGTTCTAAAAATTTAGAAGCATAATATAATTTCTATGTTTGTTATTATACACCATAATATAATTTCTTGGAAAATACTTGATTGGTTTTGAAAATAGTTTTCCAAAAGGTAAGTTTCAAAAACCTTTTGTCCAATCTCGTAAACCATATGCTCTGATACCAAATGTAACACCCCACCTTCGCCAATGCCACTCTCGCAAGGACACTAGCTTTGGAGGGACGTTAAACGAGGTAAACATGCATGCAGATATCACAAGACAGAACATATAAGTAAAACAGAGTAGTAAAGCAGCGGATAAAACTAGCATTTCAAAACCATAGTCAGGTTACATCAAAGTACTTGGTCATTATTTTCCCATAAAACAAAGTCTAGAACATAAACTGAAAACTGGAAAAAAACATAAAAGTAATTATCCCCAAAGTAGCATAAAGCCATAGCATGCTCAAACCATACATGAGCTATCCAGAAAAGCAGCTAAAGATCCAGCTAGGTAACAGTGTTTCCACCCTGCAAACCTTTGGGGGGGGGGGGGAAGGAAGAAAAGAGGCGAAAGAAAACGGGTCAGTCAAAAAGACTGGTAAGTCCTATCTACTATTAGTATAAAAACTAATAAAGTTAACTGAACATGTAAAACAGAGATGAGATGTAGGGTGATAACTGGCATGGTGAAAAGTTAACAAGATAAATCAAGTGTGGCATCGCATATACAAGGTTAAGTTGCACCAGGTGTGTACTAGTATTCCAATCCATGTCAAGTATAAACAAGAAATGATCCCTTGGCCCAAAGCTGGCCCACATCATGTGTGACGGCAAGGAATTTCGCTCGATCCGAATCAGTCGTTAAACCGATCTAGACCGTCCGAAACCCCTGATCGTTTGAGAACAGGACAAATCAGAACACAAACAGAAGAACATTTCATTGCTATTACAACAATTCCATCAGATACAAGAATATACAGAGTATAAACGAATAAATTACATTCGATAAATATCAGAGATTACAATAAATTACATAGCAGCGGAAAATAATACAAAGCACAACTGAAGGTGATATACGGATACAGAGCTTTCCGGATATCATTCCAGCTGTAAACCAAGATCCTGTGAATATAAATCTGCACAACCAAAACTACTAGCCGTCCGTGCGGAAAATAGGGGCACCCAGAGTTTAGGTTAAAACAATAAACTCCAGGTCAGTCATGTGCCTGGTGTGAGAATTAAAACAGTTATTAAAACTTTATTTTAAAAGAGAGTAATTCAATTCATTTCGAAATCGTTTCATATTCAATTCAAGTTTCAATTCAATTTGAATTCATTTCACTTCGTTTTAAATTCAATTCGAATTCGTTTTCAATTCGATTCAATTCAAAGTGGTTTTCTATTTGATTCAAATTCGTTATATATTCAATTGAAATCAAATTCGTTTTCTTTTAAAAATCCAATCTTCTTCATTCTAAAAACCGAATCTTTCTCATGATAAACATCCATACTTTTATCGTGAGGAAATCAAATCTTTTTAATGCTAAAAATACGATCTTTTTAATCTAATCAGACAAAAATCATTCCTCTCTATACAAATGACATGCGTGTTTTCCTTCCTATAGATTAAAACTGATTTATAATAGTTAACAATCGATTTAATTAAACTGAAATTAAATTAAAACTTACTAAAATAAAAATCACCTTCTTCTTCGCAAAATGGAGTCGCTGGTCAAGGGGAGAGAAGGAGCGGAGGGCGGAGGCAGGCGCGGTGGGGTCCTCCGTTGGCCGGAGACTGGGCGGTGGTGGATTGGGGTCTCAGAGGGGGGGGGGGGGGTTCGTCGCGTCAGCGCGATTAGGGGGTGTTCGATCGCGTCGCGGCGCGATTGCTGAGGAGGGGGGGGTGGCCTCGCGGTGGTCGCCGCCTGGGGGGGGGGGGGTCTTCGATTTCGTTCTTTTCGTTTTTTTTCTTTTTAAAACCTTCTGTAAAATGAAATGGGGGTTGGGGCAATTGATAAAAGGAAAGGAGAGAGAGAATATTTTTTATTTTATTAATTTAAAATTCAAAAAGTTGATTTTTACATACGACCTCTAATCGAGGCCCACCGCCTGTCGTCCATAGCGTTTTACCTCTATTCCGAACACAATGGGATACGTATCGTAAGCTGATTCGGCTGTTACAATCATTTTCCGTTGAATTTACATTTAAATCTAATATATTAGGAATTCCGATTATTTAAAACCCCCTTTTAAATCTAATTTATTTAAAAACAAATCGGGTTTTAAATTTAGTTCAAACTAGTTCATTTTGATAAAATCTATTTTTATCTTTTCAAATACGGAGTTTTTCATCCCAAATTTTTCCCAAATCATTTCTTATGATTTTACACAAATTATTGATATTTTTAATAATTTTATCAAGACCCGTACAGTCGATTTCCATCAACGGCCATCGAACTGCACTTACAGCGACCTTTTTCGAATTTGATTTGGACGTATCTCCAAATCCAACCGTTAGATTTCAAATTTCTAATATTCGTTAGAAAGCTCTTTTCGATACGAACCCAACGGTTTCGGTTTTAGGAGAATCCGACGGTCGGATCTCCCGTAATGTCCGTTTGAAATAAATGGTCGAAATTCACGAACTGCCGCGGCGCGTTCTATTCAAAATAAATTTTCGTCGATATTATTTAAGATAATTCATTTTAAATGTTCAAAATTCGCTAAAATTGCCAAAATAAAAATTTTAAACTGGCTCAGAATTTCCGGGTTATTACAATCTCTCCCACTTAAAACTTTTCGTCCCCGAAAAGGAACAAAGTCGAAAGTGGTTTGATTAATCAACTCTACGTTCGATCTGGCTTCCATTCTCCAACTTTTCAGTTTCTGAGAATTTTCAAATTTTCAAAAATTTGGCTAACACCCTAAATTTTCGAAAAATTTCGCCATAACCTCCCCTGCACCGGGAGCCACGGGAAAATCCCGAAATTGCCATATAGGCCTTCTGATCTCAAAAAGAAAAAGCCAAGCGGCTAGACAATAGGCTCATAAAATCATCATCACCCAAACAAAACAGTAAATTATATAATAAACATGTACCTATTTGTCGGGCAAACAAATTTTATTCTTCGGTTCTAGCCTTCTTGCTATGACCTGTTCAATGGATATACATGTATATGCAAGCAAATGCAACTAACTTTCAATACAATTCAATATGTGATTCAATTAGGCATAATGGTTCAAAAATTATCAAACAACTAAACAAACAACACAAACATCAATCAATTAGTGGATTAACGTTTCAAATTCATAATTTTGATATATATACAAAAATCATGTTTTTGATGCCAATTCACAACAATGTGTTCTAACTATATATAAGTTTTGGTTTTCACACCAGTCTAATGGAAATATATAGATATCACACCTTCGTCACTCGAAAATAAATACTGGTAACGCTGCAGCATTATCAGAATCATCCCCGGGCAACTAGAATGTGATTCTATATCTACCCAATATATTAAAACTTCGACTATACGTTCATGACGCGTATATGCGAAATCTTTATATACTCGATTGTCCAAATTCAAAATAAATAAATAATCAAATACGTTTAAAATGGTTTAAATTTTCAAAACAAAATTGTTTTCATTTGAAAAATATACTCTTCACACTCGTTCTAGGATACTACTGATCCTATCTCTAACGAGTCATTCTAATTGGATATTACTAATCCAATATCTGATGAATTCTTTCGTATGGTTCTAATGTGTCTTGTTCTCGAGCTCTGTAAACCAAAGCTCTGATACCAAATGTGACGGTAAGGAATTTCGCTCGATCCGAATCAGTCGTTAAACTGATCTAGACCGTCCGAAACCCCTGATCGTTTGAGAACAGGACAAATCAGAACACAAACAAAAGAACATTTCATTGCTATTACAACAATTCCATCAAATACAAGAATATACAGAGTATAAATGAATAAATTACATTCGATAAATATCAGAGATTACAATAAATTACATAGCAGCGGAAAATAATACAAAGCACAACTGAAGGTGATATACGGATACAGAGCTTTCCGGATATCATTCCAGCTGTAAACCAGGATCCTGTGAATATAAATCTGCACAACCAAAACTACTAGCTGCCCGTGCGGAAAATATGGCCACCCAGAGTTTAGGTTAAAACAATAAACTCCAGGTCAGTCATGTGACTGGTGTGAGAATTAAAACAGTTATTAAAACTTTATTTTAAAAGAGAGTAATTCAATTCATTTCGAAATCGTTTCATATTCAATTCAAGTTTCAATTCAATTTGAATTCATTTCACTTCGTTTTAAATTCAATTCGAATTCGTTTTCAATTCGATTCAATTCAATGTGGTTTTCTATTTGATTCAATTCAAATTGGTTTTCTATTTGATTCAAATTCGTTATATATTCAATTGAAATCAAATTCGTTTTCTTTTAAAAATCCAATCTTCTTCATTTTAAAAATCGAATCTTTCTCATGATAAAAATCCATACTTTTATCGTGAGGAAATCAAATCTTTTTAATGCTAAAAATACGATCTTTTTAATCTAATCAAACAAAAATCATTCCTCTCTATACAAATGACATGCGTGTTTTCCTTCCTATAGATTAAAACTGATTTATAATAGTTAACAATCGATTTAATTAAACTGAAATTAAATTAAAACTTACTAAAATAAAAATCACCTTCTTCTTCGCAAAATGGAGTCGCTGGTCAAGGGGAGAGAAGGAGCGGAGGCAGGCGCGGTGGGGTCCTCCGTTGGCCGGAGACTGGGCGGTGGTGGATTGGGGTCTCAGAGGGGGGGGGGGGGGGTTTCGTCGCGTCAGCGCGATTAGGGGGGGGGGGGGGGTTCGATCGCGTGGCGGCGCGATTGCTGAGGAGGGGGGGTGGCCTCGCGGTGGTCGCCGCCTAGGAGGGGGTCTTCGATTTCGTTCGTTTCGTTTCTTTTTCTTTTTAAAACCTTCTGTAAAATGAAATCGGGGGGGGGGGGGGGGCAATTGATAAAAGGAAAGGAGAGAGAGAATATTTTTTATTTTATTAATTTAAATTTCAAAAAGTTGACTTTTACATACGACCTCTAATCGAGGCCCACCGCCTGTCGTCCATAGCGTTTTACCCCTATTCCGAACACAATGGGATACGTATCGTAAGTTGATTCGGCTGTTACAATCAGTTTCCGTTGAATTTACATTTAAATCTAATATATTAGGAATTCCGATTATTTAAAACCCCTTTTTAAATCTAATTTATTTAACAAATCGGGTTTTATATTTAGTTCAAACTAGTTCATTTTGATAAAATCTATTTTTATCTTTTCAAATACGGAGTTTTTCATCCCAAATCATTTCTTATGATTTTACACAAATTATTGATATTTTTAATAATTTTATCAAGGCCCGTACAGTCGATTTCCATCAACGGCCATCGAACTGCACTTACAGCGACCTTTTTCGAATTTGATTTGGACGTATCTCCAAATCCAACCGTTAGATTTCAAATTTCTAATATTCGTTAGAAAGCTCTTTGCGATACGAACCCAACAGTTCCGGTTTTAGGAGAATCCGACGGTCGGATCTCCCGTAATGTCCGTTTGAAATAAATGGTCGAAATTCACGAACTGCCGCGGCGCGTTCTATTCAAAATAAATTTTCGTCGATATTATTTAAAATAATTCATTTTAAATGTTCAAAATTCGCTAAAATTGCCAAAATAAAAATTTTAAACTGGCTCAGAATTTCCGGGTTTTACATCATGAGATGACCTAAATCGAGGTCCAACTACTCGGTCTAGTCGATTGGCTCACTATAAGCCTAACTCGTCGTGTATCGGTGTCATACGGCTTAATCGTGGAATGTAGTTAGCTGTGCTAGGTCCACCCCAGGGATGTATCCAGCCCTAAGGTGTAAACCACAGACACAATTCAAGCACGCACAGTCTAAACCTACTGGTGCCCATGTTCAACTCCGCACTTAATGTGCACGACCATGGTCCGCCTGAACAACCGGTGCACCCTTCAGCCGTCTCTTTTGGCCTCTTACAATCAGTCCAGTAATCGTGACCCACCCCAGCCTAGTCCAGGGTACCCATGATACTTCCAAGTTGGTTACTGCTGAAAGGACCACGTAACTAGGATTTCAAGTGGGTTAAGTGTGGTTAACCCTATCCTAACCATGTATTGAGTTGGTTAAGTGTGTTCAAGCAGTTCATGACTTAACCCTATCAATACATCGGGTTTAATTGGTTAAGTATATTCAAGTAGTCCATGACTTAACCCTACCAATCCATCGTGTTTAATTGGTTAAGTATATTCAAGTAGTCCATGACTTAACCCTACCATGTGGCATTAATTAACTTAATGCACCACAACCTCTCACATTAGACTTTGTTGTGGTTACTAGTTAAGCCGGACGGGTCCGAGTAGCTTTACACCACAACCTAGTCTAACCTCGGGTTTTAAGTGCGACATGACCAACTACTCACATTGGGTCCTATTGCTTGTAGCCACTAGTTAAGCCGGTCGGTTCCGGGTAGATTTATGCTACAAACTCAACCCAACCTCAAGTTGGCCATTCTCATGTTTTCTAGAAGTCATGTTCAAGTCCATGTTTCAAGCATAAACACATGTCAAACTTTCATGTCATATTTTAAAACCATGTTTTCATGTCATTAATATTACCCAAACCCAACGCATTCCCATCGCATGTACGTTTCGCATAACATAACATAGATCAAAAGAGGGAACTTGGCAAAAGCATGACAAAAGGGCATAAGGTAATAAGGTTGGCCACAAGTTAAACATGGTGGCATATGAGGCATAAATATGTTCATTTAAACTTGCATGTTACATGCATAACATTCAAACTTAGCGAATAGGTGATACATGGTCCTAGATGACATAGGATGATGACTAGAAGTTCGCATATAACATTATATGCAAGTTATCTTAAAGGTTATGAGAGTTCTCATGTTGCATAATGCAACATTTCAACATAAAGCTTATAGCTTTTAGCCCACAAGGTCAAGGTGATAGCTTTACAAACATGCATAGAATAAACTTATGCATAACATGTTAGAATCAAAGCACATATCATACTTAGGCCCAAACTCAACTTGCAACATGTCACATTTAACTTCATAGTTAGAATCTAAGAGTAGTATAGGGCTTACAATGCTATGAAGACTAGAATTAATATAAAATAAGATTGAGACGAAGCCACACTAGCAAATCCGCAACCAAAGACGATAAACTCCACTTCAAGACTTGAGAACAAGGAATAACCCCAAAGACAAAGAAAGATGACTCTTTTACTTAAGAAAGATGGCTCCTTTATGACATAGATTGATTTGAGACACTCATGCTCTCATGAAGAAGGTAGAGGCCATAATTAGTGAACATTTGGGCAGCATTTAGTTGTAGGAATGATTAATGAGAGTTTAGGCTAGGTCTAGGGGTCTTTTTATAGAGATTAGGGGTAGTTTAGACCATAGGATTAACTCTAAATCGAATCTGAGCCATCAACTCCCGTCAGAAACTTCCAGAACAAGACCCAACCTGTCAAAATGGTGCACCAGAAAAATTGGTCCGACCGGGGGGGGGGGGGGGGGGGTCGACCACTGGGTCGACATGGGTGTCGACCCATTGGGGGGGGGGTCGACACAGGTGTCGACCCCTGTGTCGACTCTGCCTGGGGTGGGAGAATTTCCGCCTATCCTGTTTTGGCTGAAATTCGAACCTGAATTCGAATTTGAACTGTTTTCGGTCTTGGAATTTTCTGAAAACTTCATTGGGCCATAACTTGGTCATACGGACTCCGTTTTTCGAAAACTCGGACTCTATTTCGCGTATTTTTCCGAGACGAACGCAATGGCACAACCCGTTTCCCTTGATTCAGATTTTAGAATTTAATTCTGCCTTGATTTACATTGTAACATGTTATTAAAAATACGGGTTGTTACTAAGTAGATTTTTTTTTAAAAGACATTTTGTACAAAAGTGTATTTTTTTCTGAGAGTTTTATATCACTATAATTGAAAAATAGAAATAAATCTCATTGTAACTCACATTTGTAAGAATAAATTTTAAATTTGCAAGATACAAATATACTATACCCATCAATTATTTTGAATGTACAATATGATTTTCTGTAATATAATTACCTTTTGCGTAAAAAATATTTAATACATGCATAAAGTATGGTAGTGCTTGTATTTGGAGTCTTGAACGGTTTGGATATAACACAAAATAACAAAAAAAATCAGTTAGGCAAAATATACTTGATCACTTCTTTTTTCTAAATGAATGCAATAGCACGTGCTATAGCGCATAGTGCAAAATAGCTCATAGCGCAAGCCTTGCGCTATTTTGTGCTATGCGCTATAGACTACACGCCTTGCATACTATCAATCGCCCTTCACTGTCATTTGTATTACCAACATAATCATCGTATGATTCTTTCATTGCATGACCAACGTATGCTTCCTTTGTTGGATTCATTTAAAACTACAAGTACAAATAATAACTCTAAGAGTAAATTGTATGAATGTAATTCAAAACAGAAATATTATGATGAAATATTACTCGTTTTACAACGATTTGATATATACACACACAGCTATGATCTATATGTTGCGCTCGACTAGCTGATACTCCAACTATTCCGCTTTGTCTATGTAATAAAATTTTAAATTCTTTGACATAATGAGTTGTCATATAGGGAGGATGTGTCGAATGTTCTATTTCTTGAAACGGTGTAGTAGATAAAGTCTCTTCGATCAAAATTGTGAGTTGACACATTTTTATCACATTAGTATGTTTTGTTTTCGTAACAAAAATTTCTACCACTCTCATTTCAGCAGAAAATGCAAACTTCATATCGTCTTCAGTTTTATGCAAACTTCATATCGTCTTCAGTTTCATGCATCAATAGTGGATGAGCCAATCATCTCTAACCCATTTCACTACTAATTTTAAACCATAGTTGAGAAGATTGACTTTTTTCGCTTCAAATACACATCGTTTAAGCTCCATAAAACACAATTTTTTCTCATTTTCGATCCTTTTCGTTTATCACCAATATACCGAGTGTTACCGTCTTTGTCAACTAACAGTTCTCCATAGTATGGAACCATTGACATTATTGATAAAAAAAACTTAAACACTAGAGTTAAGATATTGATTTTGTTAAAAGAAAAAAAAAATCTAGAATGGAATTTACTAAATTAGCACTTTTATTTGCGAAGAAGATGATGTTTCCGTAGGAAATTTCAATTGAAAGCAAGAACAATAAGAAATCACATACAAATTGAGGAAGAATAAATTCAAATTTTGTGACGTGGAAAGAGTGGAAGTGAAATGTGAAGGAGAAGGCTCTGCTGTTATTTTGAGGCTCGAAATAGCATATGGGCATTCGACAAATGCACAAGTTAATATTTTATGGAAGAAAAAAATAACCGCTAGCTATTTGAAAATCAGGTCTGTTTCTACAATTAGTTTTGTCTGAGTCCTATACTTGTCTTTATTTATTTTTTTGCAAGCTTATTTACAAATTTTGTCCTTTCTTTTATTATTATATATGCATCACCAAGGAGATAAGGTGACCTACTCAGTCCCAACTTAGCTCCATATCTACTAGCGGTCATTGGCAAAATGACAGCTTTTTCTTCATGCAACTACTTGATTTGCCTGTGTGTTGGATCAGGCACATAAAACCAAACAAAATATCAAAGCCATACTCTTCCTCAACACGTGCAATCATTTGGATAATAAAATGGAATTGTTTTGTTTTCTATTATTTTGTTGACGATTAAAAATCTGTTGCAAAACACTACAGTTGCATACAGGGGCAGAGCTTAGTGTTGGCCAGCTGGGGCCAGTGCCCTAGTTGAAAGTAAAAAAAAAAACTGATGTAGAAAATGAAATTCTGAGTCGAAGCCCCATCTCAAATTGAATTTGTGCCCTAGCTGAGCTCCAAGGCTAGCTCCGCTACTGGTTGCATATGTATGCTAATTCTTGAATTCTAATATTTATAATATTTGAAGAGCCTGAAATATTTATGATGCATGGATGTGTATTTACTTTCTTCGCAAATGTTGATTTTGTTTGCTCCAGTGCACATTGAAATTATAACCAAACCATTTTAGGCAAATCAGACAGATCAACTTCAGACTTCTCTGGAAATATGCTTCAGGCTATGACCGTCCAGCGATTACGTGCTCTGTTAAAGGAGAGAAGCCTCCCAACTAAAGGAAAGAAGGTAAGAAGCTCTAAATTTTGATAATTGGTGTTTGTTGTACATTTGCACACATGTCTGTGCACGTGAGCGTGCATGTGCACACACATCAAAATTTTTTTTTTTTTGTCTTTCTGTGCTTGGAAAGTCAAAATTATCGAAATGAAGCATAGATCTTTCCATGTATGCATGCATGCATACATGTTTACATTCCCTGTATCTTGGTCTGTGACGTTTTTATGATACATTTGATCATTTCAGTATGTAGTCACTTCTTAAAATTGAAAAACTTACTACCTCATCAAAATCCTATGTTAATATATAAACCATAAAAACAATTCATTTTAATCACTGATTTGACATGCGATTTTGAAATAGGTTTGAATGCTTAAAAAGGATTCAAAATTGTAAAGACGATCATGTAAAAATGATACGCAAAGCAACATTATTAGTTGAATCTAAAACTTCTTGATATGAATAAATAGATGGAAGATAAATGGAGGCATGGCATATGGAGCACCTGTGTAAACATGAATTTGTTCATGATATGAAAAAATAGGTAGTTTAAATAGGTAGTTTACAAGATTGAAACTTAGAGAGATTTTGTTTTATAACCACCTGCATTACATTTTGTTATGTTCCATGATCTCACGTCGAGGAAAGCTAAGCTTGCTTAAAGGCGGCTAACGGCATATTTTGTGTAGCTGCAGCATGGCTTTATGAACTAACAGCACTTTATGTATGTTTTTGTGATGCAGGATGAGTTAATTTCACGCTTGAGAGATGGAACTGAGTAATGCTGCAGTAACTGAGACATAAGTCGTACATTTGCATGGTTATAACTAATTTGTAAATTATTTTACTCTTCTCTTAGGCCTTCACAATATAAATCACTTATGACTAGTGCTATATTTTTACAGCAGTTAATGAATAGGCCTCAAGCAAACTCTTCTCCTAGGCCTTTACAATATAAGCTTGTAAATCACCTTCTGACCAGTGCTATATTGTTACGGCAGTTAATGAATAAGCCTCAAGCAAAACAAATTTTTTATTTAAATCTGAAAAATATGTGGTATCTATCATCTTTTCTGTTGATGTTCCTTTCAATAACGAGAAAAGTACAACACATATAGCAATACAGTTGCCTTTGAAAGAAAATGACCAAGACCAAAAAAAACAGATTATTTCCACCAAAAAAAGAAATCATCATTGCCTAACAAGCAAAATTTGTAGATCGGTATATCTTCTCTGCTAATGTATAACGTATATCTTTCGCTGCTCACTTCCTTTTCTCCTATATAGTATACCCAGTATCCGAAACTAGATATCACCACCAGTCAGGAACTTTCAACCTACGACTCCGATGCACAGCAAGCATCGTGTAAGGGACCTTATGTCTTACTTGCCTCCACAACATATCAACTGCATCCCCCTTCTTCGGAGGGTACTGAAATTCAAAATGGTGCGATACACTTTTCAATTTGGTCCATTTCTCAGTCCATTCATCTTTCGTGATGTTTCGTAGTTTGGAAACCAAGTAGTCAGGTTGAAGAGCTTCGTTTGTGGAGAAGAAGAGGGAAAAGTCGGAGTAGTCGAGCTCATCTTCAAACGGGAGTTCGATGTGGTTGCTTACTATAACAGGGATGCAGTGGCTGACGATGGCGTCAAACAGACGGCACGAGGACGGGGTGTCCCCTGCTGGGTGTAGACAGAACTTCGACGCTTGCATACCTTCCGATGACTACATTTTAAATTTCAAATTGCACAAATAAGCGTAAACCAAAAGAAAACATAAACAGTAGAGTATTATGAACATAATCTTACTAATCTTATGCCTTCTCCATCGGCGACGCTGTCTTCAAAACGAACGTCCTCATGGCCCTTCAAGATTGTTGCCAGTTTCTTCCTAACCTTTCCTTCCTGTAAAAAATATACTTTTGAACTACATTTTTGCGTATGAATAAGCTAACAATCAAAATAGTTCGTGCAAGGACAAGAAATACCTACATCTTTTCTAACAGTCCTTCCGCGGAAGAAGAGAAGTGTGCTACGGGATTCAAATGGATTAGGACTATCATCATCATTTACTGAATCGACAACATGAACGTATGGAGCTACTACATCTTTATGTAAGGAAGATAACTTCCTGGAGTATCTTGCAAAATCTGCGACTACAAGTATAGATGCGTTCAGCTGATCTCTTAAGTATCTGAAGGCGTTTGGATGTTGCATGGGAATAACATGATCACGCCCAGATGAACGCTGCCAGAACTTTGATTTTCTAAGGATGTCAAGTAGTTCTACCTGCGAAGAAGAATATTGTGTCCGTGAACATCTGAGTCTTATATCAAAGAACATCTCTTACATAGGTTGGAATACACATTTCATACTAAGATTAGGTAAATATTAAATCCGTAATGACAAAAGTTCCCCAACAGCCAATTGCCAGATGCTAAAATGAATTTCTGCTCAATTGGTTCCTAACCACTGAATGTATGTTCAACAAATATCTAGACTAGATATAAGCAAATTTGTGTTTTAAAGTATTTTCACAGTTGTTAAAAATGTTAAGAGACGGAAACCTGTGACATTCAACACGGTTGCAACTTTGTAACCAATTTGACCAGTAATATTACAATTTGTATTTGAATACTGAAAGACGATTTGATGTTCAAATTTATTAGATTTTTAATTTAGCCAACTTGATTTTTTTTAATAACAGTTGTAATATCTTTGCGGTAAAGCTTTTTGAAGTTAGCATCAACCACCAAAAACATCTATTTACAAATATTATAAAAATATGATTAACATTTTTTTTTCCTTACAAATTCAAAAGACTTCTCCATAAATATTAATAAATACAAATTCAGACTAACATACAAATTAGATATTGCAACTTAAAAATAAAAATTTAAACTAACTATACATAATTTCATCGTAAAAACATAACTAAGTATTTTCTTTTGAATGTGTGACATATACGATTGTAGAAAAACAATTCGTGTACACATGTTCAACAAATAGTTTGAAATATAGATAGAATCATATGTAGTAGCATAGCCAAGAATTAGCGTTGAGAGGAGCACAATGCAATATGGATAGTATCATATCTAGTGTTTTCTTTGGGACAATTGCTTAAACCGTTGACAAATCATTAAAAGGTCATATATAATAGCTAATACAATAATATTCCATCAAAAAAAAGATCAACTATTGATTTTCCCAAAAACAAAACAATATCATAGATATTAATAATCTAAAGTTGCCCACACCAAGTCCTCGAGTGCGATTTTGTTCACATCTTTTAAGGGATGTGAACAAAACACTCGGTCCCCATTGGTGGAAATCAGAGGAGTCCATATGGGTCCCCCTGATTTCCACCAATCAGGGTGGAGTGTTTTGTTCACATCCCTAAAAAAGATGTGAACAAAATCTTATTCCCAAGTCCTCATGTTTTGAAACCAATTAATAATTGCGCCCTTGAAGTATGCAACACACATGTCATTCAATCACTAATCTCTCATTCGATTTCTCAAATCATTTTTCACTATGTTTATACCAGAAAATGCTCTCTCCATAGTTGTCGTAGAAACGAATAAGCTGAAGGAAAAAGTTACGATCTTATAAGCCAAACTATATACTATATTCTTTTTCTCGTCAACGCTGTCATCTTAGCCAAAAATCCAATGTTTTTCACATCTTTTAACATATCATTAGATTTCATGTCAATTAAATAAATCTCCAACTGACTATAAATGTCTATAAGTTCTGCTTTAGAAAAATCATCAGGATAAAATTGAGATAAACAAATTAACCTTTGTCAAAAACAACAAATGAATCAATCTAAGCGCTAACATACAAAGAAGTAGTTCTGAATTTACTTTATCGAAGCGATTGTTTAGTTCGACAATTTGTTTATCTAAATAAAGTTAAAACAAATCAACTCGATAATGATGTAAATTTGTAATCATTGGTTGGTCCTCTTCTTGATCTTCTCAAAAGAATATAATTATAATCCATTTTTGTTAATAACCGTAATACCTTGATGTCACACTTTTTGGTATCAATGTGAAGTACAAAAAAATACCTCTAACAGAATTCTAAATATCATTTAAAAAATAGAATTTAACAGTTAAACTTTTTTACATTTTAAAATATCCTTACATACTTAAAATATGATCTAAACAATTTTACAAATTCAACATATCCTTTTCTTTCATGCTTAAAATTAGGATCTAACAAATAATCACCATCTACAAGTATATATCATTTACAAATTCATTATTTATCAATTAATAATATAAATTAAATTCAAACCAGCAAAAATGTTGCAATTTAAAAATAAAATTTTAAATTAACTACAAATGATTTCAACATAAAAACATGAATAAATATTTGTGTAATTTAATTTCTCTTAAGTATATTAATCATACACAATTTGTATTTCACACTCGAAGCATACGCTATCATTACGCGGAAGCGCATAATTTGACACTTATTTAAAATTAAATTATGTGTTTCTTTCCAAATGATCTAACCTCGTCCAAAAGAGTATTCCACTCACTATCTCTCATTTTATGTGAACCTTCTTCAAATACTTTGCCAACATCAAAACATTTGTGATATCTTGATCTTTCCTTTGCAGTGAAAAGATCCTTAGTGATTCCAAGTACAAGTACATTATTCGTCAAATGCAAAATAAAGATAAATCAATAACTGAAGGAAACATAAGAACTAAGTTAACTAGTATACCATAATGTGAACCCCAACATGTGTCTCCCGGTCTTTTCAAATTATGCTCTTAATTTAACCCTCGTCCACCAGATAATCCACCACTTTCTAGTTGGCTAAATATTCTATTTGCTTCTTTTTTTCTAAGAATATCTCGAAGCTTACATGATGCTTCGGCCAGGTTTATCATATTGTTAATTAAGCAATATTTTTTTTTTTTGAAAATATGGTCTATATCTTTAGCAACATGAACAAGTGCTAATTGAAGGTTGTGCATAAAGCAATGAATATGGAAAGCAGAATTGTTCTTGTTTAGAATGAGCGGTTTAAGATCATTGAATACACCATGCATATTACTTGCACCGTTACACCCTTAACCATGTAGCTTTGTCATGTTCAATTTATGTTTGCACAAAAATGCTTCAAGTGATGTTTACGAGAAATCGATGTTGTGTTAAAAACATGCGCCATATCCACAAATATTTCAATAATACTACCGGTATCGTTCACAAATCGTAAAACAATTGTTATTTTCTTTTTAATCGAAGTATCACGAGCTTCATCGATTAGCAATGCAAATAGTCCTCCAGAAAGATGTTTTAGTATAACATCCATAATTTCCACAGCAACAATATAATATACAATATCTTTTTGAATATCCGAAGATGTCATTTTAGGGTTTTGTGGTGCATTTTTTAAAACAAAGAAATTAACTGTAGATTTTTCATTAGCTAGCCATTGTAGATATTCAAGAAAAATCTGTTTATTTATTGATTCTTTAGATTCATCATGACTACAAAAAGACAAACCCTGGTATAAAAGATACCGAATGTACACAATAGCTGAATGTAAACAAGTTTGATAATCAATTTGACTTTGAGTTTATTGTTTCTTCATCATCGTCCCAATATCCTTTGATATTTTTTCCAATTCTTGAACCCACCTCGAACAAATGCATTCCTTGCACTCATCGACTGAGGACGAAATAAATAACATGGCAAGTAACAGATGGCATATTCTTTCACACTATACTCCAACCAATTCTTATAATCATTATATCACGAGTGATTGAAGCGACGAGCTTTTCCACCAATTATTGTTTGAGCAAAGAGTTGCAAACAAGGTTGACAATGACCTTTTTATAGACATGCTCTTTGAATTTTGTCTTGATCGTTCGATCATAGTTTGAAATTTGAGGTCGTAAACTAGGATCGGATGGAAGATCCAATAAATGCACTTGATACGATTTCATGTTGCTATGTTTGGGATGATAGCGTCTTGAGTATCATTGTTCGCGGTAGCGGTACTATCAAGCGAAGTAGGTATTTCAGAAGACCAACTTCACTACTTGATCTTTGGAACTATGCTCACAAATCTGAAAAAACAAATTAATTTTTGGAATATCAATCAAAATTATTTCTTTTAGTTGTTGCACAACAGTTTCAATCTAACAAAAAACAATGTCATGTTCTACCCCGCTTTACTGGAAAAAAAATCACTAGTTAACTTATTACAAAATCAATTTATTTGTTGAATAAGGGGAATAGTCAAAAAGCTATACAAATGAACACCAACACGGTAGGAAACTATCAGTTTTACTCGTAATTACTGGGTTGATCTTCATAAATTAAATCAATATTAAACCTACTACTATTTTTTTTCTTCAAACAATTAGTTCAATACTTCAACAAAGAATTGGAAAAATTAAATGAATTTACCCATATTGAACTGAGATGAGTGTAAGCGACAACATCGACACTACAAGCGGCAAAGGTGGATATGGACTCAGGTGGAGAAGCTCGATGTTTTTAGAACAAAGATGAGCATGAGCGGTGAGATATAGTTCGATTAAAATAATTAAGGTTTTGTAGAATGGAACGCCATCCATATTTTTCTTTCTCTTCCTTTTTTGTTCCGTCTGTTTTTTTCTAAAGGAAACATTTTTTTCTTTTCTTTTTGGTTGCGTTTTGATTTTCTAAGTGATCACGTGACGCCTCAAAGATGTTTTGCTTTCGCCTCTTGTCGTATCCGCATCTATATTCGAAATCATTTTGAATATCAAATATCCACATTTGAGAATACAGACGAATATTGAATACTTATCATATCCGCTGACGATTGGTAAATTGAGAAATAAACAAATATAATGCTAATAGATAGTTCAGAACAACTAACATGCATTAGATGCATATAATATAAATTATTAAATTAATATCTTTCATTGTACTAAATTACATAAAAATATAATTTTGACAAAAACCGCACGAATAATTTCAATATTTTCATATTTCTGTTTTTTCAGATATCAGATAATTATCTGCTTTTTCAACATGGTAATGGATGAATTTTGATTTTTTTTTCGATTATTCATTGACATGCCTACATACAAAATGCATGATGCTCATATAATATAAGGGTGTTGCCTTCATAGTTGCCCTTTATAGTAAATGTTTCCCTAAGCAATAGTTATTCTTAACAAGTAGCTAGGATATCAAAATCATTCGAAACCCCCTTTTGGTTATTGAAAGAGTTCAATGTTACTATCTACGTTCAAGAAAGTAATTTACAGAATATTCAGCCCCTTTGAGGAGAAACATCCTTGTTGCCAACACAGACTTGGTTTTACTACACTACGTCACCGAATGCACTATTCCAACAATGACAACACTTTGCATTCTAAACAGCATAGACGTATTCCATAAATTAATCACATGGCCAAGGTAGCCTGTGACGTTCAGTTACATTCGGAAAGTTTGGTGCATTTAAGTGGGCGGTTTCACTATTTAGGTAGCATGCCAAGTGTTTATATTAGCACTATTCCATTTAAAACACAAAAAACTGAAGGTTGAAAGAATGCATATTTAGTCCTTTCTAAATGTGAATATACGTTGCCTGAGAATTTATGAAAGATGTTTATGTATTTTCATATCGACTGAACGTAAAGCTTCAGCAGCGAGCCAGCGAGTGCCAATGAAGAGAGCTAACATGTTCTTGGTGTACAACAATGCATCCTATTTTACGGGGAAGGCGTTGTGTATCGAGGGAATACTAGTGTAGTTTTGGGGCTGTCATGTCATATCGTGTAGAAAGTGATTTATTGTCGGTAATAAGATTGAGCATTTTGCAGAGTGTTCAAGGTTTGTTTGATGGAATGTCTATTAGGAAACATGGACGCGCCTAGAAGCGAAATAGAAGCGTTAGACTTTAGTCAGGTTTACTGTTATCGCTAACTGAGTACCGTGCATCAATGCAAATTTTGATAATATCAAGTTTCAGAGTCCGTTTTGTCTACTTTTCAGAACTTGAGATACAGCTAGGTAGTCATAGTTACGTAAGATTTCATTACTAGTTCTTATGACACAACTCAAATGCCAATATATGTTCTTTTAAGTAGATTCACCCATAGACTTGTAAAATTTCTACAATTCAGCAAATACTGATGTCAAAACGCAATGCAATGCAAATCAACTTTTACACGAAATTCACCTGCAACTGCCGATCGACTTCAGTTTCAGGATCAGTCATCATCCTGCCATGTGTATTGAAACTCAACGAACTAAAAAAAGGCACAAAATAAACCTCAGCCTCGTCGCCATCCAAAACCCTAACCGCTTCAATTCCATCTTCGCCCTGACCGCTCCCGTTATTTCCAGCCATCAAAGACACCGTCAGCCAGTATTCGACGCTGTGCTGCTTCTTCAACCCGGACGTCTCAGGCCACGACGGGATCCCTCCGACTGCCGCGTGGCCCAGCATGTCGAAGTTGAACCGAGAAGGCAGATCGTACATGAACACTTTCAGCGGAGGAGGACGTGGCGCCGTGGAGTGGTGCCGCGTGGCAGTGCAGGACGAAGTGGGGAGGTAGAAGGCGGGGAGCTGAAAGCGAGATCGGAAGTCTGAGAATATGAGGAAGACGGAGAGTGAGATCAGGATCAAAACAACAGCTGTCGAGATTTGAAAAGCCGATGACATTGATTTTGATTTGAGATTCGAGATTTAGGCGGAGTTGGTTATGGAAGAAGCTGTTGCATGATTTATTGGAAATCTTCATGGGATCGAAATGAATAACCTACTCTGCACTCAAAGCTACAAGATGCCACTGTTTCTAGAAAAACAACATGTTGCCCATCTAAATCGAGTGATGCGATTTATTTGTAATTGCACGTGGTACACGTGCATACCACGTGCAAGTAGCCATGAGAAAGATGCATCAGGATGGAACCTAAGAGTGCGTTCTCAACGGACGGTAGTGGACATCTGAACATGGCATTTGAGCGGAATATCAGAGCGTGACACTGTTGTAAACGAAGAATGCGTTTTTTTTGCTACGAACGGGGTATTGAACGTGGTATTTGAACGGGTTATTTAATTGTTAATTTATTTGTTTTGAATTAATTTATTCATTTAATTTTAATTCATGTTTCATATTAGTCCCACATTGCCCAAAAACTATAAGTATCTAGGTGTATATAAAAGTGTGCAAACTATGTATTAATTAAAAAAAAAACCAAATGGGCTTAAATATGAAGGCTTGATACTCATACAAATACATTCAATGTCAAAGATGGACACTTGGGCACTTGACGTTTTCGACGCGTCGGACGCGATGCCAACTGATCCGTGTCACGTTCAAGAATTCGAATGGGGCCTAAGTTTAGGCCTTTTTTCACTTAAGCACACTAATTGAGCGCGTACCCTCGTTTCTAAATTAACTTCAAACATGCTAATACAAGTATGATTAGTATATGTAACTAGTGTATAACCCTTGCGTTGCACACGACATTGTTGTTAACAATAGTAATTATTTTTTATTTATTGTCAAAATAGTATGTTATATATAATTTTTCAAATTAAACTATGATATATCAATTACAAATTAAAAGGACATTCAATTATCGCTATTCAAGTATATGTCTAGCTGTTAATGTCTTAACGAAAAGAAAAAAAACTAAATTTCTTAATAATATAAATGTGAACAATTTATGTTATGTGAAATATAATTATTGTATATAAGTGAATAGATAACTTTATCACTTTTATTGTATAGTAATATGTATCTACATTCAACTCTCATTTTTTAAAGATATATAAACAAAATAATGAATGTTAAATAATTTAAGTTATCTATATATCTAACAATCAACACAACTGATTTAATTAAGGAGTTGAATGTAAAAGTGTTTGGAAAAAACTAAAAAAAGCTTTGTACGTATTTGTAACTGGGAGGAGCTTTTACTTATTACTTGGTTTTAGTTTTTAAACAATTTTATCTTTGTAGTCAACTATATATTTCACGAGTGGAAACCCGTGCGATGCACGGGAGCATAGACTTTAAGTGTTTTAGTTTGCATGTATCAATAAGCGGTGAGAGCGTATTATATAGTGGCAAAATACATAATGTAAGTGATATATGTATGTGTTAGGATTCTGCTGTGTAAACTAAATTTTGCAGCAAAAAGTAAATAATGCATGTATAGGGAGTAGGGACAGGTTGCACGTAAGGTAAACAGTATAAAATTTTGTGTGTCTCTATTGAGTTGACAAAAAGATATATGCATTAATTGATGAATTAAGCAACATTATGCGATTGCTGGCAAGTAATGAAACTAAACTCAGGGTACAAAATATGTATCTCAACATATTGGTACAAAGTTTATAGCAATGTTATCCATAATAACATACTGGTACAAAATATAAGATTTGATTTTTGTTGGCTTGCTGGCAAGTAATTAAACTAACAGAGTTATCAGTACCATTAGTGAAATGGTAGAGCTTTGCAATTCTTGGCATTTCTGTATTTAACATCCATATGAACATCAGATTGCTTCAACTACAGCATTTCTGTCTAGCATTTCATCGAAGGAATTTATAATCTTTTGGCTAGCATGTCTGAAGCGTTCACATCATATGATACTTCATTTTAGCCTTCAACCTCTATCTTACCACCATCTTCTTCATATCTTGCTCACGTACTCATTTTATTTGATATCATTTGATGATAGTTCTTTCTTTTCTTTGCTTTAGATTTATTATCCCATCTTATTCGCTGTTCCCCGTGCTTGCAATCTCTTTTCCTCCAATTATTTTATATCCATTTACATAAGAGGGGGAAAAATCACATAATTATTACTGATTCTTTGAGGCATGCACCATTCAGGCACTAAAGATCTTGTTTTTAATTATGTAAATCATTATTAGAATGTAAATAGTACTTCGTCAAACTAACACCACTGGCAATTACCACCTAATGACAAACGTGTAGATTGTTTCTCATATTTAGCAAATGTAATAAATTGGCTAACAAATAAAACATGACAACACAAACTCATCAACTGCAATATCAGAACTACAATTATTAATTTTTTTGAAAATGCAATCTTTTCTTCAATTTAACGGTTCAAGAGGAGGCTTGAATTTAAAAATGTGGACAAATATGCCAGTTATATAAGCTATAACAGTTATATAGCTATAACAGTTCCACTGGATGCAATGATGCACAAAAAGGTTAGTTTGCTACTCTTGAGATGTGGTTGTCATAAATTCGGTATGAATGAATGAATCGCCATATAATTATATTGAAAGAGACAAATCTATATGCCAAATAATTAGTGGATATAGTTTTACGTGGTTGAAGTAGCAAAAAATACCCCTTTCAATTATCTTGGTTAAATCAAAGCAATCCGCCCAGTAGTGTTTTTTTTTACCTTATATAGGGAATTACTCACTTGAAAATTTGATGCTTCTTTAGATAATTATGTATGTAAATATCTAAAATAAATCAGTAAATAAATATTAGGACTGTTGGAAATGAACCAATAAATTGATGAATTGACGATGCTTTGACAGAAACTAAAAAAACGATAAATGACTGTTGTGATATTAGGAAAAGAATTATAAAAGAGAAAAAATATGGATGAAATCGAAGAGGGAATTCTAGGCAGGATCAAAATTATAATGGAAAGAAATCATTGGAAAATTAAAGGAAATGAAGATAATAAGAAAAGAATGAAAAACAGTAGATGTAATAAGGAAAGTTGTGAGGTTCCGTATGAACATTAAAGATTTAGGAATGATCCTGTTTTTTCTTAAATTGCAATTTTGAATAAGCCATACTTAAACCACTAATATAAATATAAATTTATATAAATGAGCTATATATTAGGCAAGTGGCACGGATATGTACAATTCACTATAAAAAGAGAATACAGCAGTCCAACTATGGAAATTTATTTAATAAGATTGAAATCATGACAATTATAGCTAGTTTTGAAACCATGTGCTTAAAATTGCATCAATCAAGCCAATTTCCAAATGAACTCTAGGGTACTATTTAATATTTCTAGAAGTTTATTTGGCGTTCTCTTAGCTTCATCAATATCAATAGACTAAGAGAAAGATCATACCATTAATATATCAATTTATTTTATATGTGGTACATAAAATAGATCATACCATTAAACTATCACCCTTTGTTGGATACTCCTTTTCTGGTCAACATCAGCATTTTCATTGAGTAGCAGCCTAAGTGCAAACATATTGAAAAGATCACTGAGCTGGCAATTAATTCGTACTACTAAATATCACTAATTTAAGTTATAATATTGTAGGAATTGGCTTTAACTCTCAATAAATACATAGTTATGGGTAAGCATGTATAGAAAGGATAAATTTACAAAACATCTTGTACAGAGACCATTGCTTGCTTTCTCACTACCATTAATATATCAATTTATTGAAGAAACTGGCAAGTAATAACATTGCTATAAACATTGGTTAGTTTCATTACCTACCAATTAAGAAACATTATGTATCTCAATATTTAAATTTATGGTACCATTATGCAGCTCAACATATCAAATAATAGTAGTTACCATATATTGCGACTGCTAGAGCACAAATCTATGTGTACAAATGCGAAAACATATTCCAATATAACTGATTTCTAACACATCAGATATGAACACCCCATTTGGGTACATTATTGAAGAAATTGGGTAAGGAACTAAACTGATAGAGTACGGATCTAGGCTTTATGAGTTTCATGCATTCAGCTTAAATCAAAAGCATAGGGTATAATAAAATATTATTTGCATAATTTACATAAAATAGTAGTAGCCTCAGAACGACCAAGCCATACACACATATTTTAAAAAATAAATAGATTACTAAAAGGAAAGTATCTCAAGAATCTTACCTGGTTGACAGTCTCAGTACGAAATGAAGTTTGACTTCGTTGTGAAACTCATATGTGATATCAAAGTAAAAAAAAAATTCATCAGTATTAATAACCTGGTAGAAAGACAAATACATGGCCATATTTAAATTTCATAATTGTGCCAAAAATATATTACATATTCATGATTTTACCTCAAATTCTTCAACTTTAATCTCCATGATTTTGTAGTCAAACTCTTGATCCTCCAAAACTACACCCGACCTGAAGGAATGAAAAAATGGATGTTTAATTAGTCACATGTTGAAAATAATAAGAAAATGAGCTTTTAATGTGTTAAAACATGTTTGATATTTTTACAACCTTTTTCAGTAGCATTTTCTTTCCTACAAAATAAATAGTTACTAAAAGGAGAGTATCTCAAGAATCTTACCTGGTTGACAGTCTCAGTACGAAATGAAGTTTGACTTCGTCGTGAACCTCATATGTGATATCAAACTAAAAAAAAAAATCATCAATATTAATAACCTGGTAGAAAGACAAATACATGGCCATATTTAAATTTCATAATTGTGCCAAAAATATATTACATGTTCATGATTTTACCTCGTATTCTTCGACTTTAATCTCCATGATTTTGTAGTCAAACTCTTGATCCTCCAAAACTACACCCGACCTGAAGGAATGAAAGAAATGGATGTTTAATTAGTCACTCAATTACTGTCATGGCTATTCAAATTATGAAATTCTTAATTCTTAATTCGAACGTTAATGGATTTAAAAGAATTAAAAACGTACATACTTTGTAATTAATTATTTTTTTCCAAATTTTATTCCTTTTTAAATAAAATTAATTGTGTGAAATTAATTGTGTTTATAGATAAGGGTTGAAATATTCAATTCGAAATGAAGGTATATGTAGTAACAGTCATGTCTATTCAAATTTTATTCCTTTTTTAACGTTAATAAGTTACCTTAATTGCCAAATTAATGCGATGATGTGTCATAAGCTTTTCAAATAAGATATTTTTTAAAAGGAATGAGAGCATTAACTTTTAAACGTTATTAATGTTTCCCATTTACTGTCAAATTTACTGTCAATAAATTCTTAATTCGAACGTTAACAGATTTAAAAGAATTAAAAACGTACATACTTTGTAATTAATTAATTTTTTCCAATTTCACCTCCAATTACATAAAATAAATTGTGTGAAATTAATTGCGTTTATAGATAAGGGTTGAAATATTCAATTCGAAACGAAGGTATGTGTAGTAACAGTCATGGCTATTCAAATTTTATTCCTTTTTTAACGTTAATAAATTACCTTAATTACCAAATTAATGCGCTGATGTGTCATAAGCTTTTCAAATAAGATATAATTACCAAATTAAGGCGGGTGGAATTAAATCAACCTATTCAATGCTCATGCAAGAATAATGACATGTTTATGGGATGTGTTTAAATTAGGACGGTGGATTTGTTTTTGCGGGATTAAATCTGAACCGTTCTTTGTCTTGTTGTTTGTCTCCTGATTTGTCTAGGGGGGATTGAAATTAATTGTGTTTATAGATAAGGGTTGAAATATTCAATTCGAAACGAAGGTATGTGTAGTAACAGTCATGGCTATTCAAATTTTATTCCTTTTTTAACGGTAATAAATTACCTTAATTACCAAATTAATGCGCTGATGTGTCATAAGCTTTTCAAATAAGATCTAATTACCAAATTAAGGCGGGTGGAATTAAATCAACCTATTCAATGCTCATGCAAGAATAATGACATGTTTATGGGATGTGTTTAAATTAGGACGGTGGATTTGTTTTTGCGGGATTAAATCTGAACCGCTCTTTGTCTCCATGTTTGTCTCCTGGTTTGTCTTAGGGGGCAATTTTATTATATAGATGTTATTATAAGGATCATATATACAATTGTGATAATTGCGAAACAATATTATGTAGTGTCAAGGTGAATTGTGATTTGGGTATGGTTTGTAATGTATTGAAAGAGAGAATGCTATTTTTTTTATCAATTAATTTGTGTGTTAACATCTTAATGTTGTAAAATATAAGTTTATCTTTTAAAAGTTCTAAAAGTAAAGTTACGTTATGCAATAAACAACAACTTTTTTGGAGCAAATGAACTGAGAATTAAAAGATATATTATAGTATACATTTATGTTACTTCATTTAACTAAATGACTTATTTTATTATTATTTTTAATTGTATGGGAATATTAAATATATTGAAATTATTGTATTGTTAGGATTTATTTGATAAATTAGTGAATGATAGTTAATCAATATTTGAATAGCTTAGATTTAAGATTTACACAATTAATTAAATATATGGACTTGAGAGTAAAATATTAAGAGAGAACAGAGAATAGTTTTAAGAATTACCAAAAAATAGATGTTAAAGTTGACGAAATTCTACATTTTAATATTTGATAAATGTATGGATGAATTATTATAAGTAATTTTGTTATTGTTGTTAATGTATATAATTTGGGTTTTGCAATTTATTTGTATTTAAATTTTTTTTTACCAATTTGTTGATGTATATGCAGTATGCACATTGAAAATTTGGATCAATTAATTAATTTAAATATGTGGGTCTCAATGTAAAATATTGGGAGAAATTCGGGAAACATTTGTAAGTTACAGATTTTTTTTAAAGTAGACGTTTGAATGTAAATAATGTAAAATATTAGCAAATAATTGTAAAATGGCAGATATTAGAATTTTTAAAATAAAATATCTGAAAATAGAGAGAATTAAGGAGGATGGAGATAGCTCCTAAAATTAATGTAGGAGCTTAAAATTCTTCTGCTTTACTATTATTTAATAGATTAATAAGCCTTTATGATAAAATAAATAAAAAGTAAAGTCATTCCATTTCGATCGAAAACCATATCCAAGCTCAATAGTTCTGCGTCTGTTATCTTGATCATGATTTCCTTACCCCAAAGGGAAAAGACATTCCCTCTTGGGTCGGCTGTGGATAAGGACGGATTGGTCGGCTGTGGATAAGGAGGGATCCGAACCCTGAACACCGTGGTTCGTAACCACATGCGCTAATCCTTTGAGCTACAAGTCTCACTCGGTCTCTTCTAGATCTGTTCCAGGGAGTATCCTGAAAAGGAATTCTCTCCTCAGCCATTTCGTTTCGTCCTAGGAAGATGTGAAATGTGTTTCTCTCTATAAAGATAGTGTTTTCTAAGGTGTGAAGGAGGGAGAGAAGAGGTATCATAACTGAGGTTTCGAATAAGAGGATCTTTTCATTTTTTAGGTAAAATAAGAGTGTTAATTGATATGGTCATAACATACTAACGCTACTGTAAGCTTCTTATTTTTATCATGCGAACGTAGTAGGTAATTTTTCAAAAGTCATCCTCCATGTTTTTAAAATATAAATAAATTAAAATAGTCTTTGAAAATCATTAGCAGATGACCTCTCAAAAACCACCCACTTTTCTACATTACAAATCAACAACCCCTTCTCTCTTCTTTCATTTTCAACATTATCTTACTCTAAACAAAAAATCCAAAACATTCTCCGTTGTATTTTTAATTTTTGCATTAAATACTATCAAAACTTGTGGTTTTAAATATCTACTTCACAATATCAATATCTACGTACTTCAAATCATACAACTAATTTTCTAAACCTTGATTTTTTGGTAGGTTTGAAATACAAATTGTCTAAATTTGTATCAACTAATATTGCAGAACGACATATAAATTTATTTCAAATATATGCTATTTTGATGGTGAATTTGTTATTCATGATCAAATGTGTGGAAATTATGCAATGGGTCTTAAAGACGATACAAATTCATAAAGGATTTAACTTTAATAAGTTAAAAGAATTGGCATACAAGGTAACTAAAATAAATCATAGAAGTTTGATATCGATTTAGTTTGCAATTAGCCGACTGATTCTAAATCTAAAGCAATAAAAATTATTGACAATGACGACATTGAATTAATATTTTTGTCATGTCAAAATTCATAGAAAAAATTGTTGGATAATAACATAAAAAGTTGATGGAAGAACAAACTAAACCAGCATTTATAGTTAATTATGATTTTGAAGATTATTCCAAGTTGTTGGGGATCATGAATTTTTTGGAAGGTTCCTTCTCCTATTTATAATAATGCTCTTATGAATGTAGCACAATATAGCAGCCCCTTTCTTTTGACTGGCTCGTTCATAGCAACAAATGTTTTGGAATATCATTTGTTCATGAATTTTGAGCCAAATGTACAATTTAGTTGTCCATATCCATTGCAGGATAGTTTTGCATGTATGAATCAAAGGTAACACATATTGCTAATATTCTTAAAGCGTATATTATTGAATGCTTTAAATACAATACAAATTTTATTTTCATGTATAGTTTTATTCTAACTCTGCTTGTATAGTTTTCTATGCAGCATGTCTCAAACCAGGATAAAGAAGGAGGATTATGATAGGTTTGGCGAGCCAACGTAAAAACATAGTCTCTCTTGTGGATAGGGAACCTTACGACATTTCATTAGGGAGTAACTCTCTTAGTAACACGCCATGTTAAGGCTCATGTATGGTAATAAATAACCTAGGGTTGGATCGTCACTCCCTTAGAAGCGCGTGATGCATGCCATATCGTGGCTTAGGTATGGTGATCAATATGCAAGGGTTGGGTCGTCATTCTTAATGGAACGCTAAATCGATGTCCTGATGTAGTGATAAAAGAGTAAGGATCTTCGCATCTTTCTCAGCGGGGCGAGGGGGAAGAAAGCTAATCGATGATAGTAGGGTTTAGTTAGATAGTTGGAATGTACGGTCTTTAACAGGAAAGTTAAGAAAGATAGTTGATACTATAACTAGGAGATGTGTAAATATATTTTGCGTTCAGGGTACCAAATGGACGGGTGAAAAGGCGGAGCAGGTAAGAACACTGAATTTAAGTTATGGTATACGGGAAAAGATCATAATAAGAATGGGATATGCATCTTGATTGACAAAAACCTTAGAAATAGAGTAGTCGACGTTAGGAGACAAAGGGGTAGGATCATACTGGTCAAGCTGGTAGTTGGTGATGCATTTCTGAAAATCATTAGTGCTTATGCCTCACAAGTAAGCCTAAGTGAGGAAGCCAAGAGAAATTTCCAGTAAGACTTAAATGTCATAAGTAAAAATGTGCCTAATAGGTGAGAAATTGTTTGTAGGAGGAGATTTCAATAACCATGTTGGCTCAACTAGTGGGGGATTTAAGAAAGTCGATGGTGGTTTTGGATACAATAATAGGAACCAAGAAGGAGAAGAGGTATTGAATTTTGATATTTCTTATGACCTAACGATTGCTAATACATACTTTAGAAAGAGACAATCACATTTGACTACTTTTAGCGGTGGCCAACATTCTTTCTAGATTGACTTTGTCCTAGCTAGAAGAGACGACAAACGAGTTTGTGTAGAATGAAATATCATACTTGGAGAATGTGTCGTCTCACAACGTCGGCTTTTGGTATTCGTGTTTTGTCTTCGGGTGTTTAAGGATAAAAGAGCTAAGATTAGTAGGACGAACAGGTGGAGGCTCAAAGGATAAGACTCACTAGTGTTTAAGGGTAGAGTGATAAGAGAAGGATCATTGAGTGAGAAAGGAGAATATAATAATCCAAACCCCAACGGATCCGGATTTTAAGCAAAATGCTAAAATCTAAGTCCACTGAAACTCGAATTGGGTGTTTAGTATTCTGCAAATAGGCAAAGATAATATATCAGAGCTCAATAAATGACTCACAGTGAAAATGACCAAAATATAATAGTAAATAAATACATGATAAGGAAATGACACTTTCTAGATCAAGTGTCTCTAAGTAACCTTCGTCTTCTATCTAACCTGAGGGTTGTTATAAGGAGGGAGTTGTAACTAATGTTCTAGTGAATGAAAAATATATACTTTCAAATATAATACTATATACACCATTTTATTTTCATTTTTGTTATATTAGATGTATTGAGGTTACGTTACTCTCACTTTCGTGCGTGTCGTATACATCTACTCCGAAGTAGACCAAACCTAATAGCATATACACACACACACACATATGCCCTTGGACCACGTCGATCCTAGGTACCACCCCTAATACCCTTTTGTATCCTCTTCGCTTGGATGCCACAATATCTCTATGAGAGTACTGAAACTACATCGTTAAAGGTCTACTTCATAAGGCCTGCAATACAAATGTTCCATCGCCCGATGAGAAAACGTGTAAACTGCATCTGCAATGGATCGCTCCAATGCATACATTGTAGATATCCATAATGAACCGCACCATGCCTACATTGTGGACTTTCACGTAATCGTTCTGCCTATAAATTTGAGCTTCACTCACTGGTGGGGCTCGATGCTCACTCTATACAGAACTCATTCGAGGATTTACTGTAACTATGGTCTACCCCTTTATTAGTGTGGCTATGGTTCGCGCAGCCACCCCTTACCTAATTGGGAGGTTTTTCTAGTAGGTTAATGGTTGCGCCCTAAACAAACGAACTAAAACAACTATATGGTGTTGCCTACCTCAATTCATGTCTCGATAGTGAAAGATTATGGACTATCGGTTTAACCTAGGTCATTCCACGTACTCGCTCTGACTGATGATTATTGGTACCCGATCAACTACTATCCTTACGGGTTCCCCCCACTAAAACCCGTACCATACAGGAACCTCTGAATACCAAATCACCCATCAATCTTTGGATTACTTCATGTTGTCTAGGCATATGTAACGACCCAGAAAATCTGAACCAATTTAAAAATTTTAAATTGGCTAAAATAATGGATTTTAAATATTTAAAATAAATATTTTAAATAGTAGCGATGAGAAGTGAGTTTGAATCGACGTTTGAAAACGAATATAATTAATTCTAATTATAAACAAGGCCTGAAATGGCGCTGTAGTTTCAAAAATTGAATTCAAACTTTGTCTGACTGTACCGGGTGCAAACCAAAACGGATTTGAGTGAAACCAAAAATATTTAAATCTGTTAGTGGATACCTTTCTAACGAATCTGAAAAATCGAAGTTTCATAGCGGAAAGCAAAAGTTATGGCCAAATGAATTTTCAGAAAGGTCGCTATGGAATTTATATAACCCTTGAAATTGGCCATTTTGCATACGACCTCGGAATTCGACGAAACCACTTTTGTTGGATCCGGGATGTGAAGTTATTGCTAGGTTTCAAATTTAATAATTTTTGAAGCTAGTATGTGAGCGTGGCAAAGGAAAACGTGTTTTGGTCAATTACAGTTAAATTGGATCGACCAGAAATGGGCCTTTTTGCAAACGGTCTCAGAATTCGACAAAACTCGTTTTGTTGGGACCGTATCGTCAAAACATAGCCAGATTTATTTTTCTGTAATTTTTCGAGTTAGTTTGTGGCCCTGGCAAATTGAAATGTACGTTCAAATCGAATATTGAATGTTATATATTTTAAATTGAATGGAAACTGACTGAAACAGTCGAATGGGCCTACGAAACATATCCCATTGTGTTCGGAATGGGGGTAAAACACTAGGGACGACAGTCGTTGGGTTTGGATTGGTGTTCGTGTGTGACAAGGGGTATTTTCGGATTTTTAAAAATATATAAATAAACAAAAAATCTGATCGGCCAATAAATTTTCTCTTTCCCCGTCTTCTTCCCAGTTCTTCAACGCGCGACGGCTGAAGTAATTCCAAACTTCTCTCCTCGAATTCTCTCTCGTTTCTCAATTAAATCACGTGAGGTTGGATCCATTTTGAAGAGCTCCGAACGAGCTTTAAATCCATACCCATTTCAAGATTTCTCGTTTGGTATCTGGCCCGAATCGCCCCCATCAACCTTTGCCGTTCGGAGCTCCCTCCCGCCTCCGATCTACGCGCGAGCTCACCAGTGAGGGGTGGCGCGGATGCGCCTTTCCAGGCCCGACGTCGTGGTGAAGACGGATCGGCTTCATACTTCGCGGATTTGAAATTAAATCGAAACCTAGTTTCGAACAAAAGGCTAAGGTAATCGGCTTTGAATATTTTGAACTGTTTTAACGTTTAAAAGTGTTGCAAATTTTGATTTCACAATAAAAATCATATCTTTTTCATTTGTTGTCGAAATTCGGTGAAACAAGAGACAGTGGACTCGTGTGGACGTCTCCTACCTTCTAGAAGAGACCGCATATTTTTCTGAGCCTTCTGCTATTTTTGATGGAGTGGAACCCAATGTGAGATTTCTAATTTATAAACGATATGGAAAGCGACGATGTATAAATTATATAATCGATGTATGAGTTATATAAGCGTTGTACACCTCATGTATAAGCGTTGTAGAAGTTGTACGTTCGATGTATAAGTTATATATGCGTTGTAAAAATTATATATGTGTTGAAATAGAAGTGAATTGCTATATATATATATATATATATATATATATATACGCCCCTCGTCCACAAACCATGGACGATATTTATTGGTTGTGATTGGTGTGAAAATTGATTGATAGCGAATGGTTGTTTGGAATTGTTTGTGGTGTATATTGATTGATTGTTGTTGAAAAATACCCCTTTGTGGTTGAGAAATATTTGGTTGAAACCACATAGGATTAGTTTGTGGAAATGAAATAAATATATACATGCCGCCTGTGTGCGAACTAGATGCATGATCCCCATTGTCAAAAACCGCGAGGTTTTAAGGTAGAGCGAGGAGCCGTACTAGGGACGGTCCCGGTTTTAACTACCCTGCCGTTATGCTGCCGAAATTTTGAATAATATTCATGTGTTTGAATTATTTTCAATTGTTGAAACTATATTTATTCGTTGAATAGAAAACCTTCATGTGTTGAGTCGATATTCATTCGTTGGATAGAAATTCATGTGTTGAATGGTATTCGTGTTTTAAATATAAAAATCACATTTTTTATCTATTTATAGAAACTATAGAAAACCTTCATGTGTTGAATCGACATTCATTCGTTGAATTGAAATTCATGTGTTGAATGGTATTCATATTTTGAAATAAATTGTTTTATAATAAAAATCACATTTTTATCATCTATATGAACTATATAAAATAATCTCGTTTTGAAAGAAATTGTTTTATAATAAAAATCCTATTTTTATTACCTATATAAACTATATAAAATAATAGTGTTTTGAAATGAATAGTTTTACAATAAAAATCACATTTTTATTATATACATGAATTGTTAAATATAGCGAAGTGGTGAAATAGAAGACAGTTGGATAAAAATATCATTTTTATCAAATGTATGAAAAGAATATAGCTTTGAAATCGAAGAATCGATATATATATAAAAATGGAATTAAAATATATCGAATAACGACGCTGCAGTTCGTATTTTGAAACAGTGATTTCAAACGATTATACCAGGAGATCCGACCATCGGATTTTCCTGAAATCGCAACCGTTGGGTTCGCTTTGGAAAAATCTTTCCAACGGCACCAACTTTGTAAAAATCCAACGGTTGGATTGTCTGGAATGTTTAATTCAAATCTGAAGAAAAACAACGGCAGAATCGATTATATATATATATATATATATATATAATTATAATTATATTTAATCGAATAACGATGCTGCAGTTCGTATTTTGAAATTGAAACTTCAAACGATTATACCGGGAAATCCGACCGTCGGATTTTCCCGAAACTGGAACCGTTGGATTCGTTTAGAAAAGATCTTTCTAATGATGTAAATTTTGTGAAGATCCAACGGTTAGATTTTCAGATATGTGTAAATCAAATCTGAAGAAAAACAGCGCCATGACCGCGTTATGGCCCGAAGCGTCATTTTGAATAAATTGGCTATTTTAAAATAAATAAAACTAGCGATAAATTGTTATAAAATATCATAAACGATATGGAATGGAAATAAACTGAATTTGCTCGATTTATGTGGTTTTTGATGGTTGAATGTGTTTGGTGTGAAAAGTACATTAAAGAACAAATTGGTTTTGTCGAATGATTTAACCATTGAAATAAATTGATTTGAAATTCTTAATATACGTGAATT
The DNA here is from genome assembly GCA_030737875.1 of Allium sativum. Taxonomy (NCBI): domain Eukaryota; kingdom Viridiplantae; phylum Streptophyta; class Magnoliopsida; order Asparagales; family Amaryllidaceae; genus Allium; species Allium sativum. Next base: position 302,014 of record JASFAX010000079.1, read on the forward strand.
ATTTGAAAAGGCCGAGTTAATTCTCATTTCAAATAATTAACCGACGATTGAAAGTCGAAGATGAAGACGGTGGTCGAAGACCGGAGATCTTCACCTCGTTTGGGTGGTAACCGAGGTCCTGATTGGGAGGCATCCCGAAATATGGATAATGAGTGGTGATCGTCCAGACGTACATGGTGATCGATGGGTTTGCGAGGTATATAGTGCCTCCGGTTTCGTTCAGACCCAGAACGGACTTGTAAATGGACTGTGTGTCTGACATTGGATTTTATTCTGTGTTGATTGATCTCTATTAAATATACATCTGTTTGGCGGCGGAGAATTTATTCTTTTTCTTAACACCCTTCTCTGAAACGCATGAGCTCAAAGGTTGTATATCGATGGACATCAGTCGCATGGCATGAATTGCTAGTTTGGCATGCCCAAGTGGCAAATGATCAGGGCTTCTGTTGAAAAGCAAAGTCTTGTGGTGATGATCAAAGCACCGCCTGTGTGGCGTAGCTTTGTGTATAACGTGAAATCGCGAGCCTCACACCCGGTATGAACCAGAAACGGGAGGAAGGACCTCAGGGAGGACATGCGTTTCTTTCTAGTTAGAAGTGGCATAAGTGGTTTTATACGCCCTGACGAGTTTGACTTATGTGGTTGTTGCTGTTGCGAGGCGCCTCGGTTTGATTGGACGATCCGGGTCCGATGGAGTCATTCATTGGCTCATTTACGCCCCATAGGGCGGGGAAACACATTGTTCAGGAATTTTAATCCACATCGGTGGACTGGCCCTGACGATCCAAAGTTACCTTTGCCAAGAGTATAGGCTATACCAAAATCATATAAAGTCAGAAACTCTAACCATCGTTTCTGCTGAAGATTCAAATCCTTCTGGGAGAGAAGATACTTCAATGACTTGTGATCCGTAAATAACTTGAATCGAACTCCCAATAGGTAATGTCTCCACATCTTCAGAGCAAATACAATCGCCGCCAACCTCTAAATCATGAGTTGGGTAATTCTTCTCATGCAACTTTAGCTGTCTACTCGCGTAGGCCACAACCTTATCCTTTTGCATCAGTACCGCTCCAAGTCTAGTACCACATGCTTCAGTATATACCACCATCTCTTCATTCCCGCTCGGAATGGTCAACACAGGAGCAATCGTTAATCTCTCTTTCAGGATTCCAAAAGCTTGCTCACACTTTGCATCCTATGTGAACACTTGGTTCTACTTTGTCAATCCTGTCAACGGTGTAGCTATCTTTGAGAAATTCTTGATAAACCGTCGGACCCTTGATAAACCCAGGCTCTTATCAACAGACAAGATTCCACAGCCTGCTCGAACGACTCGGAGGAGACCAACCGCCATGCTCGAACAAGCCTGCTACTTGTCCCTGGCATGTTTGACCATTAAGTTTTGGCCCGACCCGACCCTCCAGAACACGGCTGACTGACCCAATCACTATTTCCATCGATCGATCCAATTCCAACATAGCCCATTCCGATGATCGACCCAACCAACCTCATCCTAACTCGGTCGCTCCACATCTTGACCGACCCCACCAGTTGAGTACCGATTCGGTCCTTCCTCCACTTTCAACCTCACGACCGAACCAGTCCGACCGACCGAACCGAGACCGACTTCAGGCTCACTCGATGGATCCCTGCACCTGTCTTGTTTCCTAAGAAACCACACTTGGTGCGCGACCGACCCACCACTTATGACCCAAAAACTGCACCACTCCAATGCAACTCCAATTTCGACCAAAACTTTGCCAATTGACAAATTCGATGAAACCAACCCATCTGATTCATCAAATATCACCCCAAACATGTTATGAAACCGACAACATCACCAAATTGGCAATTTCATCAATAATTATGTGAAGTTCACCAAAATCACCATGAATGCAAATATGAACAAAACTATAGATCTAACTTGCATAATCATGTTGAATAACATAGAATCATGGATTTAAACTTACTAAATGCGGTCATAGGGTGATTCATTTGAAAATGAACTTACAATGGTATAGATCTATGGTTTAACACTTGAATTTGATGAAAAACATGAATAAACACTCATATACTTCATTGAATCCATGTGAGAGATGTAAATCACTCACTAATTCTCCCAAACAAGCTAAAACCAATGCAATAAGATTCCGAACAACAAGCAATTCGAACCAAACCCCTTGATCCAATGGAATCCTTCCTAAATTGATGTCGATCTAGCCACCAATGGTGTAGATCTTCAATTTACTTCCTTTAGAGGTTGATTTTAATGGTGGAAAGGTGTTAGAGGAAGGAGAAACATAGGCCACCTAATGAGAGAATAGAGAAACTAAAATATTTCTCATACCTCCCACCCCGTATTTATAACATTCCACTAGCCCACTAATGGGCCTTCACCAGCCCATTGTGGCTCTTTAAACCTGAACAGCCAACTGAAAAACCTTAAAACAACGATTCCTCCCAAACCGCTGAGCCATATCTTTAATGTAATAACTCTATGGAAAGGCGATCATCAATTCCTTTCCGATGGCACAGGTCTCACCCTTTGATTCGACCTGAGTCAAAAGTTATGCCCTATACAAGACTGACGGGGGTAAAATGGTCACAAACAAAATCGGTAAAAATTATGGACATGTCTTACATCCCCATAAACAACATATTAAAAGATGAGAATGATACAACCCTCGGGTTGCCACTTTGGGGAGTGATACACCCCACTGTGGGGCCAGCACGGGTATCTACGAGTTAGGGATCCGATCGAATGGGGGCAGGGTAGTGGGTACACCTAGTGGAGATAGGAGCAGACGACACCTATGTAGTCAGCTAGGGGTACACGAAGCTACCACTATTATTAATAATTATTAAGGGGGTACACCTAGTGGAGATAGGAGCAGGCGGCACCTATGACGTCAGCTAGGAGTACATAGAATTACCATTATTACTTATTGAAGGGGGTACATCTAGTGGGGATAGGTACACGCTGGGTACCTATGATAGCAACTAGAGATATACAGTCAAACATGGAGGATAGTGGGTACATCTAGTAGTACACGAAGCTATCATCGTTCTATTTAGCCAAGAGGGATCAAAATTCTAGAGTGACTAGTAGGGGTGCAGTTAGGGTTAGTACAGTACAGTACAGTATGATACAGTACGGTAGAGTATAGTAATTATCCTATATTGATTAGGAAGCGCCATTAACGTTATCTCTGTTTCTCTTGATTGCCTTGCCATACCCATGTGGTTCACACAATCATTACCTTATTCTCCAGCTTATATCTTATCATATTGCTTTAATAATTATGTTGTTAGAGTTATCGCACTCGCCAGACTTTATGTCTGACCCCTTTGTTTCCACCTCTTTTCTTCCTTCCACCCCCCTAGGTTCTAAGGGTGGGACTAGTACTAGTGGAGCTTGATTGGGATCTCTTTGGGAGCACTTGGATTTGGATTGCCGAAGTAAAGTTCAGCCTATCATTTTCTTTGTGGCTATTTGTAGTAGTGGGATTATGTACTTTGTTTTATCAAGATGGATATTATGTACTTGACTTTGGTTTAAGGTTTTTGATGATGTAACCAAACATATTTACCTTCTGCTGCAATAAATAAAGTTTTAAATTTTCAAGTACTGCTTTATATCTGTCTTGTTGTGATTTTCTATTCTATATTCACTTAAAATGCTCCATGGAAGTTAATGCATTCCCTTTGTGAGTGACATTAATGGACGTGGGGTTTTACAACAAGCCTAAACATGTTATTTACATTAGTGGGTTCCAGACTTCTAGGTTACTTAATTTATAATTAAATACCTCTTATCTTATTACACAGGTTGTCTCATTTCCTTTCAAGTTATGCTTACCCTAAGCGGTGTCTTATAATTACATAACTTTACTGTTTCTACCGGTTATGTATACCACTAGGTGTCTTTAATTACATAACCTTATCAGGTTTAGTTTATGGGTCTATATGTAAATATTACCCATCCCCTCCAATTTACTTAACCCACCCACTACCCATCCAATTTTTCTTAACCCTAACTTAAGTTCATAATCATACAATCCTTACGGATTAAATTAGGTTAAGTGGTCCAACTCATTACCATGTCCAATTATAGTTATAATGGGCTAGACCTCAAACATTAGGCCTACAACGTGTGGAAGCTGGATATGCCGGTCGGGTCTGGGCAGTCTTATTCCACAGTTGGGTCTAACCTCGTGTCTTAGCTCGATTCGTATTTACACACTTAGACCTCTCACATTAGGTTCAACATTAGTGGCTGCTGGATATGTCGGTCGGGTCCGGGTAGACTTCCACCACTAATGTAACCTAACCTCGTGTCATAAGTGCAATTACAATTCCTAATTGTAATTACTAGGCATTCCATTTTTATCCAAATCTACCTATGTCATTATAGGTGATTATTTCTCTTTTTTCCCCATATTTAATTATATGCCCAATTCACTACTCAAATTGTAAACTTTTATGTCCCCTTTTTAATCCACCTTTTAATTATGCACGATATACTTTTTTTCTTCCTTGTCATAAATTAAGGCATATATATATATATATATATATATATATATATATATATATGTATATGTATATATATTGCACAAACCCAAATTCACATATATTTTTTTCCATTTATGACCCAAGTCAATATTCATCCATTTTGATACAAGTTATACCCAAATCAATATTCGCATACTTTCCAATTTATGCCTAAAATTCATATTCGCATATATTCTAATTTATGTCCCAAATCAATATTTAGACATGTCCCATTTCATACCCAATTCCACATTTACAATTATTCCAATGAGTGCCTAAATTCATATTATCCAACAAGACATATTGCCCCAAACCTATATACGTATATTTCCAAGTTTATGCCCAAATTTAAATCCATATTTCCAATATCAATTATTCCACAAATTATGTCTTTCCCCATTATTCCCAATTTCACACGTTCGCATTTTTCAGCATTAGGCCTAGGCTCAAAGGTAGCCTGGCTATATAAAAAAATAAAAGGAAAAGAGGGAGAGAATAGAATCAGAACAGGCATAATAACGAATCAACAATAAATAAATAGAAATAGGCATAAACTGAATAAGCATATTATGACAAGATTTAAGATGGTGACAGTATCGACATATAAAAGTAGATCTGATAGTTATGTCATAATAAAAATGATTAGGCATCGATCAAGATCCAATTTTCACATAAATGCCACAATTACTATTTAAACGTTTAGATCTAAAAATAACATGAACTCACAGTGAATAGATCTGAGGAAACGGATCCAAACTACTGCGAAGAACACGTTGAATTTGTTGTAGCCATCGCTGTAGCAATCGTTGAATTTGTATAATGTTTGCTGAATTAGATTTGGAGTAGATTAGGCCATTCAATCTTCGTTGTAGCAGAACTTCGCCATCGCCATTGTTTTTAGATGAATAAAACCTAGGTCTAAGGTCCTTTATATAGCTTTAGCATCAATGAATCTTGCTTAGAAAGGTGTCCAGATACAAAACGAAGTATTTTCTCCAAATTTGTTCACGGGTGGGTCAACCCCCCTTTGAGTGGGTAGACCCACCTGGGCGGGAAATCTGCCGTCTTCCCAGATTTTGAGTTTTGAACCGAATTTCAAATTTCTAGACCCATTTTTGAATTTCTGAACCTATTATATATATATTCTTTCTATGCGTATACAAACTTCAAACCTTAATAACTTCTTCATACGATGTCCGATTTACGCAAACCACGTGTCTACCTTGACCAGAATTTCGAGACGGACGCAATGGCGTAGTCCGTTTTACTTAGTTTTGAAATTTAATTAAGTTCTCCTTAATTCATCATTAGATGTGTATTCCACATTAATTATTCTTTAATAAATCATTTTTAGTATCGTTAAAATTCCGGGGTGTTACAGAACCGAACCGAACCAGATTTGGAACTACTACTTCTACGCGACGGCTCTTCTGAAGACCAACTCCAATTCAACCAAACCCGAGATGCAAAGGAAGTCCAAATGGGGAGTTATTACTCAGGATCCAAATGGGAACCAATGGGTTAACTTTATGATTGGACTTTGCCGCGGGACGTGTGCAAAGGGGTTATCGATATCTATAGCTTTAGTTCACCACTGAGAGACGGATTAATAGCTATGGATCAACGCAATGGGACCGTTAAGACTCCCAAGGGCAAGTGATCGTAGCATGACTATGAGCTAGTGTAGTGGATTCATCATAACTCCACGGGGTAAAGTGGACATAGCAAAGGATTAATAGCTATGGATCAGTGCAATGGGGTCATTATGACCCCAAGGGCAAAGTGATCGTTGCAAACGATTTGGTGATCAAAGTGGTGGATATCGTATACTTTTCGCACTGAGTGAGAGATGTGAGGTTGATTGCTATGTTTGATGTTTGCTATCACCATGACATGCACACCCCCATTTTTACACTTTATGTTAGTGTTACCTTAGAGTACTATACATCTTTTTGTGCTAACTCTTTGGTTACAGGTCCAGGCTTAGGTATGATTATTCATACCTGTTATTGTTCTGTTTTGTTGTTATCGCTCATACCAGACTTTTGTCTGATCCAGAGTTTTATGTCTCTTCTTATTAGTCTGGGTGCTCTTAAACGAGTAGACTAGCGACAAGTTGGGTGGTATGCATGAGTAACTGTATGAAGACTAGCAGGAGGCTTCCACGTACTATTACATATATTCTCCTTGTGTTGTTGCTGGTCACTACTTTGGGCATTAGTAGTGTACCTTTTCTATCTTTGCTTTAGAGACAGTATTTTGATGTTGTGATAATGGTTTGGATCATAAGCTGTATTTTGGAATCTGGTGTTATGATGATTTAGTTTTCAGCTTATGCATTGTCTCGCCTGTTTTATGTCATTTTTTCCATGTGCTATGAGATATACTACAGGTTCTTTGGTGATTCATTGTTTCAAACCCTTTTCTTTTGACGAACGTCCCGTGCTAGTTGGACATTGGCACAACGCATTCCAAGGGAAATGTCGGCTGGTGCAGGGCAGGCCGTCACAATCAATAATGTTATTAATCACATCAAATGGATTGCCTCTAAGGCATAAACTCTAAAAATCTCCCACTTGCACTAGAGTCAATCATTCATGTATCATATACTCATGAAACTAGTGTGACTATTAAACTTCTGCTACAACAGAGTTTAATTCAGTAGGTCCGCAACATTACACCTTTTGCAACTTTGCAGATATGTTCATTTCCTCTGTGAACAACTTCACATAAGAATTATATTTCTTAAATATATGTTTGGATCGATAATGAGTTTAAGGTTTTAGGCCTGAGCAATGGCCATATTGTTATCACAATGAAAATTATTGGATCAATCAATGAATTAAGTTCAATTATGAACTTCTTGACCCAAACATTATCTTTCTTAGAATCAATATCTATTTCTTGTTTTAAAACTACCATTATTCACAATAATTAATGTGTTATCAGTATATAACATTAGAATTATTGTCACTCCCACTCAGTTTCTTGTCTATACAAGATTCAATGGTATTTTGTGGATTTCGAGACATTTCGAATTCTATTTCATTTCCATCGGTATCTTAGAGACTAATTCTCCTTTGAAAGGGATACCAAATCGAGCAATAAGAATTTTATTCTCAAAGGATTTATAGAAATAATATCCATTTGTTTCTTTTGGATATTCCATAAAATATTTATCTAATTTGGGTCCAATCTTATTAGAGGAAAGACGTTCAATAAACGCCATACGTCCCAGATCTTTGCATTAGAATCGTTTTAGTGGGATTAATTGCAATTTACTAAATTTAATTTATTGGAAGATCTATATGACTTACCATTAATCGTAATATATCTATAAGGTGTGGTTTATCCTTTCATACACACCATTCCCATATAGTGTTCTAGATGGAGTGAGTTGTGAAACAATTTCAAACTCATCTGGATAGTCATTAAATAGTTGCCTTAAATATTTTCTTGATTTGTTCGAAGAGAATTTATTTTTTATCAAAATTGGCTTTGAATTTCATTTTTGAATTCTTTGAACTTTTTAAAGGATTCTGATTTGTGTTTCATAAAATACACATATCTATATATATCTGACATTATCAGTAAATATAATGAAGTAATAAAACCTACCTCTAGCTTATGTATTCATTGCTCCATATACATCATTACGTATGAGACCCAATACTTATCACCCATTCACGTTGTCAAGTTCAAGGTGATTCATATATTTTGTCTAATAAACAAGATTTGCTTTTTTCATATGATTCAAAATCAAATAATTCCAAATTTTCATCATAATGGAGTTTTGGTATGCTTTTCTTGTTTATATGGGCTAACTGACAATGCTAAAGGTATGTTGGATTTAAATCACTAAATTTAATCCATTCTATATTTATTTCAAGTACATTATAGTTAAGTATTTATAAAGATCGTTAACTATTTGTGAAATTCCATAAAATATTTCATTTAAATAAAATGAATAACAATTGTTCTTTTATTACAAATAAAATTCAAACTTGTCCAACAAGATCTATTATAACATTTATTCTAAATGGACTTTTCATAATAACAGTTATTTTAATTATTTAATTAAGCCAGTATATAGAACAAAGGCAACTTCCTATGGATAATCTAGCAACATTTGCTTCATTTTCAATCGTAAGTCCACTTGTTCTTTTTATCAGATTTCTACTTATTTTGCAATTTTTGTAAATTTACATACATTTATGTGATTTATATATAGTATCTAATACTAGAAATTTAAAAGTAGATTGTTATAACATTCATACTTATTCGGTTGAAGTCACACTTCAACTTCCATTTTAGATCTTCGATATTTGTAAAATAATTACGTTTAATTTGTTTGAGGACAATCCTCAAATTTCAATGTTAGCCAAGAAATTTGATTTAATTTAATTTATCCTTCTTAAGGATTAATTTAAATTATCGGAATTATCTATTATTTAATATCTACAATAGATAATAAATAATAACTGATTCTTTAAAATTTATTTAATATAACTACAAAATTTTGACAATCAAAATTTTATATTAACATAAATGTATAATTTAAACTAAAATACGCTCCCACTCAAATTAACATCCCTCTTTATGTGTGTATGTGTGTGTGTATATATATATATATATATATATATATATATAACAGTCTATATACATACAATGGTGCTCCAAGATCCGTATCTAGTCATGCCTTGACCAAGCTTTGGCTATGCCCCAAAACACAACCTTTTAGGTAGACATCATACGTCAATTATATCGTATATATAACTCTTGGTTCGCATGATGAACATTTTGTTCAGCATTATTCAGTTGCTCAAAATATAGAATAATTCATGTTATTGTCTCTAAGGCCATAATTCTATTATGCATCCTTAGTTAAATCAGACCCAATAATACAGTTGAAGCACCACAACTACTCCTACCGCATATAACCAAAATAAAAGGATGTGCAATGCTTTGCCATTACCTGCATCCAGTGAGACTGGCATTGATGGGTGTACTATTAGAAGACTTCACCATGACTTAATATAACAAAATTTGCTTTAAAGGGAATTTTATAATTCATAGAGGGAAACAATATCAGAGTTATTTACACATATCAAAATATATGTATTTATATTCATAACATTAAAGGATTTAAATAAAATATATGAACCATGTATATGAATTTAAATTCAACGATATATATATAGGTATCATGCCTATTCTTCTTTTGGACATTTCAAAAAACGATTGTGAAAATTTTCACTAATCTCATAGTTCTTCTAAATGCTATACAAATTTTGCAAGTATCGTATTAATTAATGAAGTAGACGATTCCATATGTATAAGTATAACGGCCAACATGTAACACACATCCCTTATGCTATAGTTTATATACTAGTTGAATTTATACAATTTATTTACATCCCATAAATATTTCAGAATTATATAAGGCCCAATAAAATAATTTTTGATACAATATCATATAATCAATGCTTTAACATGATTTAAAACAAGTATATTCTTGATAACATCAATTGTTGATGTACACAGGAATAAAATAAACATGAATGAGATGTGTAAACTTATACATATAATAAACGAAAGTCTCATAGTTAACACTTTTTCATTTGAGTAAACAATTTTAAACTGCACTATATATACATTCCAGTCAAGTCTTAAATGTTAACCATACAGGTATTATTGGATTTCATTTATAATTTCAACATGTACAGAGAACAATTTTGCAACATACAAAATACAACGTAACTTGATTTCACAATCATACACACATGATCATATATACATATCTATACAGGCCAAATTTTCAGCAATTGGCATGTCGGATCCTGAATTAATTGAGTTGCTGCTCCTTGAAACGATTTCAACTAGCATCAGTTCTACACTGTTAAAACAATTTTAACTTACAGGGTTAACATGATTCAAATACATCAAATATATTTTATACATATGTAGCAACATACATACATCAAATTTACACATATTATGCATGCAAGAAGTTATATATATCAAATGTATATATATAATATATATGTGCATTAACTCAATATCATTTCAGTATATAAATGCAGTTAGTTTTGTAAAACATATTCTTGCCTAATTCTCAACATACATATTGGTTCAACACAACATAAATATAATTATATATATATATGTATGTATACTTCATAAGCATACTACTGTGTGACCAAATGTTCATTTAGTTTAGAACAAATGTCAAATTGTATACTTTACCCAATGGTTAGTCTAGTAGCATTCAACATTTTAAACACTGACATCTTCCTATTGCATCTTTTAAATAAGTTTCTGCCTATCAAATGGTTCTAGGAAGCTATACATCATACTACCCATTTTAAACTAGTATATGCCATTCTATATTTTAACGGTACAGTTCATATATTCATCAATATGAATATATATATATATATATATATATATCCTAATGTCACTGTTAAAAATTAAATTAAATGATAAAAGGGGTCATTACTACTATGATATGATGACCATCATCTAGTGATCAAAGTTATATATATATATGTATGTATGTGTGTTTGTATATATATATATATATATATATATATATATATATGCAGACTTTTCATTCTACTCTGAACATAGCTATGTGAATATGCACATTACTAATTTATGAAATAACAAGTTGATAGATCACATTAAAAAAATTTAATCCATCAATTTAGGTACAGTGTATCTATACATGATATATAAAATGATTTATATGCTTATTGTACTAGGTTTATAAGATATAACTGATTGAAGTTATCATTTCAGAGTTTCACATTAGTGATTAAAAGGGGCCAATCGTATATATGCAGTTTAGTCAATATTACTACTTGACATTCAAGTAATCCACACATATATATATATATACATATATATATATATATATCTGTGTGTGTGTGTTTACTTATAAATAAATGTAACCCCATCCTACAACAAGAAATATATTATCTTATATTGTCCGATATAATATGGCAGCATAAGCTTAAAACAAAAATATGCAGAAAAAAATGATGCAAGTTGTATGTTTCTCTTAATGGCCTTTACTGTAGGAAATCAGGTATCATTGTCTTATATACAGTGTTTTGTGTGCAGGACCAAAAGCATCAACATATGCATATTGTCGATTAAGAATAAAACAACACTGATTTTCATTCTTAATTTTTATGTATATAATTACAACCTTATTGTTAATGATATTTTTCGTCAACACCGGAGATAGGTCTATGGAAGTGGACCTAGGGGGAAAATAGGTTGTTTAGCCTTCACAAGTTTGAGTTTGTTCTTCTTCTCCTAGATATCAACGTTTAGAATCCAAAAGAATAATTACTCTTCCCTCAATGGGGTGAGGACCACGCTTAAGTGATTCAAGAACCAACAGTTATCTAGGGATGAAGGATTCCTAAGCGCAACCCTTAGCGAATGACTTAACGGTTCGTACAGAGGGGTTCTGCACTGAGCTTACAGAAAGATCTAAATTTGTAGAAAGAGGAGTGTTTCACTTGGCTTATAGAAAGGTTTGGATAAAAAATCATATACATGTAGGGAGCAAATAGTACGTTGCGGCAACAATAACTGAGAAATCATATAACAAACCCATAAAGAAATATTTTAAGTATTGATTCACACTTTATTGATCTTTGATTTAAAATACATGAATAAAATAGAAGAAATCCCCAAATCGATCTAAGAATTAGGGTTTACTTTAGAGAAAAAAGAATACAAGAATAAGAATGAGGAAATCTTCCCCAAAATGTGACCTCTGGGGTCTTATTTATAGAGAATTTGGGGGCCCTTCTTTTGTTGGGCCATTGCACTCGCAGAAGCCTTTGTTGGCCGCTTTTCTCATTGGTCTCGGATGTTTAGCTTCCGGCCGCCATTTTGGTGCTGATATTAGCTTCCGCAGTGAGGGTCCTTGTCAGTTGGGGCTTCTTCGAGATTGATATGAGCTTGTTGATGTAAATGGCTTTTGGAAGGCATTCGTGCTCCCGGCAGTTGCTTCCGGGTGTAGGCTTCCAGTTTTCTTATGAATACTTTGACGAGCTTGCCCTTGTTATGTATGTATATAATTGTCGGTATGGAACCCCTGTCGGTGTCGGTACCGAGCAGATTATTATGGATAGCCGGTATCCCCTTTAGGGTTCCGGTTTGCCTTTCGGTGGAGCCTCCGAGTATAGCCTGGTCTTCCGGAAGGTAGACCCCAGTGATTTATCTGTTGTCTATCAATGCGATCCTTCAATGTTTATGTTGTGGATGTTTCAAATGCTAGTTCCGGATAACCCCTACGTACTTTGGCTTGATATCCTTGATGCCTTTGTCTCATGATGTATCCGTGTTAAGTAGGTTAATACAGACAATTATTCCGTCTTTCTGGGTTTTGATTAGCGGAGCTCTTGCCTTCCCCTTTCTTAGTTTCTGACTTAGATGACCTTTCGCTACAGTACCCCCCTACCGAATAGACCCAGCAGGATAGACCCTGCCAGATGCACCATGTCGGTAATATGTAGCTTTTGAGTTCTCTCTAATGTTTTTCTTTTTCTTCTGGAGATTTCTTCTGTGTTTGTGTTCATCCGATTACCCCTTCACTGCCAGTGTGTTTCAGAGTTAATTTAAGTAGTAACATTTCCCCCTTGTGAAGGGGTATTTTTGACTTTTCAAGTTAAACTCTTTTGTCTTTTCCTAAGTGTCATCGCTGCGTCTTTTGATCTTCCTTGATCGGAAGCGTAGATTGGTCTTTACTTGTATGGTATGGATTAGAGGTAACTTTTGCACTATAATCATCTCTTATTCTTCTTCTTCTTCTTCACTTTTTACCTATAACATTAATTTCTCGAACCAGATTATTTTTTCATTAAGGACTTGAAGCTTGTTTCGAGAATTTCTCGACTGGAACTCTGGTAAATATTTCTATTTTGAATTCTAAATTGGAATTAAATCAATTTGTCAAAACTAATTAGGGTTTTGCATGATAAATACTAGTTATTCGAATGTCAATGATTTGGATTATGATTCATGGTGAGCTACACATATCCTCTTTCCCCCAAATATTAATTCTTAGGGTTTTAAGATATACAATTCGCATGAAAAAGTCTATTTTGACAATTAAGTGACGGAAATGATGCTATTAGCATCAGCAATTTTTATTACCAAAGTCGATGATTTTACCATTCCCCCTTTTTACCGATACCAGTTCCAATGTTTATGTAATGTGTGAGAGCCGGTTTGACTCTAAATCGATGAACTATCCTATAGGGTTGTCGAAAGGATGATTTTTCTCTAGTTTTGGCGCCGGTAAAATTCAGGAACTTTATCGTTACAACCCTTCAACTTTGGTTCCATGTGCCGATTTCGAAAGCCAACCAAGCCTTCGGTGATGACTTAAGGTTTCCTAGTTCCGGTTCAACCGTTACCTTTCCTCTGAATCTCCCCAGCATTATCCTTAGAAAAGTCTAATCTTGTCATCATTAAGGGCTTGCTTGTTCTATAACACATGTAAAATTTGTTGTGTGCCTTGCCTAATTTGGTATTTAGAGTTGTCTTAATATTCACTATCTTGACCATCTATCACTAACAGGTTCATATGTTGTCACTACATTATATATCAATGAGTATGACCCCAATTCACGTATTTATGAAATTATATCACCTGGCAGTGCCATGTCTGATAAAGGGAGTTCTAGCCCATCGCAAACTGGTGTTCTTGGAATTGCTTGGAAGACGAGACCTTTTGCCTTGAAGAAATCTTTAATTACTTCACAGGATGAAGTAAATTCCATCCTTGGCAGCTTTGGAATGGACAAGGTGGACGTTATACCCGCTACCTACCGTGATAATATTGTGAATCCTCCCGAAGGATACTTTGCATACTCGGCCATGCATATATGGCATGAAGGCTTCTTTCCTTTACCAACTTTCATATCTTGTTTTCTATGGGATTTGGAGGTTGCGCCTATCCAAATCCTACCAAGCACTTATACATTGCTTCTACGTCTTGAAATTCCTGCCTTTGAGTCGGGTCAGGCCTCTCTCACTTCTAATCACATTCAGCACTTGATGCGTTTTTCAAGATGTGTTGATTCCCCTATATTCCACGCCAACCCATTGAGGAAGATTGTTAGCAAGGGTGCGAGGAAGGCTATATATTGAGAAGATCAATTTTTCTTCATTAGATGCCCTGCCGCTATCTCAGGAAAATTTGCTGATCATGGTGAGTTTTCCAACCTATTATGAGTGATCACTTTACTTGTACATGCCCTAATTTTAGTTGCTTTTTCAGATCCTACTTCCAAGAAGGTTGCTTTGACCAAAAGTGAATCTCGTGAGATTGAGCTTATTTGGAGCTACTTGAAGAGCCACAGGGTCGATCTGTTTTCCTAACCAAGGATAAGTTGCGCCAATATGATCTTCTCCCTAACCAAAAAAAGGTTTTGGGATGTCCACAAATTCATTTTTCAGGCTCTACGCGTTTGACGTTGGGTTCAAATATGTTCGCTTCTTCTACCCCTTTGTCTCCCGGTATGCTTGATGAATTGTAAGTTTCCATATCGAAGCCTCTTTAATATTCAAGTTTTGCATTCCTGAACTTCTTTTTGATTTTTCATTTGACTAGGAATTTTGGCTTTGGAAGCTTTGACCCTTACTGATGTTTTAAACCATTCCACTTCCATTGCTATCAAGAGGTTGGCTGAGTTACCTGTCGAACCACTAGCTAAGAAATTAAAACTTTATTTTTCCTCTTCTACAATTTCGAAGGGAACTTTCGGTAAGGAAAGTGGAGGTTTTTCCCTGCCGTCACCCTTTCTAAGTACATCAGAAGTAGGTACACATGCTACGTCACAAATTTCAACTTCCCGATCTACTGAGCTTTTGCGGCTTCCCGTCCCTTCAACAAATTTTGTTGATTTTGTGAAGCTTTCTCTTTCTTCTTTGGAGGTTTCTGACATCTCATTACCCTCTTCTTCTTCTTCAGATGTGGCGGATTCCTATCAGCATTTGATCAACCGACAGCTTTAGGTACAGACTTTTCTCTGTTAATTTTGATTTTAATTTATTGCGGTTGTTGATCAAATTCTTCTACTCTTTTATATTACCAAATGATGGCTTTTGTCTAAGACAATTCTTTCTTCCTCAACCCTCGAAATTGTTCAACTTCGAGAGGCTAACGATGCTTTAAGTGATGAATGTGAGAGGTCGAAAGCTTACCTTGAACATGCTGAGGCGGCTTTAGAGGAGGAAAGGAAGACTAAGGACTTAGTCCCTGATAAAGTTTCGGCCTTAGATCATCATATGGCGGAAGATGTAGTAACTCACGCTGATGAGCTTCAGAAGAAGAAAGAGAAGCTTTCTTGTGCTGCATAGATAATACGTGAAGCCAAAGGCAGGATTTTTGATTTTTCGCAAGTTCATCTTCCACAAATTACGATTGAGTGTTATGAAGATTCCTTATTTCACATTCTCTCTGACAACTTTCAGGATCTTTATAAGATCCGAACTACCACTGTTCCACCTTTTATTAAGGATAAAGTTATGGAGCGGATCGAGTTGGATAAACAGGGCGTCGAGATGCCATAAAAGGGAAGAACTAAATTTGAGGACCTTCTATACATCGATGACCTTTTTAATGATTCAGGTGAAGGAGAAGAGACTTCTACTTTAGTTGATAATGCTGGGGATACTGGCGGTGACGGCTCCAGAGGTAGGGACCGCTAGGATGACAAGGATAGAAATGAGCCTCTTACGGGTGCCGAAACACCTCATGATTCCGCTAGACATAATCCTGATGTTGGAGGTTTCATGTCGCCCAGGATTTTGAACCTCCCTTGTTTAAAGAAGGTGCCACCTTTAGTCTCTCGGGAAGAGAAAAACCAGTTGATTCTGAGGTTCCTCTCTCTCAGGTATAAACTTTGCTCTTACAATATTCTTATTTTTCCTAAGTATTTGACCGTAACTAGTTTCCTGTAATCATATCTAATAGAAAAAACAAAAGTTGTTTCTCGCCTTAGAGAAAAAGTTGACAATAAACAAAAGGAATTAACTCGATCTTATGCAAAGCAAGAGAGATTAATAAAAGATTATAATTCCCTATCTCGAAAATATCATGATCTTGAAAAGAGTACACATAATCTTATGTCATATAAGGAGCATGAAGCGGTGCCGAGGTTAAAGAAAGCTCGTAAGCACAGGGAAATTCTCCACGAAGAGAACAAGGAATTAATGACCTTATTTTGGATGTTAATTAAGGACAGGAACATTTTGATTGACTTTTTGTATGAAGTTTACAAATGATACAAAATAGTGGATTTTTCCTTTCTAGGGGCACGCAGTGGAGGTTTAATATGTCGCCTTCATAGACGTTATTTAGATGAGTTTGGATCCGACCTGCACCATTTCTAGGGACCTACCCCCAGTAAAACTCGAGTGTAACAAGGATAGGTTTATCATTGCGTTGTATAAAAGGTCGATTTTGTATGAGAAAGAGAAATATTTGTAAACTTGATATGGCAATCTATGTAAAACATGTATGGAATTCTATTTACTACTCGTGACTGCTAATACACTTATTAGCATTATGACAAACTTGTTTACTACAAAGATGCATTACGTGTGACTTATAGACTAAAAAAGGAGTTTTTAACAACATCCATTCACACTTTTAGGAAAAAAATGTTTTCTCAAGAAACTTAAGAGTGTTTATACTGAATTCCCTCGGCTCCCTTTTAACTTTTTGAGCAAAGGCGGTGAAGCAATTCTAAAAAGTCTAAGGTTTGAACATGCCAAGATGTTATGTAAATGATCGATGTATTAATCTAGTTAAAGTGATCCTTTGTAACTCCTTTTGATCCATTTGTCTTGGCAGATTGGTGTCGGATTTAACTTACGCAAAGCTTTTATGTAAGAATGGATCTTTGTTTTTTCAAATTGAAAAGATATGATCATAACTATTTTTTGTTCTTGTGAGTAGGTAGATCGTCATGGAACTTTCCCGTCTCAAGTGAAGTGCCACCAGCAAAAGAGATCTCTTCTATATCTCAAGGAAGGAAGAGTATACTCCAAAATTTATCCATTAAGCATTTGAACAAGAGAATGGACGCTTTGAAAGGCCAATTAGGAGAAAGAGATAGAACCATTCTTGGGTTGAAGACATATAAGGACTAAATCCTCTATCAAGTTTGAGGATGAATTAAGGAGTTTACGTCAATGCATTGTCGACTTGGAAATTGATTTGAACAATGTCAATACGAAGTGGGAATATTGCTTCAAGAACATTCCTATCATGATGGGATCCCACTCTCCTAACGTTGCGACCGCGCATAAGACCCCAGCCCTTCAAAAGTGTTTTTACTTGAATAACCCTCCTCCGGGCTAAAAGAATCAATCATTTCAGAGTGGCGCAAAAGAGTGGTAGCTGAGATAAAGGGGACTTATGATGCCAAGTTAATTAAAGATTTATATGACCATGTTAGCGGGTATGTTGATTAGATTAGACACTTACAAGAAGAGAGGCATGATTTGCGCATGAATGTTTTTGAGTTAGAGAAAGAAAAAAGTCTCTTAGGGCTATGTGCAGAGCTTATAACAGAACCTTGAAGCTTCAGATTAAACCTTCTGATCATCTTGATGAAGCAAGTAAAATATTGCAAAAGCTTAACAATTTGTTAAGTATTGCGCTTCGTCATGCCATTAATCCCCCTTTACCTGAGGATGGAGAGGATCCGGACATATAGTGTAATTTTGTAATAATAATGTGTAAACATATCCATGTTTGGGTAATTGGGAGTGTAACTATTATAAATGAACATGTGCATTGGAATTATCTATCATGTAAATAGTTGTTGATATAAAAATGTAGACAAAAGTTATTTGTACATAAATGGTTTAAGAAGTTTCCCTGAATAAGAAAAGGGATAACCATTTTATTCGAAGTTGTCTCAATAATGGGCTTTTCATTTCCTCCCAAGTTTTGTTCTGTGGACTTTCTCACGAGAGAATATCTCTGGCTATTTTGATTCAAATTTTGAGATAATCACCTTGGAATTCTTCCATTGGTGTATTATAAGCATTCAAATTCATCCTAAGCTAGGATTTTCTGGTAAAGGACCGGGAATTAGCTTATGATGCTTTAATAGAGCTCATGGGCTATTTTAGATTTGCGTATTTGACAGAAGTCCTGAACCAACCCAGATTAGGGTATTAAGATAGGACCGAAATTCCACTTCTGGTATTTGTGAAGATCTGATCTAACCTAGATTCAGGTTATTAAAGTAGGAGACCAAAAACCCGCTTCTGGTCTTCTTTGAGAATCGAATCAACCCAGATTCGGGCAATAATATAGAAGACCTGAACCAACCCTTGTTTAGGTAATTAGAGATTGACTACTAGAAATCCACTTCTGGCATCAATGTTTTGGTATCCCCCATGGATTTGATTTGTGAAGCAGAGGTTGTACGTGTTTCCTGAGCCACTCTCTGGACTTTTGATGTCAAAGCAGAGGATGTACGTGCTTTTTTAACCATTCTCTGGGCCTGTGCGTCCGGTGCACTTGGCTAGCTTATCCACAAGTAGGGACCAAGGACTTACCCGACCTCCCTCCAGGATGCGCCATATCCTGACCATCGTAGTTGATGATAAGGTCTTAGAAACTTAAGTCGGGCCATTGTAGACACGGAATTAAGTTTTACTCTTTTGATGCTACATACTGACCATCGTAGGTTCTGATAAAGGCTTAAACACCAACCCCCCTCCGAGGGGTGCCCTATCCTTACCATCGTAGGCGATGATAGGGGTTGGCGTTCCCTTCTGCTGGTAACGCAGAACATAAGCAGAGGTAGAATATGCTCTTCTGCAAGTAGAGGTAGTACGTGCTTAGTTCATAGCAGAGACAGGGCGTACTCTTCCACGAGCAGAGGCAGGGCGTGCAAATTTTAGATGTTCCACCACGACCATTTCTGGCGTGAAACAGAGGCATACGCTTTTGATGCTTTAACCTAACCCCTTTTTATTTGGGCATGGAGAAAGACTAACACATCATCCCCCTCTGGGAGATGCCTTGCCCTGGCCAACTTAGCGGTGACAAGGTGTTTTTTTATCCGTTCGTGGTTTGATCTATCCTTGGTCATTTCAAGTTTTTGGGGATTTTCTCCCTTGCAATCGTGCAGGTAACTTTTTTCCTTTCTCAAAGATCTTATTGGCATAGCTCTCTATGCTTTCTTTACATATTTTTATAGTTTTCCTTGGCTTAAGAAGTTGATAACCATTCCCTCTAAAACTCTACAATGGTTGGTTTCATGCCCATTTACCATATAGTAGTAGCAATACGATCCTTCTCTCTTGGCTTCGCTCTTGGGTTTCTTCTTTAATGACAGTCAAAAGTTCAACTCATGTTTAGTTAGGAAGTAGACACCCTCAATTGACATTGTGAGCTTACAACCTTTTGGAAATCTTGACTCGAAAGCCTGCTTTCGATGTTGAAATTTGACCCTTTTACCACTTGATTTGTTATCTCCTCTTTGTTCCTAAACTTTCTTTTAGCTTCCTTTTGACACCGGGGCATGTCTCTTTCGGGCCTTTTTATGGTAAGAGGAGTGGATGCCTTCCCATTTATATTCGAATATGGTTCCCCTACCTGTTTTTGGATAGCTTCTTTGATACGAAGAAAGGGGTTATATCTTTCCATTGAGGAATGGTTTAGGTCAAAGATCGGAGTTGGTCCTAAATGGAAGGGGTTAATGCTCCATCGATCAAGATCATAAGGCTCTACATCTTTCTCTTTTCCTTGGATATGCAAGGTTTCTAACTTGAACCTTTCGGTTGCCCACGGTTCGCTAATACTTAACCCAACCATAGGAAACCCATTAGTAATTCGTAGAGACCTTCTATTCATGATGTTTTCCTCTTCAAAGCTTAGTCCAACTAGGGATGGAACAACATACGTAGATATGTGGTAAGGTAAACCAAAGGACCGAAAGTTCAAGCCCTCCTTCTAGTACCAAAATGTTAACTATATTTTTCGTCAACACCGGAGATAGGTCCATGGAAGTGGACCTAGGGGAAAAAAGGTTATTTAACCTTCACAAGTTTGAGTTAATTCACCGTCTCCTAGATATTAAGGTTTAGAATCCAAAAGAATAGTTATTCATCCCTCAATGGGGTGAGCATCACGCTTAAGTGATTCAAGAACCAACAGTTATTCGAGAATGAAGGATTCCTAAGCGCAACCCTTAACGAATGACGTAGCAGTTTCTAGAAGGGTTTTGCACTGAGTTTACGGAAAGATCTGAATTTGTAAAAAGAGAGGTGTTTCACTTGGCTTACCGAAAGGTTTGGATATATACCCATATACATGTAGGGAGAAAACAGTACGTTGCGGCAACAATAACTGAGAAATCATATAACAATCCCATAAAGAAATACTCTAAGTATTGATCCACACTTTATTGATTTAGAATACATGAATAGAATAGAAGAAATCCCCAAATCGATCTAAGAATTAGGGTTTGCTCTAAAGAAAAAAGAAAACAAGAATAAGAATGAGTAAATCGTCCCCAAAATGTGACCCTTGGGGTCTTATTTATAGAGAATTCGGGGCCCCTCCTGCTATTGGACCATTAGGCATGCAGAATCCTCTGTCGGCCACTTTTCTCCTTGGTCTCGGATGTTTAGCTTTCGACCTCCTTTGCGGTGCTGATTATAGCATCTGGAGTGAGGGTCCCGGTCAGTTGAGGCTTCTTCGAGATTGATATGAGACTGTCGATGTAAATGGCTTTCGGAAGGCATTCGTGCTCCCGGTAGTGGCTTCCGGGTGTACGCTTCCAGATTTCTTATGAATACTTTGAGGAGCTTGCTCTCATGATGTATGTAGATAGTTATCAGTTTGGAACCCCTATCGGTGTCGGTACTGAGCAAATTAGTATGGATAGCTAGTATCCCTTTAGGGTTCCGGTTTGCCTCCCGATGGAGCCTTCGGGTATAGCCTGGTCTTTCGGAAGGTAGCCCCAGTGATTTTTCTGTTGTCTATCAATGTGACCTTCAGTGTTTATGTAGTGGATGTTTCGGAAGAAGGTTTCAGATAACTCTTATGTACTTTTGGCTTGATATCCTTGATGCCTTTATCTCCAGATGTATTGGTGTTAAGTAGGTTAATACCGACAGCCCTTCCGTCTTTTTGGGTTTTTATTAGCGGAGCTCTTGCCTCCCCTTTTCTCAATTTCTAACTTAGATGACCTTTCACTACAGAACCCCCCAGCCTGATAGACCCAGCTGGATAGACCCTGCCGGATGGAACATGTCGGTAATCTGTAGGTTTTGAGTTCTCTCTAGTGTTTGGATTTTTCTTTTGGAGAATTCTTCTGTGTTTGTGTTCATCTGATTACCCCTTCACCGCCAACGTGTTTCAGATTTAATTTTAGAAGTAACAATTGTATTTATGGTCTGTAAATTTTAATAGAATATAATTGAAAACTCATGTATATCACACACACACACATACACACACACACACACACACACACATATATATATATATAGCGTTATGTTACCAGGTAGGCTAGTACCCTCCATCCATTTGGATATATATCCATAACTTGTATATAGAATGTATATCAGTATATATACACATACACACACACATACATACAATATGGCATGAGGCTTTAAATTTTGTAATTTGCTTGTATAATAAATACTATTTCTAGTATCTATAGAATAAAGATCTAAGGTCATGCATCTTCTAACATACATTATGCTCATATATATATTATCATATAATAAGGATCCAGACTATATTAATTTTCAAAAAAACAAATTCAATGATCCAATTTATCTTAAAATTAATAAGCCACACATTTTTTTAACTTGTTCCATTTTAGACATTCTTTAATGGAAATATTTAGGATAAACCATGGAAACTTTAAATTGCAGTGGATTTATATTGCCTGTTACATCAAAATAGATCAAATATCTTGGATGTCAATCTTTACAGAGGGTTTTGTTTTATATACATAGATGAAAATCATGATTCAAATACATATATATATTTATATCATAATATATAAATACACAGTGACCTGAAGGACATCATGTGTTCATGATTAATATCACGAAAATGTAAAACCAAAAGGACCTTAAACAGTGAATCTCTTACATAACTAATTGACCAACAGTCAAAAATATTCCTTTTTAACGAATCCATACATGGATATATATATATATATATATATTACAAATTCAGGATCTTAATATTCGTAAATCAAACGAGTTTTTGATTTTATATCCATATACATAGGTCAAATCAAAATTTGTCTCAATAAATTTACATATATATGATTTCATTAAATCAAACTATTTGAAAAACATCTTACGTGAATACAAAGATTTATAAATAAATAAATTTAATAAAACCAGATCCATATTCAATTTCAAACAAAAAAATTCTTTGAAGAATAGATTAGTGTCATAATTTGAAATTAAAATAAGATCAAGCTTTCTGATTTACTAGGTAAAATCATAAAATTATGTCTTAACAATATTCATGAAAATTGATTTCATTAAATCAATTATGATTGAAAATCATATTACTGATTCGTAATCAGTAAGATTTGGTTTCTGGTCAAAAGAGAAATGTATGACAGGGTCATGGTTTTAATACACAAATCAAACAAACTTTGATTATAATTTTATCATTGTTTACTCACATTAACAGATATAAAATCATGTAATGTATAACCAGAATCAATATCTAATATTGATTGTGTTTTAAATAAAATAATTTTATTTTAGTAAATAATTTACTTACCAGACCCAATTAACCATTTCAGTATAAAATCTCACATCTGAATTGTTCATGCTTTCAATTATATAAAGAATCAAACACATATACCCATAATTTTAGTTCAATACACTAATTTTCGCAAAAACATAGCTCTAATACCACTATTGGACAATTCAATCAAATTGACATCCATTTACTATTATTTTAACACTTTAAACAAGGACTTATGCAAGAATAGTGAATCGAAACTAATATAATTAGGGTTTATACATGATTTGGCAGATCCATGAAAAATAGATCCATTTTAAATCGAGAAAGGGACCGGTTTGGAGCATCGAATTGAGAGCACGTCAATCGCCATGCCTCTACGTATCCACGAGAACGTCTTCTTACACAATCAAATTGAAGAAGAAATCAAAGGAAAGCGGTACTATCCGCCATGATAATCTTTTTAGGGTTTTTGAAATGAATGCGAGTGGATCTTTTATTTCATCTGAACTCTATTATTTTTTTGGTTCAGCCATGTCATATTTAAAAAGGAAAAATCCCCTTTAAATTACAACTGTTAACCTTAAAATCGGAACCACCTGAATATCCATTCCAATCTCAAATAAAATATAAACAAATTGATATTTTATTTTTTCAAAATTAGTTTCTCCTTTGTAACGTTCTATTGTGTGATCCTATAGGTCACTAAAACATTGGCAATCGTTTTAAATCGTATTTAAAGCCATAACAACGATTGGCATCTAGTAATACATCACTGTTATCCGTGTATAAATGTAATATAATCCTTTTAACCAATATAACCAGGATTAAACTCAAGTCATGGATCGTATCAACCTCTTTATAATTTAATCCGTTTATCTTGATTGATGAGTAGACTATTTAAAACAAACCAATATTTGAGAACGACCATGAATTTCATAGTCTCATTCAATCAAGAGGCCCTTGGATATCACTACAAGTATATTATATGGTTTAATTCCATCTAAATCATTCATAATTTTCATTCTAATCGAGATGTATCCAATAATCGCCGTTATGGTATACTCAGTTATAAGTAACTTTAGATGATATCAAAACACAAATATCCTCGAATAAATTTATAATGATTTCAGGTCTGATGACCATTACATCACTGTCACTATGAGAATAACTTATGATACTGGTAATTATATTCCATGTAATTATCTCATGTTGGGTCATCCCAGTACGCTATTCTCCAATACGTATTTATGTCTTGACATTAACATCACGTATATTAATGATCAATGAGATGTGATCATCGGTCAATCAACATACTAGTCTCAATGTTTTATTGTTGTCCTATATAAACAATAAAACTTGACTAGGGACATTTAAGAATCATCATACTTAATATATTTTATAATCTCAAGTTCAAGTCTTACTCAAACTATAAAATTCCTTATTATTATTCTAAGGAATTACATTATGTTAATATTTATATCTAAATATAACATAATAGAATAATCTTATTCTAAATAAAACAATAACATTAACAATGTTATTAATCACATCAAATGGATTGCCTCTGGAGCATAAACTCTAACAAAACTCATCACTGAGAGCATAACACGTGAAGTTGTAAGCAAGCAAACAAGATCAAGAGCCGGAAGTTCATGATGCGAAGCCAAAGGGGAGTTCTATATTACCTGAAACGCAACAGAAAGCATCAAGCCAAGCAAAAGGAGACGAAAGAGATATCATCACTAATTCACTCAATGTCGAGACAGAAGAAGGTTAAAGACATTGGGACCATAAGAAGAAAGGGCACAAGGAAAATATTCCGAAAGATAGTTTCGGAAGCCATCAGAGGATATACCGAAAATATGCTTCTGCCGGTCTGAGACCAATTCCAAAGATTCACCGAAAGCAAATCAAAGCTTCCAGGAAGAAGAGCTATGCACACTAACTTGCTAAATGTCAATACCAAAAGGGGGTGACAGTGTGAAATTGTGTGATACTATATGGTAGAATTGAAGTGTATGGAAGAAGCTTCATGTCGGAGAAGACGGTTTGCAAATCGGAGCTAATATGAGGAAGTCAGAGACAATAAGATGCAAGGCTTCAGCTGAGTTTCTCGATAGACGTCTAGTCGTAGAAGCGACATACGTCTGAGTTATCAAGGAAATTTCCTTGAGGCTTGCAACACATGTCTATCATTTTGATAGACGTCTATGGTGAAACATGTAGAATCCCATAGCCGAAACTATGACGGCCCGCCCCGCACCAGCCGGCACTTCCTCCGAAAGTGCGCTGTACACATGCCCGATTAGCACAGAACGGTCACCAAAGAAAGGAAAGAAGAGAATGAACTAATTGAAAACCTGTAGAATGTCTCACAGCGCATGGAACAAAATATAACAACAATATAATCTTGACAAAAAACAGGCGAGACAGTGCATAAGCTGAAAACTAAACCAACATAGCAGCGGAAATCCAAATACAGCTTATGATCCAACATCATTATTACAACTTTAAACTTTTTCTAAAGCAAAAGAAATCTAAAGTAGAAGATGCACTACTAATTCCCAAGCAGTGATCTTCAACAACACAGGGAGAATATCTATATGTATCATACGTGGAAGCCTCCTGCTCGTCTCCGGATCAGCTACTCGTGCATACCCAGCTAACCTGTCTCTAGTCTGCTCGTGAGAGCACCCAGAGTAATAAGAAGAGACATAAAACTCTGGGTCAGACAAAAAGTATGGTATGAGCGATAAGAAGCTAAACAGAACAATAACAGGTATACCAAACCATACCTGAACCTGGACCTGCAACTAAAGAGTTAGCACTACATACCGTACAATACTCCAAGGTGCCACTGAATAGATGGTGTAAAGATAACGGGGGTGGGGGTGTGCATGTCATAATGATGGCAAACAAATCAACCATAGCAATCATCCTCACATCTCTCACTCAGTGCGTAAATCATACGATGTCCACCACTGTCAATCACTAGACCCATCGAAGTAGTGACGGAGTTAGACTTGTACAACTACTGCTACTACCATGCTTACCACATGGAGTCATGGCCAAACCATTACAAATGACCCCACTTCATTCGTCTATAGCTCTTTAGTCATACCTAGGCCACTGTGGCCATGAATCCGTTCACGTACTCCCTACACATAGTGATTCAAAGTTACAGACATCGACAACCCCTTAGCACACGTCCCGCAGCAAAGTCCAGTCATGAAGCTCACTCATTGGTTCCCATCTGGATCCTAAGTCAAAACTCCTCATTTGGACTTCCTTTGCATCTCGGGCTTTGGTCGAATTGGAGTTGGCCTTCAGAAGAGTAGTCATGTAGAAATAGAAGTACACGTCTGGTTCGGTTCTGTCACCCACGCTCGGTTCGGGTTCATCTCTTCCATGCGGTTCGGTTCAGCTGCTCACATGTGGCTCGGTCCGGTCCGTTGGTAAAGTCCCAAGGTCCTCCTTATAGTGTCAAGTTCCGATCCGATCCAACCTTCCTTGTTGTCTCTTTCGTTTGCACGCCTCAGAAGATACCTGCTCCGGTTCGGTTCGGTAGCCGATCCGATCCCACGCCCTAGCTCCGATTCGATCCCCTTTTTGTCTCTTCAATCTGGTCCCCTGCCCAACTCCAACTCTAAGCAAATGGCCTTCCTTCTCGCCAAGCCCCTTATGCTGAGTTCCAATCCGAATCGAGTCCACTTGTCCAGTTCTCATATCCGATCCGAGCCCAATAACCCGATCCGGTCCGGTTCGAAACGCTGCATATTTCCTGCGACTTTCCAGCGACTGTTTTACGCCATATGTCGGCGTTTTCGACCAATCTAACAGTTCTAATCAATCACAAAACTTACCATACAGTCATAGCAGCATAGAGAATCAACCATAAACATCAAAACAACAACCATAGCATGTAAATTGGATCAAACTTAGCCAAAATCCCTTATTTTCCCTTAAGCATGTTTAAGCAAAACTAATGATATGGTTAGCAAAACCTAACCAAATCAAACCAAATTTCTAACAGAGGTCTAAAACATTATTTCCGAATGTATAAATATTTTTCCAGAATTTATTAATGTATAAATTCGCTAATTATCACTAATCACCCTAATTAACTGTAATTAGTGAGGAACTATGCAAATCACTCACCTTAGCCACAAATAAAACCTTTAGAACTGAAACTCTACTGTTTAGGCGCGAATACCAATGCAACACAGCAGCTCTACCTCGATTCTTGTGCTAATCTGCCTTGATTTGATGTTGCTAAGTTAATCCTTGATTAGAAAGTGATTTGGAGGTGTTTTAGAGGTTGGAGGCCATTGTTAGGTTGAAGAGAGGGTTTGTGGCGGCTGGAAAATGAGTGAAAAACTGAAATCCTAACCCTAGCAGCCCTCAAATACCTCTAATCCCGAAATCCTCCATTGGGCCTAGCTGTTAATCACCCGGTTAAGCCCAATTAAGCTGTTTTTCACTATCTGAAACTTGTTTCAGCCATATCTCTCAAACGGTAAGTCCGTTTGGCTAATGTGACCACTCTACGGAATTGTAAACTATCATCCGGAGCCAATGGAAGTGGTTTCAGGTCAAAACTCCTTTCCAATCAAAAGTTATGGCCAAAAAAGTATCGGCTAAGGGCAAAACGGTCATTTAAAAATCGGCAAAAATCATGAACATGGGAAATGACCCCAATAGTCGTCTCCCAATGTTACATGACCATACGACTTCGTATGTGAAAGAAATAAATATTCTACGATCATTAGATGCGTAGAATGCGGGTTATTACACTCTCCCCCCCTTAAGAAATTTCGTCCCCGAAATTCCTTAACCCAAAACATACAAAGGATCCCGCATGCCTACCAGCCAAAAACAACAATCAAACATGCAAAACAAACAAAACAAGCCTATCCTAGCATGCGGAATGACTAAATCAAAATTGAAATCTTACCAGGCGAAGAGTTCTGGATACGTCTTCCTAATGCTCTCCTCTGTCTCCCAAGTACAATCATTATCATTCTCGCCCCACTGAACTTTGACTAGATTCACCGCTTTCCTTCGAAGTTGCTTCGTATCGTTCCCAACAATACGCATAGGCTTGCGGTTCCTAACCGCCTCGGGTTCAACTTCGATATCATCCAACTGATCAGGTGAAATAGTCACATCTGGGTCGTGCACGAACTTCCTTAACTGAGAAACATGAAATACGTTGTGAACTCCTGCCATCTTCTCTGGTAATTCAACTTTGTATGCCAAATTCCCAATTTGCTCAAGAACCGGGAATGGACCAACAAATCTTGGTGCTAACTTGCCTCTCCTGCCAAACCGTATCACGCTCTTCAACGAAGAAATCTTGACAAACACCAAGTCGCCAATGGAGGACTGTAATTCTCTTCTCCTCTTATCAGCATAACTCTTCTGCCTATCTTGGGCAGCCTTCATTCACTGTTGGATAATCTTAATCTTAGCTGAAGTTTCTCTTATCACATCGGCTCCAAGCACAAACTTCTCACCAGTTTCTACCTAACATGACGGTGAGTTGCACGGTCTTCCGTACAAAGCTTCAAATGGAGCCATACTAATACTGGATTGATAACTATTATTATATGCAAACTCTACTAGATATAATGGTCGTCCCATGATCCACCAAAATCCAATATACAAGCTCTCAAGAGATCTTCTAACACTCGATTCACCCTCTCTGTCTATCCGTCAGTTTGAGGATGATATGCGGTAATGAGATGTAGTTCTGATCCTAACGCCTCTTGTAAGCTCTTCCAAAATCCACTAGTGAACAACAGATCTCGGTCACTCACAATGCCTTTGGGTATTCCATGAAATCTCACTACCCACTTTATATATAGTTCCGCTAACTTAGCTGCCGTCCTGGTTGACTTGACGGGTATAAACCTTGCACTCTTAGTCAATCGGTCCATAATCACCCAAATGATATCATGGCCCGATCTAGTCCTTGGTAACCCATCAATGAAATCCATTGACACTTGTTCCCATTTCCATTCTGGAATTTCAAATGGTTGTAACAAACCACTAGGCTTCTTTTGCTCAGCTTTAACTAGCTGGCAGTTCATGCATTTGGATATCAATTTCCCAACGTCTCTTTTCATCCCTTCCCAGTAGTAGGTCTGCTTCATGTCTCGATACATCTTGTTACCACCGGGGTGTATAGTCAGTTTTGAGTGATGACATTCTCTAAGCACTTCATCTCTCAATCCATTGACATTGGGTACAACTAGTCTTCCATTCTTTTTAAGCCATCCATCTCGATCAAGCCCATACTTGTTCATCTCGCCGTCGATTCCCATCTCTAACTTTGAGATGATTTCCAATTGGTTAGGATCGCTCCTCTGACTGGAACCAATCCACTCAATCAAAGTGGGCCTGATCGTCAAACTTGCTAACATTTCTGGATCCAATCCGCACTTTGGTCTGAAATCATACCCAGCGATGTACTCCAGTTGCTTCCATTCTAGAAACATAGCCCCTAAATTGCCATGTCTTCTACTAAATACATCAGCTACCACATTGCCCTTTCCTGGTGTTTTGCGATACCGAAATCATAGGAAGCTAAGAATTCTAACCATCTTTGTTGTCGGAGATTTAGATCCTTTTGAGAGAAAAGATACTTTAACGATTTATGATCGGTAAACAACTCGAATCTTTCTCCCAAGAGATAATGTCTCCACATCTTCAATGCGAACACGATCGTTGCCAATTCCAAATCATGGGTAGGGTATCTTTTCTCATGCGGTTTCAGTTGCCGACTTGCATAAGCTACAACCCTACCTCCTTGCATTAATACAACACCTTGCCCTGTGCCACATGCATCCGTATACACCGTCATCTCTTCATTCCCCTTAGGAATGACTAACACTGGTGCACATATCAACTTTTCCTTTAGACTCTTGAATGCATTCTCACACCTTTCGTTCCAGACGAAGGCTTGATTCTTCTTGGTCAACTGAGTCAACGGTGCTGCTATCTTGGAGAAGTCTTGGATAAACTTACGATAATATCTAGCTAACCCCAAGAAACTTCTTATTTCCGTTGCATTCTTGGGCGTAGACCAATCTTGCACCGTAGCCACCTTCGCAGGATCCACGGCAATACCATTCTCTGAAACATGGCCCAAAAATCTCACTTCCCTCCTCCATAAGTGACACTTAGAAAACTTTTCTTTCAATTGGTGTTTTCTCAACACCTCCATCACTATTCTTAAATGTTCCTTGTGTTCTTCCTCTGTCCTCGAATAGACCAAAATATCATCCACGAACACAAGGACAAACTTATTCAACTGATCTCTGAATACCCTATTCATAAGATCCACAAAGTATGCTGGGGCATTGGTCAGCCCGAATGGCATGACCAACCACTCATAAAATCCATACGGCGTCTGAAATGCCGTTTTAGCTATACTCTCAGCTTCCACTCTAAGCTGATGAAAACCTGTTGCGAGATCCAACTGAGAGAATACTCTCACGCCACTCAACTGATCAAACAAATCATCTATCCGCGGTAGAGGATACTTATTCTTCCTCGTCACTTTATTCAACTCGCGGTAGTCTACACACAAACGAAGGGAACCATCCGCCTTGGTAGCAAACACAACTGGTGCTCCCCATTCAGAAACACTCCTTCTGATAAATCCCTTCTTCAAAAGATCGCTGACTTACACCCCGAGCTCTCGCTGCTCCCTTGGTGCCATACGACGAAGTGGCATCACTATAGGTCTGGCATCTTTCACTAAATCAATACAAAACTCAATCTCTCGGTGTGGTGGAAGCCCAGTCACTTCCTCGAAAACGTCCGGATATTGGCCAACCACGGGCAAACCTGACAACTCACTATGCGGGATGTCGAGGGAATTTAGAAAACTAGCCATTACCCCATCACCGGGTAGACCACCAAACACTACCCTCCGCCCATCATCCGCTCTAGCTGTCACCAAAAAGCCCTCACAGTCTACCATCACCCCGTATCTTTGGAGCCAATCGACTCCCAAAATAATGCCAAACCCAGTAAAGCCCAAAACAAAGCAATCACAAACAAACATGCATCCATGACTCGATAAGACCACATTACGACAAATCATGCTAAGGTTAGTTGAACCACCAATCGGGTTTGTCACTAATAAAGGTCTATCGACAATCTCGGGCTCCAATCCCAACCTATCTACCAGGTCACTAGATATGAAAGAACTGGAAGCTCCGGTATCAAACAAAACTCTAACAGGAACATCATAAACGGAAAGCATACCTTGAATAACGACATTCTTTCCCTTCTCCGCCGCATTTGGGGCATCCGACGAAGAAGTAATAGCATTAAGGGCATATGCTTTCACCATCTGCTTTTCTTTAGGGGGTTGCGGACACTTGTCCTTGTGATGTCCCACTTGGCCACAGTTGAAGCACTTCCTATCCGCTGGCTTGGCCCGACAATTGCTAGCATAATGGCCCTTCTTACCACAGCTGAAGCACTCAACATCTTTCTTATTCTTTTTCTGGCCATCCTTATTCTGGTTCTGCTTCCTCTTATTCTGATAACCACTCTTGCCTCCACCACTTGCTTGCGGCTTTGGATCTTCTGCAGATGCAACCTCAGTTTTCGACTTAGGGTAAAGACTCTCTGACCTCAATGCTTTCCCCACAACCGACTTAAACGTCTCATCGATGTGGTTAATAAGCCTTTCCCCTAAGTACTGATCCAAGCCAGTTATGAACTTCTCGTTCTTCTTCTCGGCAGTATCAATAAGAGATAACCCATATTTCGACAAAGTGTTGAATTCGGCAATATACTCCGAGACAGCTCTGCCATTCAGCTTGAGTTCCAAGAATTTCTTAAACAACACTGACTTCTGAGCAGCTAGAATGAACTTATCGCTAAAGCGAACCTTAAACTGCTCCCAAGTAATATGATCCTCGGGAGTAGCTGCCTTTATAGCATTCCACCAATTCATTGTCCATCCTTGCAACTGACGGGATGCTAGTCTTCTCTTCATCGCATCCTCGATACCCAAATCTTTGAAGATACGCTCGCAGCTATCCAACCAATCCTGAACATCCGTAGCCGATTCCTTTCCATGGAACAGCTTCCTGCCAAGACTAGTATAATCCTTATTCAGCTTGGCGAAATCGGCCCTAGGCGCCTGCACTATTGGACCACCACCATTACCACCATTGGGAGCTGCCCTCTGCGCATCCCTAAGCATCTCCCTCATGAGGTCAGTAAACATTGTCCTCATGTCAGTAGCATTCCCATTATTGGCTCCCCTACCGGCACCTCTTGCGTACCGGCTCATCGTTCAATCTGTAAAGAGAAAACGATTAACCATCTCCATAGTGGTGCTAGTGCAGTGCGACTTCATCCTTAGCTATACTAATAGTACATATATAGCTTTTGAAAACCAAAATAATCACAAATACGCGCTCTCATATACGTATACTATCTCTCCTTGATGACTTCCCTAGGTTAACTACGCAACCTAGAGCTCTGATACCAAGTGTGACGGCCTGCCCCGCACCAGCCGGCATTTCCTCCGAAAGTGCACTGTACACATGCCCGACTAGCACGAAACGGTCGCCAAAGAAAGGAAAGAAGAGATTGAACTAATCGAAAATCTGTAGAATGTCTCACAGCGCATGGAACAAAATATAATAACAATATAATCTTGACATAAAACAGGCGAGACAGTGCATAAGCTGGAAACTAAACCAACATAGCAGCGGAAATCCAAATACAGCTTATGATCCAACATCATTATTACAACTTTAAACTGTCTCTAAAGCAAAAGAAAGCTAAAGTAGAAGATGCACTACTAATGCCCAAGCAGTGATCTTCAACAACACAGGGAGAATATCTATATGTATCATACGTGGAAGCCTCCTGCTCGTCTCCGGATCAGCTACTCGTGCATACCCAGCTAACCTGACTCTAGTCTGCTCGTGAGAGCACCCAGAGTAATAAGAAGAGACATAAAACTCTGGGTCAGACAAAAAGTCTGGTATGAGCGATAAGCAGCTAAACAGAACAATAACAAGTATACCAAACCATACCTGAACCTGGACCTGCAACCAAAGAGTTAGCACTACATACCCTACAATACTCCAAGGTGCCACTGAACAGATGGTGTAAAGATAACGGGGGTGGGGTGTGCATGTCATAATGATAGCAAACAAATCAACCATAGCAACCATCCTCACATCTCTCACTCAGTGCGTAAAGCATACGATGTCCACCACTGTCAATCACTAGACCCATCGAAGTAGTGACGGAGTTCGACTTGTACAACTACTGCTACTACCAAGTTTACCACATGGAGTCATGACCAAACCTTTACAAATGACCCCACTTCATTGGTCTATAGCTATTTAGTCGTACCTAGCCCACTGTGGCCCTGAATCCGTTCACGTACTCCCTACACATAGTGATTCAAAGTTACAGACATCGACAACCCCTTAGCAAACGTCCCGCAGCAAAGTCCAATAATGAAGCTCACTCATTGGTTCCCATCTGGATCCTGAGTCAAAGTTTCTCATTTGGACTTCCTTTGCATCTCGGGCTTTGGTCGAATTGGAGTTGGCCTTCAGAAGAGTCGTCATGTAGAAATAGAAGTACACGTCCGGTTCGGTTCGGTCACCCACGCTCGGTTCGGTTCGGGTTCATCTCCTCCATGCGGTTCGGTTCAGCTTCTCACATGTGGCTCGGTCCGGTCCGGTGGTAAATTGCCAAGGTCCTCCTTATAATATCAAGTTCTGATCCGATCCAACCTTCCTTGTTGTCTCTTTCGTTTGCACGCCTCAGAAGATACTTGCTCTGGTTCGGTTCGGTAGCCAATCCGATCCCACGCCCTAGCTCCGATCCGATCCCCTTTTTGTCTCTCCGATCTGATCCCCTGCCCAACTCCAACTCTAAGCAAATGGCCGTCCTTCTCGCCAAGCCCCTTATGCTAAGTTCCAATTTGAATCGAGTCCACTTGCCCGGTTCTCCTATTCGATCCGAGCCCAATAATCCGATCCGGTTCGGTTCGAAACCTTGCATATTTCCTGCGACTTTACAGCGACTGTTTTACGCCATACGACGGTGTTTTCAACCAATCTAACAGTTCTAATCAATCAAAAAACATACCATACAGTCAAAGCAGCATAGAGAATCAACCAAAAAACATCAAAACAACAACCATAACATGTAAATTGGATCAAACATAGCCAAAATCCCTTATTTTCCCTTAAGCATGATTAAGCAAAACTAATGATATGATTAGCAAAACCTAACCAAATCAAACCAGATTTCTAACAGAGGTCTAAAACATTATTTCCGAATTTATAAATATTTTTCCAGAAATTATTAATGTATAAATTCTCTAATTATTACTAATCACCCTAATTAACTGTAATTAGTGAGGAACTATGCAAATCACTCACCTTAGCCACAAATAAAACCTTTAGAACTGAAACTCTACTGTTTGGGCGCGAATACCAATGCAACACAACAGCTCTAACTCGATTCTTGTGCTAATCCGCCTTGATTTGATGTTGCTAAGCTTAATCCTTGATTAGAAAGTGATTTGGAGGTGTTTTAGAGGTTGGAGGCCATTGTTAGGTGGAAGAGAGGGTTTGTGGCGGCTAGAAAATGAGTGAAAAACTGAAATCCTAACCCTAGCAGCCCTCAAATACCTCTAATCCCGAAATCCTCCATTGGGCCTAGCTGTTAATCACCCGGTTAAGCCCAATTAAGCTGTTTTTCATTATCTGAAACTTGTTTCAGCCATATCTCCCAAACGATAAGTCCGTTTGGCTAATGTGACCACTCTACAGAATTGTAAACCATCATCCGGAGCCAATGGAAGTGGTTTCAGGTCAAAACACCTTTCCAATCAAAAGTTATGGCCAAAACAGTATCGGCTAGGGGCAAAACGGTCATTTAAAAATTGGCAAAAATCATGAACATGGGAAATGACCCCAATAGTCGTCTCACAAAGTTACCTGACCATACGACTTCGTATGTGAAAAAATAAATATTCTACGATTTTTAGATGCGTGGAATGCGGGTCGTTACAGAATCAGACATTTGTCCCACTTCACGACAGACATCTAAGGCAATTTTCGAGCTGTTTCGGGCTAAAATATTACAAGCTGATTTGTGAAGGTTCCAGGGGCAATTCGGGTAATTGCTACATTTTATTCTCTCCCTATATAAGCTATTTTCAGATTTAGGTTTAGAAAGTGATCAATTAATCAAATCAAGAGATTAGATCAAGGTTTATTCTAATTAGGGTTTTGGCAACCCTAATCTACTTCAATTCTTATCTCCACAAAATCAAAATTTTCTAATTAATTCAATCATTGTAGTCAATCTCTTGTACTCTTCCATTGATATTTAAAGAAGGTTCTCTCTCAAAGTGGACACTGACAAGATGTCAGTTGAACCACAATAAATCCTTGTGTGATTTAGTTTTCATTATTGCTCTATAATCTCTCTTGTTTGGTGATTATGATTGTTATTGGATTTTGGTTGAGAAGTTTTGAGATATTGATTGGTTGTTTTTGCACGTTTACTAGATCTCGTCTTCCGCTGAGTTGGGGTTTTTGATTTGAGTGGTCTTAAGTCGAAATTATCCACAACATTTAGTATCGGGGCATTGGTGTTGGTAGATAGGTGTAGAAATGCCAGAATTAGATTCAAATAGTGCTTTAATAGTTGGTCCAAGTGGTGTAGCTCCTTACGTACGTGGGTCGAATGTAGTTGTTGGTTCACAATTGGCAATTGACAAGTGGAATGGCAATAATCATTTTGAAAAATGGAAATGGAAGATGAAATAGGTTCTTAGGCGGTATCGGGTACATCGGGTAGTGTTTGATACACATTTTTTCCAGTGGGCATCTCAGATGTAGAGAGGGAGGAATGGAAGAGCGGGCATTCACTACAATTCAACTTGCTATGAGAAAGAATGTTATCTCGGAAATGAGTGGTGAGACGGCTGCTAAAGGTATTTGGAACAAGTTGGAGGAGTTGTATATGAAGAATTCACTCACAAATCAGCTGATATTGTTGCGGACTTTCTTTACACACCAGATGAAGGAAGGAACTTCTCTAAAGGCGCACTTGAATGTGTTTGATGATTTTCTAATAAAGATGAAGGCGGTAGACTTGAAGACCGAGGAGGAGCAGAAGGCGATGATATTTTTGTGTTCGTTGCCTAAGCGCTATACAGGTTTCTCAAATAGTTTGATCTATGGCCGAGATACATTGACTCTTGATGATGTCAAAACGTGTCTTCTTTGTGAGTAATTGCGAGATCAAATGGAGGAATTGACTGATGGTAGTTGTGTGCAGGTAATAGTCAAGGTTTATTCATGGAGAAGGAGAAGTTTGAGAAGAAGGAAAACCGGGGGCGTTTTAAGTCTAGAAAGCCCGGTTGGAGAGGAAAGTCAAAGGGAAAAATGATAAATGCTTTGTATGTAAGAAACCTGGTCATTGGAAGAATGATTGTTCAGATAAGGGGAAGAAGGAAGCAGCATCTTTATCAGTTGCGATGGAGAGAGATGTTGGTGAGGGAGACATAGATGTTTTGTTGGCTATAGCATTAGATGTTTAGGCAGCGAATATGTGCTTGATTTAGAGGCTTCATATCACAAGACACCTAATAAGAATTGTTATTCTTCTTATACCAATCGAGAAGGAAATTCAATTGTTAAGGGGAAATGGTGCAATTTGTAAGTCGAAGGGCATTGAATCTGTGCAAATTTGGATATTTGACGGTGTGGTTCGTCCTTTTGCTAATGTGTGCTATGTTCCGGGACTACGGATGTCACTTATCTCTTTGTGACATCTGGATTCTTTTGGTTGCAAGATCACTATTGAGAGTGATAGCTTAAGGGTTTCGAAGTGTGCGCTTGTGGTTATGAAGGGTGCTAGGACTCATGGTATTTATTTGCTTCAAGGAGTGACTGTGGATGGCGAAAATTGTGTAGGTATTGATAGTTCTTGTGGCTTAGATGCGACAATATTATGGCATTTAAGATAGGGTCAAGTCTCGGGGAAGAGTTTGGATTTTCTAAGGCGAAGAGAGATGATTGATGGTGAGAGTTTCAACAAGTTGGAGTTTTGCGAGGAATGTATCATGGGGAAGCAAACTAGTGTGTCATTCGGTGAAATGAAACATGATTCAAGGGGGATTCTTGAGTACGTGCACATGGATGTTTGGAGACCGGCACCTGAAGCTTCTTTGGGAGGAGCAATATATTATATTTCTTTCATTGATGATTTTTCTCGAAAGGTTTAAGTGTATGTAATGAAGGACAAGTAGGAGGCATTTGCAAAGTTCAAGGAATGAAAGGATCTTATTGAGAATGAGGGTGGAAAATCTTTGAAGGTTCTTAGGTCCGATAATGGCGATGAGTATGTTTCCAGAGATTTTCTGAAATTTTGCAAGCATCATTGTATCTGGAGGCATTTTACTAATTCGGCTATTGGTAACAAAATTCTGGAGGAATTTTATAAGGGAAAGCGCATTGACTTGAGTTATCTTCATGTATTTGGCAGTCCAGTTTATATGCATGATCCAAAAAATGAAAAGCTTTCACCTAAAGCTTTCAAGGGGATTTTGCTATGTTATATGGACGGTGTTAAAGGCTATCGGATTTGGAATCTGGAAACAAAGAAAGCTATGGTTTCTCATCATGTTACTTTTGATGAGCCAGCAATGTTTAAGGAGAATGAGGGCTCATCGGATGTTTCGGATTTGGTTCATGGTGAATCGAAGGAGAACGAATTTATTCCCACTTTCAAGCCTAGAGAGTGTAGAGTTGTTGGAGATGCTTGTGAGGTGAATGCGGTTGATGTTACATCACATAGTCCACAGGGTTCCTCAAGTAGTGTTGGTGATGTGCACAAGCCTAGAGAAGATTCAGTTCAAGGTGGAGCTGAAGGAAGACTAGGTGATGGTATTGCTACTCAGGTTGGCAGTCGTGCTATAAGTCCACCCGAAAGATATGCTGATTGGAACTATCCTAACTTTTGTGATAATTTGGACTATGCTCTCAATGTATTCCAAGATGAGCTAATGGACCTTAACGACGTCATGAATACGAGTGATAGCTCGAAGTGGATTTGTGCTATGGAGCAAGAGATGAAAACATTGATGAAGAACCAAACTTGGGAGTTGGTTCCACTTCCTAAAGGAAACCGTGCTATTGGGTGCAAATTGATATACAAGGTGAAGGATGATGGAAGATACAAAGGAAGGTTAGTGGCTAAGGGTTTTGCAAAGAGGAAAGGAAATGAGATCTTCGCACTGGTTGTGAGATTTGCTTCTATCCGAATATTACTTGCTTTAGTTTCTATTCACGACTTATAGTTAGAGAAACTTGATGTGAAAACGCCTTTTTGCATGGTGACTTGGATGAAGACATTTACATGGAGCAACCAGAAGGGTTCGTTGAAGATGGTAAGTCAAAATTGGTTTGCAAGTTGAAGAAATCACTATATGGTTTGAAGCAATCACCTAGGCAATGGTACAGAAGATTAAATCATTTCATGCTTGGGAGTGGCTTCCATCGAAGCATCAAAGATGCTTATGTATATTTCAAGAAGTTAGGAAATTATTGTTGGATTTACTCTTGTATGTGGACGATATACTCATTACTTCTAAGGACAAGGAAGAAATCAACAAGTCGAAAAATTAAAGGCGGAGTTCGAAATGAAAAACCTTGGAGAAGCAAATAAGATTTTGAGGTTGGAGATTGAAAGGGATCAAAAGCATTTTGAGTTGAAATTGACTCAAAAGGAATACATTAGAAAAGTGCTTTGCCGGTTTGGCATGGAGGATGCAAAGGCATCAAATACACCTTTATCTTTGCATGTAAAGCTTTCGAGTAAGGGATCACCTATCGAGGAGAAAGACATGGCTTATATGAAAAAGGTGTCATATGCTAGTGCGGTTGGAAGTTTGATGTATGCCATGGTGTGTACAAGGCAAGATATTGCAAATGCCGTCGGGGTGGTTAATCGGTTTATAGCTAATCCGGGAAAATTGCATTGGGAAGCAGTGAAGCTTATTTTGAGAAACTTGAAAGGTACAACATCTCATGGTCTTGTTTTCAGGGGTAGTAAGGAGAAGAATTGCATGTTGGTTGGTTACTGTGATTCAGACTACGCCGGTGATAGGGATCGAGAAAATATCCACTTCCGAATATGTTTTCACTTTTGGTGGTACAACCATAAGTTAGAGATCGAGCTTGCAAATCGTAGTTGTTTTATCCACAATGAACGCGGAGTTGATAGCCGCTATGGAGGCGAAAAAGGAAGAAATCTATTTGAAGCGATTGTTGTGTGACATGGGGTTTGAACATAACAGTGTTTATGTTCAATATGATAGCCAAAGTGCTATCCATTTGCCATTTAGCTCACGGACTAAGCATATTGAAGTGAGGGAGTCATTTCTCGTAACCGTGGACGAAGACAAGAAAGTATGCCTTTGGAAAGTGCACACAAAGTATAATGTGGTGGATATGTTCACTAAGGCATTGCCGGTTGGGAAGTTTGAGCATTTCCCAAACTTAATTCACTTGGTAAGGTGCCACGTGGTGGAACGATTGAGGGAGAAGCTTGATGATAGATAGACAAGAGTATCGGTGAGAGGTTGGAGTTATATCTTCTTATATTTGTCTTTTGGTGAGACTAGTTTAGGAGTTGGATGTTTTCAACATTTCATTGGCGGGTGGGGGCTTTGCCTGAACTCGTTGATGGAGTGCAATGGGCGCTGGCTAAGTCGAAGCTTATTGGGGAAACATTCAAGCTTTCTTGGTTGAAGGTAGATTATGGTTTGGTACTATCGGTGTAGGTGATGGAGATGCATATAGTATCGAGGTGGAGTGTTAAATTTTGCAATACTATATAGTAGAATTGAAGTGCATGGAAGTGGCTTCGTGTCGGAGAAGACGGTTCACAAATCGTAGGTCGTACGAGGAAGTTAGAGAAGAAATGGTGCAAGGCTTCAGCTGAGTTTCGCGATGGATGTCTGAGTTGCCATGGAAATTTTCCCGAGGCTTGCAACAGACGTATGTCATTTTGACAGATGTCTGTACTGAAGCATGTATAATTACAGAATCGGGGTAGACATTCGTCCCACTCCACGACAGACGTCTGAGGCAATATTCGAGTTGTTTCGGGCTGAAATATTGCAGGTTGATTTGTGAAGGATCCGTAGGAAATTTGGGCAATTGCTACATTTTATTCTCTCTATATATAAGCTATTTTTAGATTTAGGTTTAGAAAGTGATCAATTAATCAAATCAAGAGATTATATCAAGGTTTATTCTAATTACATTTTTGGCAACCCTAATCTTCTTCAACTCTTATCTCCACAAATAAATTTTTCCTGGTGAATTTGATCATTGTAATCAATCTCTTGTACTCTTCTATTGATATTAATAAAAGGTTTTCTCTCAAAGTGGACGTACACCGACAAGACATTGGTAGAACCATTATAAATCCTTGTGTGATTTAGTTTTCGTTATTGCTCAATTATTTCTCTTGTTTGGTGATTGTGATTAGTATTGGAATTGGGTTGAGAAATTTTGAGATTTTGATTGGTTGTTTTGCATGTTTACCACGATCTCGTCTTCAACTGAGTTGGGGTCTTGATTCGAGTGGTCTTGAGTCAAAATTCTCCACAACAGACGGATCCCGAGACATGGGAAATTGAAGCACGAAAACTAATACTATAAAGACTTAAAACAAATCTGGAAGCTTATAACCAAGAGCCGGAAGCCATTCCCACATCTATCTATACCAACGGGTTTGGTATAGATGCGGATGTAGAGGTAGCATCAAAGCGAAGCTTTGAAGACCGAGACCAGCTTTCCGAGAGCCAAGACCGACACACAAAAGGCTATGTTATATCAGTTAACAATGTAGCCAAAACCAAGGCAACCAGAACCGAAAGAGGAAGGGCGACCGACACATAACTATCCTACCCGAAGGAGGCCTCTGCTGGACCAATGACATAAGTGGTCCCGATTTGTCAATAAATAAGACCACATGGGTCACATATTAGAGGACTTTTCTCATTCCACAATCTTGCTCTCATTTATAAGAGAGCTAACCCTAATTTGTAAATCAATTTGTGGATTTCTTATGTAACCTCCTCCATGAATAAAATCATCAAAGCCCTTAAAGTGGAAGTAGGTTCAATCCGAACCGAATTACTATAAATTGTGTGTTCTTACTATTTCTGCATAATATATTGTACTTTATTATGCCTCTGATTATATTATGATATATAACCAAAGTACCCTTCTACAAGTCGTTTAGCTTCCTAACTTTTGTTTTTCTTAAGGAGCCCTTATCCTAAGGTAATTGTTGGTTGTAGAGTCTCATAAGCATGATACTCACCTCTTGAGTGAAGAGTAACTAATCTTCAGGTTTAAGACCTTGATATTTAGGAAATGATGAACTAACTCAAGCGTGTGGGAACAAAATAATCCCATTATGTCCTTATGTCCACTTATTTAGACCTATCTCGGGTGTTAACGAAAAATATCATTAACATTTTGGCGCTAGAATGATGGCCTGAACCTTCGTCCCCATTCCTACCTTTAACCTTTCAGATAACTTACCGCATTTCTAACTGTGTTGTTCTATCCTGGGATGGCTAAGCTTTGAAGAAGCAAGATTATAGATAGAGTCTCGACAAGTAGCTTTTGAATACCGAATGAATACTTCAACATCATTGATCTAAGCTATTTGAATAATATTATAACTTTGAATTCATGACTTTATTTCTCATACTTCCGCCTTTGTGGTCAACCCTTAATTCTCCTACCTTACGTACTTACCTTAAACCTTCCGACCTTATTTCTCATTCCATCATAACAACATACTCTGAAAATCAACTAAAGGATGATTCAATCAAGAAGTAGTTATAAAGAAGGATCCAACACGTCATCCATTCTAGAAAACAACATCAACACTGCCAAACTAGAAACTGGAGG
This sequence comes from Allium sativum, assembly GCA_030737875.1. Classification (NCBI taxonomy): domain Eukaryota; kingdom Viridiplantae; phylum Streptophyta; class Magnoliopsida; order Asparagales; family Amaryllidaceae; genus Allium; species Allium sativum. Next base: position 344,371 of record JASFAX010000079.1, read on the forward strand.
ACCTTTAACTAAATATGAGTTGGAAATATTACATTTGACTACGCAAATTGATACCACTACGAGATTTATTGAAGCACACTTGGTCTGAAGGTCCTCTGAAGTAGAACCCTATGACGCGGAATCAAATATAACAGCACCTCGAAAGCTTTATAACCAAAGTGAGCCTTCATCAATCTACAGAGCAGTCCAGTTTCATGGAGAAACAACCAAGCATCAAAAGAGGTGGCCAGCTCAGAAGAAAACGAAAGCCTAACATGGATAGAAGACAGGAAGTTGAAGGAATCCCCTTCTCTAGAGAGATAATGATGGTAAAGTTTTCGTCTGAAATAAAAGAGAACAAACTTGCATATGGTGGGACAACAGACCCCGAAGAATACCTTGCCATTTTCGAGAATTACATGGATACGTATAAAGCTTCTAATGCCTTTCTATGCAAGGTCTTCGTGATAACTCTTCGTGGAAGAGCTCTTAAATAGGCAAGCATTATCATGGAAGCAATTGTCCACCGCATTTAACATGCAATTCCATATGCAAAATGACCTGGCAATTAGCATGTATGATTTAGCTAGAATCAAACAAAGACCAGAGGAGTCACTTAACTGCTATCTAAAGAGGTTTCACAATAACTCGCTCAAAGTGAAAGGGGAAATGGATAAAGAGAAGCTAAGAGCTATGCAATCCGGGTTGCTAATGCCATCATCCCTTTGGAAAGAACTTATCTTAAATGAATGTGGAAGCCTGAATGATTTGTATTCTAGAGCCAATAAATTCATTGATATGGAAGAAATACATAACACAAGGAAAATCTTAAAGCAAGAACAGAAGGCAGAAGGGCTTCGTTCCAATCCCCTTGCAGAAGGCTCTTCAAAATCAGGAAAAGGGAAAGATTATTGCTCTTATCACAAGATAAAAGAACACAAAACTAATCAATAACATGCTTTGATGAGAAAATAAATTAAGCCAAAAAAACAAAAACAAAAAAAGACTAGTCGAGAAGCTTACAGTATAATCATTAAAAAAAAGCTGGTCAAAGGCAACGCAACATGGGAATGAGAACTTAACAATAAGTCTCCTATCTCAAATGATTTATTTTATTAGTTGTTTAACTTTGTCTTTTTACTTATAGTCAAACAAATATTAATGTAAGTTTGAGTGATATTACAGGTAAAAACCAAACCCTGTTCAGGCCTATGCATACAACAAAAGCTCAAAGTGAGCACCTTCTTCTTATGTCTCGTCCTGCGGTAGGGAATGAAAGCTCAAAGGGAGCACTTTAAGCGTGTCCACTTTCTGTTTATGTCTCATCCCATGGAAGGAAACGAAAGCTCAAATGGAAGCACTTAAGAACGCAATCATGACTTATTGCACAGCAAAGTTATCAATCAATGGAAAGCTTTGATGGAAGCCACACAAAGGAATATGCAATGAAGAAACGATCAAATGCCAATCATTGCTTGGCTTAAATGAGATTGCTTAAAACCTTATCTAGATTGTCCTAAAAATTTCAATAACATTTCTCATCAAATGCATTATACTAATATATCAAAAACCACTATAAAGGGTGCGGAGCATATGTCTGATGAAGGTGGATCAACAAATCCTTTGGTAGAAAAGGAAAACCAATAAAGCCTTCAGGGAGAAAGACAAACCAATAAAGCCTTTAGAAGAAAAGGTACATCAAACAAAGCTTCCAAGATGAGAAGCACCATCAAACAAAGCTTCCGAGGAGAGAAGCACCATCAAACAAAGCATCCGAGAAGAGAAACACCATCGAACAATGCTTCCGAGAAGAGAAGCATAATCAAACGATGCTTCTGAGAAGAGAAGCAACAATAATAAAGCTTTTGAGAGGTGAAGCGACAACAAATAAAGCCCCCAAGAAGAGAGGCCACCATATTCTCACGCTTCTACAATAGAGCTTCCCAGGAGTAGGGCTAAAACACTCTCAGTCTTCTAAAGTGCAGCTGCCCCTAAAATGGGGCTAGTTATGCATGCATCTACCCATAAAGGGACACATGTCACTATCTTAGAGAGTAATCATTCATCTGCATATCCAATGGGTTAGGAGTAAGACTAGACGTTAGATACCCAATGGCTAGACAGCTGAGGAAACTCCCGCTGAATTATTAATGAACTCAAAATAGAGTTAATTTATTCTGAAAGCAGTCCTCTATATATACATATCCGAAAATTACTTCTTAGGATATTTAAGACTCTTTCAACCGCATGTTTTCTCTGAACGAACTTCCCAGAAACCCACACGTAATTTATGTTTATTTGTTCACTTTCAATAATATTTGGATTGCTTAATGGTATTCACATGGATAGTCTTTGATGATTCTGGCATTAGCTAGTGAATTCTAAATAGTTAAAATTCTTTGGATGTATTTCTAATTTCTATTTACCCGAGTATGAGTCTCTGGGTTGTTATATGAATTTCTATTTACCCGAGTATGAGTCTTGGGGTTTCTATATGATTTCTGGCTTTCTGCTTATCCAAGTGTGAGTCTTGGGGTTTCAATATGATTTTCGCTTTCTCTTTACCCGAGTGTGAGTCTGGGGGTTTCTATATGATTTTTGGCTTTCTCCTTACCCGAGTGTGAGTCTTGGGGTTTCTACGTTATTATGGCTTTCTCCTTACCTGAGTGTGAGTCTCGGGGTTTCTGTATGATTTTTGGCTTTCTGCTTAACCGAGTGCGAGTCTAAGGGTTTCTGTATGATTTTGGCTTTTTTCTTACCCGAGTGTTAGTCTCGGGGTTTTTATACGATTTTTAGCTTTCTCCTTACCCGAGTGTGAGCCTTGGGGTTTTTACATGATTTCTGGCTTTCTGCTTACCCGAGTGTGAGTCTCGGGGTTTCTGTATGATTTTCGGCCTTCTTCTTACCCGAATGTGAGTCCCAGGGTTTCTATATGAATTTTGGCTTTCTCCTTACCCGAGTGTGTGTCTCGGGGTTTCTACATGACTTCTGGCTTTTTGCCTACTCGAGTATGAGTTTCGGGGTTTCTATATGATTTTTGGTTTCTACTTACCCTAGTGTGAGTCTCGGGGTTTTCTATGTGATTTCTAATTTCTACTAACTTGAGTGTGAGTCTCGGGGTTTCTATATGATTTCTTATTTCCGCTAACCCGAGTGTGAGTCTCGGGGTTTCTATATGATTTCTGGTTTCTACTTACCCGAGTGTGAGTCTCTGGGTTTCTATATGATTTCTGATTTCTGCTAACCAGATTGTGAGTCTTGGGTTTTCTATAAAATTTATGATTTCTGCTAACTCGAGTGTGAGTCTCGGGGTTTCTATATGATTTCTGGTTTCTACTTACCCAAGTATGAGTCTCTGGGTTTCAGTATGATTTCTGATTTCCGCTAACCCCAGTTTGAGTCTCGAGATTTCTATATGATTTCTGGTTTCTACCTACTCGAGTATGAGTCTCGGGGTTTTCTATGTGATTTCAGATTTCTACTAACCCGAGTGTATGTCTCGGGGTCGCTATATGATTTTTGATTTTTGCTAAGCTGATTGTGAGTCTCGAGGTTTCTATATGATTTCTGATTTCCATTTACCCGAGTGTGGGTCTCAGGGTTTTCTATATGATTTCTGGTTTCCACTTACCTGAGTGTGAACCTCGGGATTCTTTCTACATTCAAGTTTTCAGATTTCTACGGCATGAGTTCAAGTCTAAGCTTATAGATCTACATTTTTCTAACAGTCAAGTCTAGCTATGAATTATCTATGCTCATTTCTTGTAGATCTACATTTTTCTAACAGTCAAGTCTAGAAATGAATTAGCTGTGCTCATTTCCAATAAAAGAAATTTTAAATTCCTTCTGTCGTATTCGCACGTAGAGTCTGGATGTACCATTATTGTTCCTAGGTCAGGGTGCTTAAAATTAATGCCTAGGTTACTGCTTCAGGTCTCCCAGTTGAGGTCTTCCAATAAGATTTGTGATTCTTCAGTACTTTGCACAGGGGAGTTCTCTAAACTTATGACATATTTACCACTAACGTTCATTACTCGAAATGTTAGTTAAAACAATATTTAACACATTATATGTATAATATTAAAAACTGTGAAAGTTATGTTACTTCTACTGGCACTTTATGTTTGCTAATAGTGAACTCCTATTTTTCCTATTTACAAGTATTTGAGTAAAACTTATTGAGTTTGCCATCTGCTGCTTCCAAGAGTAAGTTCTTGACAGTTGATGTCTAGGTAATAATATTGGATTCACCATTCAATGTTAGTAGAAAATATCAAATTTTAAACCATATAATCCCGCATGTATGCATATTTGAGTTTGCACATCGTGTATGGTTAAGTTTATAAGAGTTTATAATTTGAAATTTCTACTCGAAGTCATATTCATCGAGTAAAATTATGCTTCCCCTTGTATCACTGTTTTGGGTTATTCGAAAATAGCACCGAAATCTCTCTAATGCTTCTTAAATTGCATAAAAACAACACAAAAACTACAGGATTTTGTCCTAAATAACAAAAGCTTCTTTATACTAGGGGGCTAACTATTAACATCAAAATTTGCACTAGCCAAACATAAAGAAGCGAAAGGACAAAGAAAAGGGTTTTCGGATAGTAAAATCGGAACCAAGTGGGAAAAGCTCTGAAAGTGGTGGAATTAGTACTAAAAGTCAAAGATCAGAGAGTCGATATTGGCAGAAAAAGGTTCAATGAATCAAGGCCGATACCGGAAGCCTTAGACTATCGGTCCGATACCGAAAGTGGAACAAGAAGGAAAACTTATGAAAGTGACACCCAGAAAGCCAACGTCGAAAGGGGGATAAGATCAAGACGTAGTTTTGTTACTACTAAGTTTAACACCAAAACCGGATCTCAGAGAAGAGGTATTGGGCAACAACCATCTCAAAAGGATGATCCGGAAGCATTGAGCTAACGCCAGGCTAAAGTCGAAAGCATAAAAGAGGTTGTTTGGTCAATAGGCCATCGGCACCAACTCAATGGAGGAAAGATGAGTACGGATACAAAAGCTGACAGTGACAAAGCAGTGCCGACACCTAAGGTCATCAACATGAACTCAACTCTTAGAGCATAACACGTGAAGTTGTAAGCAAGCAAAGAATATCAACAGCCGTAAGTCCATGACCCGAAGCCAGGAGGGAGTTCTATGTTGCGTGGAACGCAACAGGAAGAATCAAGCTAAGCAAAAGGAGACAAAAGGGATATCAGCACTAATTAACCCAATGTCCATACATAACAAGGTAAATACATTAAGGCCATAAGAAGAAGGGGCACAAGGAAAATATTCCGAAAGACAGTTCCAAAAAGCCATAGGATATACCGAAAATATGCTTTCGCAAGTTCGAATCCAATTCCAAAGATTCACCTAAAGCAAATTAGAGATTCCAAGAAGAAAAGTTATGCACAATAACTTGCTTAATGTCAATACAAAAAGGGGCGGCGTATCCCGAGGCATGGGCAGTTGAAGAACAAAAGCAAATACTATGACGACTTAAAGGAAAAACCAGAAGCTTGTAACCAAGAGCTGAAAGCCATCCCCACAGCTATATATACCAACGGGCTTGGTATCGATGCGGAAGGTAGAGGCAACATCAAAGAGAAGCTCCGAAGACTAAGTCCAACTTTCCGAGAACCAAGACCGACACACAAAAGGCTATGTTATTTCTGTTAACAATGTAGCCAAAACCGAGGCAAACAAAACCGAAAGAGGAAGGTCCGTCGACACATAGCTGCTGTGCCGAAAGAAGCCTCCGTTGGACCAATGATAGAAGAGATCCCGATTTGTCTACAAATAAGACCCTAAGGGTCACATTTTAGAGGACTTTTTCTCATTCCAAAATCTTGCTCTCATTTCTAAGAGAGTTAACCCTAATTTGTAAATCAAATTTGGGATTTCTTATGTAACCTCCTCCATGAATAAAATCAACAAAACCCTTAAAGTGGACGTAGGGTCAATCCGAACAGAACCACTATAAATTGTGTGTTCTTACTATTTCTGCATATTATATTGTACTTTACTATGCCTCTAATTGTATTATGCTATATTACCAAAATATCCTTCTACAAGTCGTTTAGATTCCTAACTTTTGTTGTGCTTAGGGAGCCCTTATCCCAAGGTAATTGTTGATTGTTAAGTCTCATAAGAGTGATACTCACCCCTTGAGGAAAGAGTAACTAATCATCGAGCATACGACCATGATATCTAGGAAATGGTGAACTAACTCAAGCTTGTGGGAACTAAATAATCTCATTATGTCCTTAGGTCCACTTCCTTAGACCTATCTCCGGTGTTGACGAAAAATATCGTTAATAGCTAAATACTTCACTTTGTTAATGAAAGTTGTAGTTCTTCGTGGTAACTAATGGTTGTACTTAGAAAATAATATGTTGCTTTCTCATATTTGATCTCCATCTAGGCATGAAATCTTTTTTTTTTGGCAAAGCCGACGGGGGTTAAATGATTCACTACCATTTTATTGATATACCAAAGACGATTATAGGGATACACAAGGAAAGAACAAAACACAAAGAAAAACGGAGAATACTGTTGAGACACGAGAATTTCGATTGATAACAACAAAATAAAGATCACTGGAAATCATGACATGGAGCTAAGATTATGGATATGTAGATGTTTAAAGGGAGATAGAGCTTATATACAGGGGGAGATAGCAATAAAGATTAAAATATCAAGCTATATTGTCATCAATCAAAAAGGGGGAGAATGTTGAGTCAACGGTTTCAATGCTTATTTTGATTAATGACAAGAAGGAGCTTCATGATCGACAAAAAGAAGATTAAATGCTTTATAGGTTAGAAGATGGTTATTTAGAGTTATTTATGTTAAAATCTATCCTCAAATAATCATACTTCTTATTCTCTTCAAAAATATACATGAAAACTCATTTTTTATGTATGTTGACAAAAACCTGTCAACCTGTTAAATTTAACAGGTCAACAGCTTTTTAAACTTAACAGGTCAACCTGTTAAAATTAACAGGTCAACAGTTTTTTGAAATAACGGTCAAAAACCTGTCAACCTATTAATTTTTTCTGTCGACCTATTTTTGAATTTCATGAAGAGTCATCTTCTTTCTTGAAAAGTTGCATCCATTTCTCTTCATTAAAAATCACTCCTTTTGATTGCAACTTTTCACTTATAATTACAACTTCTCATTTGCTATAAATACATCATCTTTCATTCATCCAAATCTCCGATTCTTGCTCTGATTTCTGATCTTACTTTCTAAATACTCTTGCATTCTGAAAAGCTCCCAAATTCAAGTTACTTATTGAATCCTTGATAATATTTCTCATATTTTGATTCAACAAGCAACTAACTTCCTTCAAAATCTTCGCATTCAATTCATATACTTGAGGATAAGATTATAGGAAGAGTGTACTCAATCGTTGACAAATCAGTGTTGAAAGAAGAAGACAATCAGAAGTCAAACTCTTGTAATTGTCCTGTGTGGGTAAGCTTGTAGCCCGTGAAATCAAGTGGGTAAGTTTGTAGCCCGTGAAATCAAGCGGGTAAGCTTGTAGCCCGTGAAATCAAGTGGGTAAGCTTGTAGCCCGTGAAATCAAGTGGGTAAACTTGTAGCCCGTAAATCAAGTAGTGTTGTGAACCTGTTCCTCCGGGTGAAGAGAGGGTGTTGTTTAGTGAAAAGCCAAAGAGGAGCTTCGGGACTGGACGTAGGACTGGAGGTCCGAACCAGTATAAAAATCCCGGTGTCGTTACTCTACTTTACTTTACTTTACTGCATTTATAATTATTTGTGATATATATATTATTTGCGAATATTTATTCGCATAACTATTGAATAGCTTAAGTTATCACATACATTCCGTATAGCCATATTATAGATCATGCACAAGTCGTATACACTCCGACTTTTCAATTGGTATCAGAGCAAGGTCATCATATAACCGTAACACAGTTATTTGATATATTCTAATAATATGGCAAATAACGCAAGTACGAGTAACACCACTTACACTGAAGGTCAATCGACACAAAGACCTCCTTTCTTTAATGGCCTAAACTATAGCTATTGGGCAACACGTATGGCTTTTTATATGCAATCAACAAGTTACGACGCTTGGAATGCTACTCAGAAAGAAATAGTTAATCCAACAACTGATTATGCAGAATGGACTCCTGCTGAGAAAACAGCAGCAACTGTAAATGCAAAAGCAATAAATATGTTGTTTTGTGCATTAGACCAAAATGAGTATAACCGTGTTAGTATCTGTACCACTACTTATCAAATTTGGCAAACACTAAAGACCACTCATGAAGGTACTAACAAGGTTAAACAAGCAAAAATAGCTTTGTTGAAAAGTCAATTTCAAAATTTTAAAATGAAGCCAAATGAAACAATCAATGAGATGTATTCAAGGTTTCAAACTATTCATCATGCTCTTATCGGGTTAGGGCAAAAATATTCTGACTTTGATGTAGTTTCAACAGTCCTACATTCACTGACTAATGAATGGGAAGGAAAAGTATTAGCCATAGAAGAAGCTAATGATCTTTCCACCACGAAGCCATATGAATTGATAGGAAATCTTATGTCCTATGAAGCTAACTTGCAGGCTCGAAAAGAACAAAAAGAAGAAAAGAAAAATGTAGCTTTTCATGCTGATGAAGACATCTCAGATTGCGAAGATGAGGATCTAGCATTCATTGCAAAAGGATTCAAAAAATTCTTAAAGCAACGAAAAGCTAGTCGATACAACAGAAAGAAGTTCGGATCAAACAGACCATCATCATCGAATAGAGAATGCTTTAACTGTCATAAGAAGGAACACGTGCAAAACGATTGTTCGGAACAAAAGAAGAAGACAGAAAATGATAAGTTCAAACACAAAAAAGGACAAGTCAAAGAAACGGGCATTCTCAGTAACTTGGGATGATTCAGATTCATCTTCATCCGAAATTGAAAGCGACTCAGATAATGAACAAGCAAATATATGCTTTATGGCTAAAGAAGATGAGGTACAAATTCCTTCTTTTGAAGAAGTTCTTGATATAAATGCTGAGTTGATATATAAATTTAAAGACATGAAACGACAATGCAAACAAGCTCAAGCTGATTTAAGTAGAGTAGAATTTGAACGAGATATGTTAAAAGATGAAAAGAAAATATTAGAAGAGGAACTTGAAAAGGCTCAAGAATCATCATCTAATATTGACTCTCAACTATCTCTTTTGACTCAAGAAATTGAAGTTCAAAAAGAGAAAAATGATACTCTCACCACTGAAAATCATGAGCTTAAAGCAACGATCAAAATTATGGACCTAGAAAAAGTTAGTTTACAAAATAAGTTAGAAAATATTACTCAAAATGTTTCTAACTTTAACAAAGGTCGAGAAAATTTGACAAAGATCATTGAGAATTCACAATCTACTTCAAATAAGCAAGGTTTGGAATATAAAAACCAAGAAATTAAGAAGCATCTTGGTTATGGAAAGAAGAAAATAGTGCAAAAGAACAAAGCTAAGAAAAATCTTAGTTTATCTTTCAAACCTAAAATCGGTTGTTAAATCTCAAAAGAAAAATGTAAATAGCGACTTTGGAAATAAATTTAATAATACTAATCTTAGAAATAGTACTAGATATGCTTTCATGTACAATAAGAATATCACTGCTAGTACTAATACACATCCAAGACCCAATTATTATAGAAATTCGAATACTTCTATGACTAGCAAATTTTATAATAAATCTAGAAGTACAAAAAGGAATATCAATAAAGATTGCATAAGTATTTGGGTTCCTATAAGTTGGAAGAACAAAGAAAAATATATCAATGATTATTTTGATTCAGTAGTTAATAATGAAAATTATATTTTTAAAGGTTCCATTAGACCCTCTTGGGTATGGTTACCTTTCATCTAACCTCTGGACCCTAATGAAGTAAGTGGGTACCAAAAGTATAAATGTCATATAATTTTTGCAGGTACACCACAACAAAGAGAAGGCTATTCGGTATCTCTAAATATCTTTGAAAATTTAGCTTATCAAAAAGCACATGTTTCAATATTTCATCGTCATCGAGGATACAAAATTCATGGGATAAGAATTACAACAAAAATGAAGGTGGAAGCGGAAAATATTCTCCATGGGAACCAAGGAAATAATAATTATATGGGGTCTAAGGAGATTTCTTTATATTCCGTTTAATAATGTTTTAGTTCCTTTTTCATGTGTTTACTTCCTTTTACTATAATAAAAAGTTATTTGAGTATTGTTTTTATTTAAAATATAGCCGAAAAAAAACAGTTTTATACATATCCTGTCGACCTAAAATATAAAGCTGTCGACTTAAATAGATGAATTTCAAACTAGAGAGTTTTTTAGGTCGACCGGTCCAAAAATATAGGTCGACCGGTTGATTTTTCACAATCCAGAGAAATTTTCGGTCGACCGGTCATAAAAATTATGTCGACCGGTTTCATATTCTTTTTAAACAGAGAAATTTTAGGTCGACCGGTATACTTTTTTAGGTCAACCGGTTTTGTTTCAGCAAGTAAACAGGTTGACATGTTGAATATTTAGGTCGACCGGTTTGTACTATTTCTGTCATTTTCTCCTACCCGAAACTTTTTAGGTCGACCGCCTTGATTTTATAGGTCGACCGGTCTCTATTATAATTTTTTTTATAAAGACATGTCGTTTCAAATTCCAAACTCAAACACCATTTCTTATACTATTTTAAAATTATACTACTCTCGATTATTGAGGTTATTATGATATTTATTCTTTTTAATCGATGACAAAGGGGGAGAAATATTTTACATATACTATTTAAAATATATGCGCTTAATATGGTAAAAGTATATGTGTGCTAACATTTGTTAATGCAGGAATCAAAAGGTAAGATTATTTACTAACAAATGTTGCAGAAATTCAGGGGGAGCTTTATATTCAAAGGGAGAAAATCCAAGGTGTTGTCAACAATCAAAAAGGAGGAGAATGTTGAGACACGAGAATTTCGATTGATAACAACAAAATAAAGATCAATGGAAATCATGACATGGAGCTAAGATTATGGATATGTAGATGTTTAAAGGGAGACAGAGCTTATATACAGGGGGAGATAGCAATAAAGATTAAAATATCAAGCTATATTGTCATCAATCAAAAAGGGGGAGAATGTTGAGTCAACGGTTTCAATGCTTATTTTGATTAATGACAAGAAGGAGCTTCATGATCGACAAAAAGAAGATTAAATGTTTTATAGGTTAGAAGATGGTTATTTAGAGTTATTTATATTAAAATCTATCCTCAAATAGTCATACTTCTTATTCTCTTCAAAAATATACATGAAAACTCATTTTTTATGTATGTTGACAAAAATCTGTCAACCTGTTAAATTTAACAGGTCAACAGCTTTTTAAACTTAACAGGTCAACCTGTTAAAATTAACAGGTCAACGGTTTTTTGAAATAACGGTCAAAAACCTGTCAACCTATTAATTTTTCCTGTCGACCTATTTTTTAATTTCATGAAGAGTCATATTCTTTCTTGAAAAGTTGCATCCATTTCTCTTCATTAAATATCACTCCTTTTGATTGCAACTTTTCACTAATAATTACAACTTCTCATTTGCTATAAATACATCATCTTTCATTCATCCAAATCACCGATTCTTGCTCTGATTTCTAATCTTACTTTCTAAATACTCTTGCATTCTAAAAAGCTCCCAAATTCAAGTTACTTATTGAATCCTTGATAATATTTCTCATATTTTGATTCAACAAGCAACTAACTTCCTTCAAAATCTTCGCATTCAATTCATATACTTGAGGATAAGATTATAGGAAGAGTGTACTCAATCGTTGACAAATCAGAACACAATCAGAAGTCAAACTCTTGTAATTGTCCTGTGTGGGTAAGCTTGTAGCCCGTGAAATCAAGTGGGTAAGTTTGTAGCCCGTGAAATCAGGTGGGTAAGCTTGTAGCCCGTGAAATCAAGTGGGTAAGCTTGTAGCCCGTGAAATCAAGTGGGTAAACTTGTAGCCCGTAAATCAAGTAGTGTTGTGAAGCTGTTCCTCCGGGTGAAGAGAGGGTGTTGTTTAGTGAAAAGCCGAAGAGGAGCTTCGGGACTGGACGTAGGACTGGAGGTCCGAATCAGTATAAAAATCCTGGTGTCGTTACTCTACTTTACTTTACTGCATTTATAATTATTTGTGATATATATATTGTTTGCGAATATTTATTCGCATAACTATTGAATAGCTTAAGTTATCACATACATTCCGCATAGCCATATTATAGATCCTGCACAAGTCGTATACACTCCGACTTTTCAAATACATGGCATATCAAAGTCTAAAAAGAAGCTAACAGAAGACACATATGTACATTGCATGCAAGCAAAAAATCAAAAGGTTAACCAAAAATTCCAAGTCATATGTAAATTTCAAAAATTATATCCCTTCCCTATTGTCGCGCCAAACTAGTTGCTTCCATTGGCAAAAGTTCATTGCCTTAATCGCATCAAAGACTCTGACATTGCGTTGCTTCCATATGTTCTTGACGATTTTTTTCAACACATAGCTGAAGTGCTTGGATTTGTTCGATCGACTACGTGCCCTCCAATCAATCTTCACCTAACGTTATTGCCAGAGAGGTCCCCGACGTCTTCATTGATCTGAGTAAGAGCTTCACGCCAAAGGTTGTTAGTCACATTGCATTCAAAAAATTGATGAGCTGCGGTTTCATCATGAGTATGGCAGAAAAAACATTTAACATCCATTTGAATACCATAGCCTGCAAGTTTCACTTTTGTATGAAGAGAATCAGTTTATACTTACCATAAGGTGAGATTTTCCTTCTCGCAGTTGTCACGATGCGAAGTAGCTTTGGACCAGTTGCAATTATCCATAGTTGAGGTACCATGCAAGTAATTATATATTCCATGAATATGAAACTGCTTACCTATTATTTTCCAAGCAGCCCCACCTTCATCGAATTCAACGTTGGCCGCTGCGTGGATTTTCTGCCAAAGAGCATTAATTTTCTAGTTAGTAGTGTTCGGCAGCCCCACTTCGTTACCATTCACAAGGTCATGCACTAGACCGTTAAGGGGAATTCCAGACTGCGTAGTTTCCAAATACGTGAGACCTACACTATTTATGTAACCAAAATCGACCCACAGATCTGTCCAAAAATGAATCTTGGCAAAGTAATTTCGACCATATTTAAACAAAGGAAGGATCTTGTCTTAGCTTAAGCAAAGACTTCCAAGTCCAACTGTGCTGCTGCAAAGGAGTGACATTCCAGAAGTTAGTGCCTTTTAATATATATTGGTAAGACCAATAAACCCGTAGACATTTTTTAAAGCAAATAATGTCATTGATATGCTGAGAGAAAGCAGCATGGTTCCAAATAATCATATTATGAATACCGACACTGTAACGACCCGTATTTTTATGGGTAATAATTAATTTATTTAATTATTTAAAATAGTGATTTAGAGAATTAAATGGTTATTTAATTAAATTATACGGATTATTTAATTAATATAAATAATAGAATAATATATTTAATTCAGAAATAATAAAAAATAGTGGAATTCACAATATTGTGTAAATTGGATTATTTAAAATATATAATTCAGCTTAGAGTTGAATTATATTCATGAATATATTATTTAAGCGAAGTTTGAATGTATAATTATATTATAATTATAATCGAGCTCGAAATGGTGCGGCAGTTCGCTATTTGGCGATTTGAACTTCAACTGAATATACAGGGTCCGTTTTAAATCGGATTTCTGTGAAACAAGAAACGTTAGGAGCTGGTTAAGTATATTTTCCTAGTGGAAGAGAAAAATTGGGATTTCGTCGGGTAGATTTTGAGTTATGTCCAAATCAAATTTTCAGAAAAACAGCGCCATAACCATTTAAAAACTATAACGATTTATAAAAGGATTCAAATATAAATCGGATATCGATATAACTCTAATGATGAAATATCGAGTTGTAAATCCATATATACTTATTCTGGAGCCGTATGGTATTCTATTCTGAATATATACGATAATATATATTTATTTATATTTAATTTAATTATTTTTAAATATATTTATATATTTAGAAGGGTTATTTAGAGCTTTAAAAATAGCCAGTTTTGCAAACGACCTCCATTTTCGACGAAACTAATTTTGTTGGATCCGTAATATTAAATTATTATTAGATTTCAATTTCCGTGATTTTTGAAGTCAGTATGTGGCCGTGGGCGATTTTAATGTGAAAAACAGTCAGTATTTTAATGGATAAAAATACGCTGTGTGAGCAAACGGAGTCGGAATTCGACGAACAAGTTTCGTTGGGACCGTAATGTTAAGCTTTAGCTGCATGTCAATTTTCATGATTTTTGGGTATCATGTGTGATCATAGAAATTTTAGAAAACATATACCAACAACAACTGCTTAAAATTAATAAAATATTGAATATAAAAATAATAAAACCAACCTATAAAATATCCTAACTTTCCTCTAACCTAAATCCAGTACATTCGGTGGTCAAACATGAAAAACCTGTCGTCGTTCACTAAAACAATCCATCTTCAAAGAAAAAAATTCAAACAATCAAAATAAATTGTTACAAATCAAAGTTTATGTATATTTGAGATGCCGGAGAGATTCTCTATCATATGGTATGACTTTTACTTGGCTCGACATCGTATTGGCACGCTGGAAATTTACCAGCGTCGGCTAGGGTTCGCTTCTGTGCGAATTTGGTGCTTTGATTTGGGTTTTGATTGTTGTATTAATGTTTATCGGGAAGTTTGGCATCGTTTGGGAAAAACTGAGGTGATTTCGTGGATTTTGATGTCGATGGTCACCTGTAGCTCGTCGTTTTTGGGTTGGAGATGCCATTCAAACTGGCTGTTCGAGTTAAGGAAGGAGTACACCAGTTTGAAGAGGGTTTCGAGATTTGAATTGTGGGATTTTTCTTGTGAATTGTAATCGAAAGGAGAGAGAGCAGTACGGAGAGAAAGGTGCGGTAATGGGTGGGTTTGGCTCCAGGAATTCGGGATGGTATTTGGGGAGGACAGTATATGGAGCGGGTTTGTAGAAGGGGATGGGCCGGTTTAGAAAGGTTAAGGCCCATGTTTAAAAATAATTCAAGTTTTATTTAAATGTATATTAACTTCGTAACATCGTAACTTTAACATACATTATCAGAAATTCGAACGGTTGGATCCGTTAGGATCGTATGGACGGACACTACCCAATGGAAACAACTGAGAGTGGATTGGAGCTCATTTGAATTTATGGCGAATTAAATTGTTTGATCTGAATCGAACAACAGTTTATCGTTATTTAACGATGAACTGCCAAAGTGAGTAAAACTCACCAACTCTGAACAGTTATATTTTTATAGCATATTTTAGAACTGATAATTATCTGTTGATTGTTGTGTTTTAACTGTTTGGTTGAATTGCTTATGTATTGGTTGAAATTATAGATAACGATATATATATAAATCGTTAATCAAATATTGATTCTGTTTAGCAGAATATTTCATATTGAAATGAAATCGATGTTAATTGTATTGTTTAACATCTGTGGATGCAGGGAAACAGGTTGGAGGAATCCAGTTGGATTCCTCAACATTTATTTTACTGTTTTCATATATTGTAATATATGATGTGATATATAATCTGTGTTGATTACGTGTGTTGAATGATATCGATCATTGTTGTTTAGTATTTTAAATACCGTAAGAAATACTAGGATGTAGAAAAGGGGATTTTCAAAGTGTATTTTTGAAAATGAATTATTTATATATAATCAATGGATTTTATATATAAAAGGAAAAGAATTTTATAAAAGAAAATTATAAAATCAAAGAAGAATTGAAAAGGGATATATTTGTAAAACAAATAGAAAAGGAAATATTTGTAAACCATTTACAAATAGAATAGAAAAGGAAATATTTGTAAACCATTTACAAATAGAATACAAAAGGAAATATTTGTAAACCATTTACGAATAGAATTGAAAGGAAATATTTGTAAACCATTTACAAATAGAATTGAAAAGGGAATATTTGTAAACCATAAATAAACAGGACATAAAAAGGAAATATTTGTAAAACAAATATAAAAGAGAAATATTTGTAAAACAAATATAAAATAAATACTTATAAAAATAAATATAACTTTATAAAAAGAGAATTTTACATTTGAAAGGTTTACACCCGTGCTTTGCACACGGGTATAACATGATATGGATTTAAAGCAAAGGATTTAAAAAGAATCTATTCTAACCAATAGATTGAGAAGATTAATTTATAAATAATATTTTATAAATTAAATAAAATATTTATCATTGGATAAATAAAATATATAAGTCAGGACTTATATAAAAAAGTAAGAATCGATTTCAACATCGATATTTGAAACTGAATATGGACGAAGGTGTTAATCAAAATGTGTTAATAAAAAAGAGTTAGAGTTAATCGAATTATAGTTAATCGATTTGAGTTAGAGTTAATTGATTAGAGTTAGAGTTAATTGAAAGGAGTTATCGAATATTAGTTTATTCGAAAGGAGTTATCGAATATTAGTTTATTCGAAAGGAGTTATCGAATATTAGTTTATTCGAAAGGAGAAATCGAATATAAGTTATTCGAAGTGAGTTAATCGAATATCGTTTATTTGAAAAAGAGTAATCGAATATAGTTTATTCGAAAGAAAGAGTAATCGAATATAGTTTGTTCGAAAGAAAGAGTTATCGAGTATTAATTATTCAAAGAGAGTTAAATCGAAATATAAGTTATTTGAAGTGAGATAATCGAATATTAATTATTCGAAGAGAGATATTCGAATATTAGTTATTCGAAGAGAGTTAATCGGATATAAGTTAGTCGAAGAGAGTTAATCGTCAAATTCGATTATATCGAATTCGGGAAAGTATTTATACTTTCCGGTTTTTAAATCAAGATTTATTTATTTACAAATTAGGTGTTTATTTATTTATTCAAATTAAAGAATAAAAGTTATATTCAAAGTTAGATATTTCGAAAGTAGGGATTTTAATGCTATAGTTATAATAAATGTTTTCAATAAAGAAGTAAATACGTAAATAGAATCCGAGAGTTACGTAAGGAAGTTTGTTAAAGGTTTAAAAGATAAAATTTGTCTATTCCGAAGTTAAAACGTTGTTCAGTTAAGGTCTGAGAGGTAATTATACCCCAACTTGATTGACTTCCTTCTTAACTAAGGAATGGATAAGGTTTGATAGTAAAGGATGGTTAAGTGAATTTAGTTAATGAGTGAAATGGTTTGAGAGTTGGCATGGCGATGTTTGATTTAAACATCAGTTTAAATCCAGTGAAGGAGTGTAACAACCCGAAAATCTGGGCCAGTTTAAAATTTTTATTTTGGCAATTTTAGCGGATTTTGATTATTTAAAATGAATTATTTTAAATAATATCGACGAGAAATTTATTTTGAATAAAATTCGAACGTATATATTATACGCGTCGTCGTTAGAATATAAATATTTATATATAATTATAAATAGAATTAAAAATGGCGCGGTAGTTCGATAATTCGATTTCAAACTTCAATTGAATGTACCGGGTGCAAAACAATCCGGATTTTAGTGAAACCAAAAATAATGGAATCTAATAGTGAATATCTCTCCAACGAATCCGAAAAATCAAGATTTCATATCAGGAATCAAAAGATATGTCCAGTTGAAAATTCTGAATAGTCGCTATGGAATTCAGGCCCTTAAAAATGGACATTTTGCAAACGACCTCGGATTTCGACGAAACCAGTTTTGTTGGGTCCGTGGTGTCAAGTTATTGCTAGATTTCAAATTTCATAATTTTTCGAATCAATATGTGAGCGTGGCAAAGGAAAACGCGTTTGACCAGTTTCAGTTGATTTTAATCGACTGGAAATTGGCCATTTTTCTAACGGTCTCAGAATTCGACGAAACTAGTTTTGTTAGGACCGTATCGTAAATACGAAGCTAGAAAATATTTTTCGGGAATTTTTCTAGTTAGTATGTGACCCCGGTAAATTGAAATGCGCGTTCAAATTTAATATATAGAGTTATATGTAGATTAGACGGAAATTGATTCAAGTGATCGAATCAGCTTGCGATACATATCCCATTGTGTTCGGAATGGGGGTAATACGCTAGGGACGACAGGCGGTGGGCCTCGTTTCGAGGTCGTATGTGAAAGTCAACCCTTTGGCACAAATTTAAATAATTAAATAATAATAATAAAAAAAAAAATCTCCTTCCCCTTTTACTCTGCCCCCCCCCCCCCGTTCGAAAACTATTTCGGATCTAAAAAGAAGAAAAGAAAAAAAAAAAAAACTGAATCCCTAATCGAACCCCCTCCCTCCGCCTCGTCGCCGATGGCGAACCACCAGCCACCAACCCCCAATCGAAACTCCCACTACCCTCCGCCTGGCCCTCCACCAACGTCGAGCCGCAGAGGGCTGCCGTTCGCAGGTCGTTGCCGACTGCCTGGGCCCACCGATCGTCGCCTCGGTCAAGGCGATGGCTGCTCTCCCCAGGGTCGACACCGTCGACCCCTCTGATCGTCAGCCGACCCTTCGTCCAACGTGCTCCAGAAAAAAAAAAAAAAAAGGTAAAATCAGTTTTGTTAAATAACATATATTGTTTATAAATCAGTTTTAAATTTTAAAAACAGTTTTAAGCAGTTTTTTTAAATTCAGTTTAAATTAAGTTTAAAATCAGTTTTAAATTTTAAAAGCAGTTTTAAATTTTAAAAGCAGTTTTAAGCAGTTTTTTTTTTAATTCAGTTTAAATACAGTTTAAAACTTTGTTTTGAAAATAGAAAAATATACTTTGTTTTGAAAATAGAAAAATATACTTTGTTTTGAAAATAGAAAAATATACTTTGTTTTGAAGATAGAAAAATAGGATTTTTATATATTGAACTTCGATAGAAAAATATGATTTTTATATATTGAATAGCGAGTAAAAATTCGATTTTTATATATTGAATAGCGAACTAAAAATTCGACTTTTATATATTGAATAGCGAGCTAAAAATTCGATTTTTATATATTGAATAGCGAACTAAAAATTCGACTTTTATATATTGAATAGCGAGCTAAAAATTCGACTTTTATATATTGAATAGCGAGCTAAAAATTCGATTTTTATATATTGAATAGCGAAGTAAAAATGTGATTTTTAAATATTGAATAGCATAGTAAAAATTCGATTTTTACATATGTAGTGGCTACGGGAAACGAAGATGACAAAGACGCGAGAACGACGAAGATCTCTACAATAGAAGAGCCGTGGAGCTAGGATAGCTATATGTGAGAATTTCTCACCTTTCAATTTTATTTCTAGTTATATATATATATATACTAGGATGCAGACGGTGCTTAGTAGCACCCGACACAATCGTCCACAGACCATGGACTTGTTTGTTTGGCTGTTTGGTTATTGATTGTGATATTGGTTTGAATGTGGTTTGTGGTGTGAAAAATCGAATCGATAAATTGGTTAGGATTAGACGTGCGCCGTTATAAGGCGAAGGAGTAAGGCTAGGTTAGACTCTTACTCCAAATTTTGTGGTTTGCATAACTAATTTATTTGATTGATGTGTGAATGGCGTGGGCCTTCACTAGACCGGGGATAAGGCTAGGCCTTGTCCCGTTTCTAGTATCGTGCCGTTATGCCGCCGAAATTTTCTAAAATATGTTAGAAAATAAAAATATCATTTTATTGTGTAAATGAATTGAATAGAAATTCATAGGTTGAAATAAAATGTTTTATCGTTAAAAATATAATTTTTAACGTGAATGTGAATAAATGAATAGTTATAAACAAATCGGTCGATTTGTTTGTATATACACTGATTTGACTGATATTGATTGGGTCGATAAATTTCACACATCGCCCAACTGCACAAATAAAATCTGTGTTTGATTGTTTGAAACCCCACACGGGTGTTGGGATGAAATATGAATTTCACTCATCCTGATTGATTAAATATGTCGATCGATTGATTGACAGGCTGTTATGAGCGTTGAATATCTATATTTGATGCTTATACAGTGTAGTGCACTTTGGTTGATGGTTGATTATTTTCAATGTTATTATATACATGTGTTGTATGAAAATCCATATAATTAATTTTATATGGTAATTGATTGGGCCTCATTCCAATCGTGAAAATAAAGAATATTTTGATAATAACAAATCTTTTGATGATAGGAAATATTTGAAATAGAATATTTGAAAATAGAAATTTATGAAGCCGTGTTGATTAGTTTGACGCCATTTTGACGTGAACGATATTTATATCGATTTTATTCATTTAGAATTGAATTGAAAACGATTTCGAAATGAATTGAATTGAAAACGATTTCGAAATGAATTGAATTGAAAACGATTTCGAAATGAATTGAATTGAAAACGATTTCGAAATGAATTGAATTGAAAACGATTTCGAAATGAATTGAATTGAAAACGATTTCGAAATGAATTGAATTGAAAACGATTTCGAAATGAATTGAATTGAAAACGATTTCGAAATGAATTGAATTGAAAACGATTTCGAAATGAATTGAATTGAAAACGATTTCGAAATGAATTGAATTGAAAACGATTTCGAAATGAATTGAATTGAAAACGATTTCGAAATGAATTGAATTGAAAACGATTTCGAAATGAATTGAATTGAAAACGAATTCGAAATGAATTGAATTGAAAGCGAAGTGAAATAAATTCAAATTGAATTGAAGTTTGAATTGAATAGAAATGGATTTTAAAACGAATTTATAAAGAAGAATTCAATTTTGCTTTGAATTGAAATGGAAGTTGAAATAGGTTTTGAAACGATTTTAAAACTATTTATATAATTCGTTTTGAATAGAAATCGACGAAATATATATTATATATATTTTATATATAATATAATGGCCTGAATAGAACGCGCCGCGCCGCGGCAGTTCGCGAATTTCGACCATTTATTTCAAACGGGCATTACGGGAGATCCGACCGTCGGATTCTCCTAAAACCGGAACCGTTGGGTTCGTATCGAAAAGAGCTTTCTAACGAATGTTAGAAATTTGAAATCTAACGGTTGGATTTGGAGATATGTCCAAATCAATTTCGAAAAAGGTCGCTGTAAGTGCAGTTCGATGGCCATTGATGGAAATCGACTGTACGGGCCTTGATAAAATTATTAAAAATAGTAATAATTTGTGTAAAATCATAAGAAATGATTTAGAAAGAATTGGGATGAAAAACTCCCTATTTGAAAAGATAAAAATAGATTTTTATCGAAATGAACTAGTTTTGAACTAGAATTATAATTCTATTTATTTTTAAATAAATGAATTGAATTTGAAAAGGGTTTTGAAAATAACCAAAATTTCCAATGATTGCATTGGAGTGGATTTGAATCGAAATTGTCTTCGGAATATTTCGATGTTGGAATTTGTGATTATACGGATGTTGTTACGGAAATTTGAAAGATATATATTTATATCGTTATTTCCAGTACGACATTTGTTAATCGTAGAATTTGATATTGAATATAAGCCGATATATTTTCTATTCAGAGCCTTATATTGAATATCAAATGGGATTTGGGTTTGTCGTGAATGGTGTCTTCACTAACACTGTTCTTGAACCCAGTTGAGAAAAGATTAAATCTTTTTATTTAGATTTAATGAAGTGTACCAATTAAATGATATTTAATTGGAATTGAATTGGTATTGATTTTTGGGTTTATCGTGAACAGTGTTTTAAATAACACTTGTTCTTTAACCCGATAATTAATCGAATGTGATTTGGGTTTGTCGTGAATGGTGTCTTCACTAACACTGTTCTTGAACCCAGTTGAGAAAAGATTAAATCTTTTTATTTAGATTTAATGAAGTGTACCAATTAAATGATATTTAATTGGAATTGAATTGGTATTGATTTTTGGGTTTATCGTGAACAGTGTTTTAAATAACACTTGTTCTTTAACCCGATAATTAATCGAATGTGATTTGGGTTTGTCGTGAATGGTGTCTTCACTAACACTGTTCTTGAACCCAGTTGAGAAAAGATTAAATCTTTTTATTTAGATTTAATGAAGTGTACCAATTAAATAATATTTAATTGGAATTGAATTGATATTGATTTTTGGGTTTATCGTGAACAGTGTTTTAAATAACACTTGTTCTTTAACCCGATAATTAATGGAATGATTTTTGGGTTTATCGTGAACAGTGTTTTAAATAACACTTGTTCTTTAACCCGATAATTAATGGGATGATTTTTGGGTTTATCGTGGACAGTGTTTTTAAATAACACTCGTTCTTTAACCCGATGATTAATGAATGTGATTTTGGGTTTATCGTGAACCGTGTTTTTAAATGACACTGATTCTTTAACCCAGTCAAAGATTAAAACTAAGTGGAGTTTTAATGAATCTTTAATTAGATTGAAATGATCGAAAATGGAGTATCACCAGTTTTGCTCCAGGCGATAGTTAAATCTTTAATTAGATTTGAACGTGAAATGGTAATTGAATTTACCGATAACACTGTGGTGTTAGATATGAAGTATTCACAGTTTTACTTCATGGGATGAATAGGTTGGGATTGGGAAATTATAACAAATGATTACTTCGGTAAGGTTCGCTAATCCCGACTAGTTTGAATTGATATTCAAAAGTTGATTAAAGAATAAATTCAAGAATTTATCTTTGATAAAATTAATGGGAACCTTTCCCTATGAATGTGAGATTAGAAACTAACTGTCGGTTAGCTAAGTAGAATGGTTTTCTGGATATTGATCTGATGTTGGTTTCGGCCTTCGGGGTTAATATTTGGGAAATTATTCTCTTGATTAATTTACGGTTAGTGACTGATGAATTGGAATGAGGCGTATGTTATGTTTGTGTAACACTTTTATAATATATACGCGAGTTATTCGGAAAGACCGGGTTTATCCCATTCTGAATAACTGATACGACGATAAGTCGAAGATGAAGACGATGGTCGAAGACCGGAGGTCTTCACGTCATTTGGGTGATAACTGATGATCTTGATTGGGCTGTACACCCAAGAAGATGGAAACAGTTGGTGATCGTTCAGACGTACTTGGAGATCGATGGATATGCGGGGTACTAGGTGCCTCCGGTTTCGTTCAGCCCCAGAACGGACTTGTAAATGGACTGTGTGTCTGACATCGGATTTCATTCTGTGTGACTGATATCGGTTGCATAGGATGGTTTGCCTGTGTGGCATGCTAAGATGCAAATGATCGAGGCTTCTGTTGAAAAGCAAAGTCTTGTGGTGATGATCAAAGCACGGCCTTTGTGGCGTAGCTTTGTGTAACGTTTACCTCGCGTGTTTCACACCCGGTATGAACCAAAAACGGGAGACGGACCTCAGGGAGGGCATGCGTTTCTTTCTAGTTAGAAGTGGCGTCAGTGGTTTTACACGCCCTGACGAGTTTGACTTATGTGGTTGTTGCTGTTGCGAGGCGCCTCGGTTATATCGGTTTCGGCCGATGCATTCTGGTCGGCTGACGGACCAGACTTACACCCCATAGGGTGGGGAAACGTAGTGTTCAGGCATTTTAATCCACATCGGTGGACCGGCCCTGTCGCTCCAAGGGTCGATGCGCTCTGACCCTGTGGCTCGGGCTAGAGAGTCACGAAGACGGTTGAGGACTATCTTTTGCCTCGGTTCATAGACGGAAATCCAATTTCCAAATACGTGACATTTGCGGTTTTAATTGTAATCCTATATATGGCGACATAGTGGGATGGGGCGCTTATGCCGCCTATGATTGATACTTATGATTTGAAGTTGTTTTATACACTTATAATAGTATCAAATGATTTGTTTTAAAACGTATCAAGCATTCTTTGGCTGTTATAAGGGAAAACCCTATCCTCGACTGCGTTGCATTGTGTGATGGGACCTGGGTCTTATAACAGCTTCATTTTTCTTTATTTAGCATTGCGCTGTTTGTTTTATGCACTGGTATTCTTGGGAGGAAACCCGTTCCGTGTTATACGGCGTGGTCCCTTGATTTACCTAATGATTTAAAATAAAGATTAATAACTGTTTTAGTTCTCACACCAGTCACATGACTGACCTGGAGTTTATTGTTTTAACCTAAACTCTGGGTGCCCTTATTTTGACACGGGCAGCTAGTAGTTTTGGGTTTTGCAGATTTATATTCACAGGATCCTGGTTCACAGCTGGAACGATATCCGGAAAGCTTTGTATCCGTATATCTCATTCTAGTTTGTGTATTGTATTATTTTCCGCTGCTATGTATTTAAATGTAAATTAAATCTCTGATATTTCTGTGTAATATTTATACTCTGTATATTCTTGTAATCTGATGCATTGTTGTAATATACAATGAAATGTTCTTCCGTATGCGTTCTGTTGTGGTTTGTTCTCGAACTATCCGACGCTTTCCTTTACGGGGAGGTTGCGGGTCTTCACAGGTGGTATCAGAGCTTTGGTTTACAAAGCTAGAGAACGAGACACATTAGAACCATACGAAAGAATTCATCAGATATTGGATTAGCAATATCCAATGAGAATGACTCGTTAGAGATAGGATCAGTAGTATCCTAGAACGAGTGTGAAGAGTATATTTTTCAAATGAAAACAATTTTGTTTTGAAAATTTAAACCATTTTATACGTATTTGAATATTTATTTATTTTGAATGTGGACAATCTAATATATAAAGGTTTTGCATATACGCGTCATGAACGTATATTCGGAGTTTTAATATATTAGATAGATATAGAGTCGCACTCTAGTCGCCCAGACATGGTCCTGATGATGAAGTATACCATCACCAGCATTTATTTTCGAGTAACGAAAGTGTGATATCTATATATTTCCATTAGACTGGTGTGAGAACCAAATCTTATATAGCTAGAACACTTTGTTGTGAATTGGCATCAAAAACAAGATTTTCTGTATATGTATCAAAATTATGAATTTGAAACTTTAAATTCACTAATTGATTGATGTTTGCGTTGTTTGTTCATTTGTTTGCTAATTTTGAACCATTTAGCCTAATTGAAACAAATATTGAATTATATTGAAAATTGGTCGCATTTGCTTGCATATACATATATATCATTGAACAGGTCATAGCAAGGAGGCTAGAGCAGAGAATAAAATTTGTTTGCCCGACAAATAGGTACATGTTTACTACATAATTTCCTGTTTTGTTTGGGTGATGATGATTTTGTGAGCCTATTGGCTAGCCGCTTGGCTTTTTCATTTTCTTTTTGAGATCTGAAGGACCGGGGAAGCTATTTGAAATTCCCCGATGCTCCCGGTGCAGGGGAGGTTATGGCGAAATTTTTCAAAAATTTAGGGTGTTAGCCAAATTTTTGAGATTTTAGGAAATTCTCAGAAACTAAAGAGTTGGAGAGTAGAAGCCAGATCGAGCGTAGTGTTGAATAATCAAACCACTTTCGACTTTGTTCCTTTTCGGGGACGAAAAGTTTTAAGTGGGGGAGATTGTAACAACCCGAAAATCTGGGCCAGTTTAAAATTTTTATTTTGGCAATTTTAGCGGATTTTGATTATTTAAAATGAATTATTTTAAATAATATCGACGAGAAATTTATTTTGAATAAAATTCGAACGTATATATTATACGCGTCGTCGTTAGAATATAAATATTTATATATAATTATAAATAGAATTAAAAATGGCGCGGTAGTTCGATAATTCGATTTCAAACTTCAATTGAATGTACCGGGTGCAAAACAATCCGGATTTTAGTGAAACCAAAAATAATGGAATCTAATAGTGAATATCTCTCCAACGAATCCGAAAAATCAAGATTTCATATCAGGAATCAAAAGATATGTCCAGTTGAAAATTCTGAATAGTCGCTATGGAATTCAGGCCCTTAAAAATGGACATTTTGCAAACGACCTCGGATTTCGACGAAACCAGTTTTGTTGGGTCCGTGGTGTCAAGTTATTGCTAGATTTCAAATTTCATAATTTTTCGAATCAATATGTGAGCGTGGCAAAGGAAAACGCGTTTGACCAGTTTCAGTTGATTTTAATCGACTGGAAATTGGCCATTTTTCTAACGGTCTCAGAATTCGACGAAACTAGTTTTGTTAGGACCGTATCGTAAATACGAAGCTAGAAAATATTTTTCGGGAATTTTTCTAGTTAGTATGTGACCCCGGTAAATTGAAATGCGCGTTCAAATTTAATATATAGAGTTATATGTAGATTAGACGGAAACTGATTCAAGTGATCGAATCAGCTTGCGATACATATCCCATTGTGTTCGGAATGGGGGTAATACGCTAGGGACGACAGGCGGTGGGCCTCGTTTCGAGGTCGTATGTGAAAGTCAACCCTTTGGCACAAATTTAAATAATTAAATAATAATAATAAAAAAAAAATATCTCCTTCCCCTTTTACTCTGCCCCCCCCCCCCCCCGTTCGAAAACTATTTCGGATCTAAAAAGAAGAAAAGAAAAAAAAAAAAAAAACTGAATCCCTAATCGAACCCCCTCCCTCCGCCTCGTCGCCGATGGCGAACCACCAGCCACCAACCCCCAATCGAAACTCCCACTACCCTCCGCCTGGCCCTCCACCAACGTCGAGCCGCAGAGGGCTGCCGTTCGCAGGTCGTTGCCGACCGCCTGGGCCCACCGATCGTCGCCTCGGTCAAGGCGATGGCTGCTCTCCCCAGGGTCGACACCGTCGACCCCTCTGATCGTCAGCCGACCCTTCGTCCAACGTGCTCCAGAAAAAAAAAAAAAGGTAAAATCAGTTTTGTTAAATAACATATATTGTTTATAAATCAGTTTTAAATTTTAAAAACAGTTTTAAGCAGTTTTTTTAAATTCAGTTTAAAATCAGTTTTAAATTTTAAAAGCAGTTTTAAGCAGTTTTTTTTTTAATTCAGTTTAAATACAGTTTAAAACTTTGTTTTGAAAATAGAAAAATATACTTTGTTTTGAAAATAGAAAAATATACTTTGTTTTGAAAATAGAAAAATATACTTTGTTTTGAAAATAGAAAAATATACTTTGTTTTGAAGATAGAAAAATAGGATTTTTATATATTGAACTTCGATAGAAAAATATGATTTTTATATATTGAATAGCGAGTAAAAATTCGATTTTTATATATTGAATAGCGAACTAAAAATTCGACTTTTATATATTGAATAGCGAGCTAAAAATTCGATTTTTATATATTGAATAGCGAACTAAAAATTCGACTTTTATATATTGAATAGCGAGCTAAAAATTCGACTTTTATATATTGAATAGCGAGCTAAAAATTCGATTTTTATATATTGAATAGCGAAGTAAAAATGTGATTTTTAAATATTGAATAGCATAGTAAAAATTCGATTTTTACATATGTAGTGGCTACGGGAAACGAAGATGACAAAGACGCGAGAACGACGAAGATCTCTACAATAGAAGAGCCGTGGAGCTAGGATAGCTATATGTGAGAATTTCTCACCTTTCAATTTTATTTCTAGTTATATATATATATATATACTAGGATGCAGACGGTGCTTAGTAGCACCCGACACAATCGTCCACAGACCATGGACTTGTTTGTTTGGCTGTTTGGTTATTGATTGTGATATTGGTTTGAATGTGGTTTGTGGTGTGAAAAATCGAATCGATAAATTGGTTAGGATTAGACGTGCGCCGTTATAAGGCGAAGGAGTAAGGCTAGGTTAGACTCTTACTCCAAATTTTGTGGTTTGCATAACTAATTTATTTGATTGATGTGTGAATGGCGTGGGCCTTCACTAGACCGGGGATAAGGCTAGGCCTTGTCCCGTTTCTAGTATCGTGCCGTTATGCCGCCGAAATTTTCTAAAATATGTTAGAAAATAAAAATATCATTTTATTGTGTAAATGAATTGAATAGAAATTCATAGGTTGAAATAAAATGTTTTATCGTTAAAAATATAATTTTTAACGTGAATGTGAATAAATGAATAGTTATAAACAAATCGGCCGATTTGTTTGTATATACACTGATTTGACTGATATTGATTGGGTCGATAAATTTCACACATCGCCCAACTGCACAAATAAAATCTGTGTTTGATTGTTTGAAACCCCACACGGGTGTTGGGATGAAATATGAATTTCACTCATCCTGATTGATTAAATATGTCGATCGATTGATTGACAGGCTGTTATGAGCGTTGAATATCTATATTTGATGCTTATACAGTGTAGTGCACTTTGGTTGATGGTTGATTATTTTCAATGTTATTATATACATGTGTTGTATGAAAATCCATATAATTAATTTTATATGGTAATTGATTGGGCCTCATTCCAATCGTGAAAATAAAGAATATTTTGATAATAACAAATCTTTTGATGATAGGAAATATTTGAAATAGAATATTTGAAAATAGAAATTTATGAAGCCGTGTTGATTAGTTTGACGCCATTTTGACGTGAACGATATTTATATCGATTTTATTCATTTAGAATTGAATTGAAAACGATTTCGAAATGAATTGAATTGAAAACGATTTCGAAATGAATTGAATTGAAAACGATTTCGAAATGAATTGAATTGAAAACGATTTCGAAATGAATTGAATTGAAAACGATTTCGAAATGAATTGAATTGAAAACGATTTCGAAATGAATTGAATTGAAAACGATTTCGAAATGAATTGAATTGAAAACGATTTCGAAATGAATTGAATTGAAAACGATTTCGAAATGAATTGAATTGAAAACGATTTCGAAATGAATTGAATTGAAAACGATTTCGAAATGAATTGAATTGAAAACGATTTCGAAATGAATTGAATTGAAAACGATTTCGAAATGAATTGAATTGAAAACGAATTCGAAATGAATTGAATTGAAAGCGAAGTGAAATAAATTCAAATTGAATTGAAGTTTGAATTGAATAGAAATGGATTTTAAAACGAATTTATAAAGAAGAATTCAATTTTGCTTTGAATTGAAATGGAAGTTGAAATAGGTTTTGAAACGATTTTAAAACTATTTATATAATTCGTTTTGAATAGAAATCGACGAAATATATATTATATATATTTTATATATAATATAATGGCCTGAATAGAACGCGCCGCGCCGCGGCAGTTCGCGAATTTCGACCATTTATTTCAAACGGGCATTACGGGAGATCCGACCGTCGGATTCTCCTAAAACCGGAACCGTTGGGTTCGTATCGAAAAGAGCTTTCTAACGAATGTTAGAAATTTGAAATCTAACGGTTGGATTTGGAGATATGTCCAAATCAAATTCGAAAAAGGTCGCTGTAAGTGCAGTTCGATGGCCATTGATGGAAATCGACTGTACGGGCCTTGATAAAATTATTAAAAATAGTAATAATTTGTGTAAAATCATAAGAAATGATTTAGAAAGAATTGGGATGAAAAACTCCCTATTTGAAAAGATAAAAATAGATTTTTATCGAAATGAACTAGTTTTGAACTAGAATTATAATTCTATTTATTTTTAAATAAATGAATTGAATTTGAAAAGGGTTTTGAAAATAACCAAAATTTCCAATGATTGCATTGGAGTGGATTTGAATCGAAATTGTCTTCGGAATATTTCGATGTTGGAATTTGTGATTATACGGATGTTGTTACGGAAATTTGAAAGATATATATTTATATCGTTATTTCCAGTACGACATTTGTTAATCGTAGAATTTGATATTGAATATAAGCCGATATATTTTCTATTCAGAGCCTTATATTGAATATCAAATGGGATTTGGGTTTGTCGTGAATGGCGTCTTCACTAACACTGTTCTTGAACCCAGTTGAGAAAAGATTAAATCTTTTTATTTAGATTTAATGAAGTGTACCAATTAAATAATATTTAATTGGAATTGAATTGATATTGATTTTTGGGTTTATCGTGAACAGTGTTTTAAATAACACTTGTTCTTTAACCCGATAATTAATGAATGTGATTTGGGTTTGTCGTGAATGGTGTCTTCACTAACACTGTTCTTGAACCCAGTTGAGAAAAGATTAAATCTTTTTATTTAGATTTAATGAAGTGTACCAATTAAATGATATTTAATTGGAATTGAATTGGTATTGATTTTTGGGTTTATCGTGAACAGTGTTTTAAATAACACTTGTTCTTTAACCCGATAATTAATCGAATGTGATTTGGGTTTGTCGTGAATGGTGTCTTCACTAACACTGTTCTTGAACCCAGTTGAGAAAAGATTAAATCTTTTTATTTAGATTTAATGAAGTGTACCAATTAAATGATATTTAATTGGAATTGAATTGGTATTGATTTTTGGGTTTATCGTGAACAGTGTTTTAAATAACACTTGTTCTTTAACCCGATAATTAATCGAATGTGATTTGGGTTTGTCGTGAATGGTGTCTTCACTAACACTGTTCTTGAACCCAGTTGAGAAAAGATTAAATCTTTTTATTTAGATTTAATGAAGTGTACCAATTAAATGATATTTAATTGGAATTGAATTGGTATTGATTTTTGGGTTTATCGTGAACAGTGTTTTAAATAACACTTGTTCTTTAACCCGATAATTAATCGAATGTGATTTGGGTTTGTCGTGAATGGTGTCTTCACTAACACTGTTCTTGAACCCAGTTGAGAAAAGATTAAATCTTTTTATTTAGATTTAATGAAGTGTACCAATTAAATAATATTTAATTGGAATTGAATTGATATTGATTTTTGGGTTTATCGTGAACAGTGTTTTAAATAACACTTGTTCTTTAACCCGATAATTAATGGAATGATTTTTGGGTTTATCGTGAACAGTGTTTTAAATAACACTTGTTCTTTAACCCGATAATTAATGGGATGATTTTTGGGTTTATCGTGGACAGTGTTTTTAAATAACACTCGTTCTTTAACCCGATGATTAATGAATGTGATTTTGGGTTTATCGTGAACCGTGTTTTTAAATGACACTGATTCTTTAACCCAGTCAAAGATTAAAACTAAGTGGAGTTTTAATGAATCTTTAATTAGATTGAAATGATCGAAAATGGAGTATCACCAGTTTTGCTCCAGGCGATAGTTAAATCATTAATTAGATTTGAACGTGAAATGGTAATTGAATTTACCGATAACACTGTGGTGTTAGATATGAAGTATTCACAGTTTTACTTCATGGGATGAATAGGTTGGGATTGGGAAATTATAACAAATGATTACTTCGGTAAGGTTCGCTAATCCCGACTAGTTTGAATTGATATTCAAAAGTTGATTAAAGAATAAATTCAAGAATTTATCTTTGATAAAATTAATGGGAACCTTTCCCTATGAATGTGAGATTAGAAACTAACTGTCGGTTAGCTAAGTAGAATGGTTTTCTGGATATTGATCTGATGTTGGTTTCGGCCTTCGGGGTTAATATTTGGGAAATTATTCTCTTGATTAATTTACGGTTAGTGACTGATGAATTGGAATGAGGCGTATGTTGTGTTTGTGTAACACTTTTATAATATATACGCGAGTTATTCGGAAAGACCGGGTTTATCCCATTCTGAATAACTGATACGACGATAAGTCGAAGATGAAGACGATGGTCGAAGACCGGAGGTCTTCACGTCGTTTGGGTGATAACTGATGATCTTGATTGGGCTGTACACCCAAGAAGATGGAAACAGTTGGTGATCGTCCAGACGTACTTGGAGATCGATGGATATGCGGGGTACTAGGTGCCTCCGGTTTCGTTCAGCCCCAGAACGGACTTGTAAATGGACTGTGTGTCTGACATCGGATTTCATTCTGTGTGACTGATATCGGTTGCATAGGATGGTTTGCCTGTGTGGCATGCTAAGATGCAAATGATCGAGGCTTCTGTTGAAAAGCAAAGTCTTGTGGTGATGATCAAAGCACGGCCTTTGTGGCGTAGCTTTGTGTAACGTTTACCTCGCGTGTTTCACACCCGGTATGAACCAAAAACGGGAGACGGACCTCAGGGAGGGCATGCGTTTCTTTCTAGTTAGAAGTGGCGTCAGTGGTTTTACACGCCCTGACGAGTTTGACTTATGTGGTTGTTGCTGTTGCGAGGCGCCTCGGTTATATCGGTTTCGGCCGATGCATTCTGGTCGGCTGACGGACCAGACTTACACCCCATAGGGTGGGGAAACGTAGTGTTCAGGCATTTTAATCCACATCGGTGGACCGGCCCTGTCGCTCCAAGGGTCGATGCGCTCTGACCCTGTGGCTCGGGCTAGAGAGTCACGAAGACGGTTGAGGACTATCTTTTGCCTCGGTTCATAGACGGAAATCCAATTTCCAAATACGTGACATTTGCGGTTTTAATTGTAATCCTATATATGGCGACATAGTGGGATGGGGCGCTTATGCCGCCTATGATTGATACTTATGATTTGAAGTTGTTTTATACACTTATAATAGTATCAAATGATTTGTTTTAAAACGTATCAAGCATTCTTTGGCTGTTATAAGGGAAAACCCTATCCTCGACTGCGTTGCATTGTGTGATGGGACCTGGGTCTTATAACAGCTTCATTTTTCTTTATTTAGCATTGCGCTGTTTGTTTTATGCACTGGTATTCTTGGGAGGAAACCCGTTCCGTGTTATACGGCGTGGTCCCTTGATTTACCTAATGATTTAAAATAAAGATTAATAACTGTTTTAGTTCTCACACAAGTCACATGACTGACCTGGAGTTTATTGTTTTAACCTAAACTCTGGGTGCCCTTATTTTGACACGGGCAGCTAGTAGTTTTGGGTTTTGCAGATTTATATTCACAGGATCCTGGTTCACAGCTGGAACGATATCCGGAAAGCTTTGTATCCGTATATCTCATTCTAGTTTGTGTATTGTATTATTTTCCGCTGCTATGTATTTAAATGTAAATTAAATCTCTGATATTTCTGTGTAATATTTATACTCTGTATATTCTTGTAATCTGATGCATTGTTGTAATATACAATGAAATGTTCTTCCGTATGCGTTCTGTTGTGGTTTGTTCTCGAACTATCCGACGCTTTCCTTTACGGGGAGGTTGCGGGTCTTCACAAGGAGTTTTGGAAATGTTTTCCAAATAAGAATTAGAAATGTTTTCTGATAAAAGAAAATAAGAATTTAGAATATGTGGAAACAGGAGACAAGTAAATTAATGAACTAAAGACATTAATGTTAAATGATGATTGATCGATATAATTTCCATAAGGAAATAATATCGTTGTTTGCACACGTGTTCTTCTTTGATAGTTAAATCACAGACTATCAAAGTTTTGACCATTTTTCTGTCGTCAATACGGAGAGACCGGTTGGATTATTATCCGAGAACCACTCCGTATTGGCGTTAGCGTTTCGAATCAAATAGATCGAAGACAAATTGAAGACGGGGTTTATACAAGGGTTATTCTAGCAATCCTAGGTAGAAATTTCCTAAGATGGATTTACAGAGTAGTGCCTTCGGCTTGTCCAGTCCCAGGACAACTTGAATGGACGAATGTTTGACAGAGTATATCTGGTAGATCACGTAAGTTGATCGTTTCAAACGTATTTACGTTGGTGGCGGAGGAATTCATTTCTCTTGGCTTGTACCCGTGGTATTTTTGGGGAAATTAATTTGTGATTTGACGGGCATGACGATGTGGCATTCAAAGTGAATGAATGAGTAATCTGTTGAAAGATACGTTATGACCTCCAGCCTCATCAACTGGGAAATGACAGAAATCGGGCAGGCAGCATGGCTAAGTGGGCCGCACCCAAGTAGGGTATATTGTCACCATCTAGGGAGTATTCATATTTGTTAGTTTTTTCAATTATGTATCTCCTGGGAATGGTTATGTTGGTTTACCAACTGTAAGGTGACAATATATTCGATACACTCAAGCGAAATGAGTGGTCGGTCATGTGTGACTGAGTTACAAGATGTTCTTGTTGAACTCCGGTGTATCGCTTCTGGAGTACACCGAGCGGAAGGTAGATCCATACCTTGTCATAGTTGGAATCCTTTCCCCAAATAAGAGCCTGCGGTTTTGATTGTATATTATATATGTAGAACGTTAGATGCAAGCGTTTCTGCTAGATTTCTATTTACTTGATCTAGACATTATTATAATATCAGAAAAGTATCATTTTAGAAATATTTTGGGTTATCATAAGGTAAAAGCCATCCGTGTTTATGTGTGGATAGGCCTTATGATTATCCTTTGTTTCAAAAGAAATTTTGAAAGTTAAATCAAATGATTTGAGTTTACTCACACCAGTCACATGACTGACCGAGAGTTTATTTTGTTTTGTTTTCCCTAAACTCTTGGGTGCCCAATTTTGTACGGGCAGTCAAGTAGTCGGGATTTACAGATACCTGAAGAGCTAGAGAAGGAGGCTTCAGGATTATATAGCTATTGTTATTTCCGTTGTGTTGTAAGTGTTATACTCTAATAATGGTATTGTATACAGATACTATTTTATTTCAAAGTTATTTTATGAAATATATTTATTCGTTCCGCTGTGAGATTCGTGTTTACTCTGATGTTGTATGTTCTTCTTCTTCTATTCTAAGTTTCAATCTTATCCATTCTCACCCTCTAATTTCTTTCATGGACTATCCGGTGTTTCCGATGCTCGGTTAGTCGATATGGTGTTCTATGTCGATAACCAAGGTCTCAAAAACCCCGGGTCGTTACAGTGGTATCAGAGCTGAAGGTTAAGTAATTACCTTGGCTCTGTGGCGTGACTCAGTAGAGATAGGATTAGTAATATCCTAGATTGTGTTGAGTGTATATATCTGAGTGAGCGTATTTGTTATTTGATATAAAAATGGTTTTTTATGGTAGAGATTTATTGATTGAGTTGTTTATAAGTTCTGGTCGATCAGTTTGATCCACTGTATCGGTAGGAGTTTCTAAAAACTCGAATACGATGGGTCGACCCGATATGTTTTAAAAAGAGGGTAAATGGAAATAATTTTACCCAAAGTATATTTTGATATAAATAATATATATATATATATTGGAATTATAATATATTGGATATATTAGTTATTATTATAATCAAGTAAGATTATAAATTAAATGGTTATGTAAATAACCAATTAGAATTCATATAAGTGAAATATATGAAAGCAGATGAATTAAATCTGGAATTCAAACCAGAATTGAAATTAAAAACCCTGGAAATTGGAAAGGTGTTTGTAAATGGATTTGGAATAAATATATTAGAATTTTAAAATCCTGGGAGATTTTAAATTGTTTTAAAGCATTGAAAATTGTATTTTGAAATGAATTTCAAAATGGAAATGGTTAGAAATGGTTTTGAAAGTGATATAGTATGGAACTCACTTCAGTTGCTGGGAAATAATTCTGATGATGACTGCGCAGCATCATCAGTGTTCATTTTCAAGTTCTAAGTGATGGATTACTACCAAAGATTTTGATTTTGAATTATTTTGAGTAAATAAGTTGTATAGAAATTCAAATGTTTTGAATTGTTATTATCATATATGATTTCATACCGATTTGAAACAAAATCAAGGGATTTGAATTCTGAAGTTTAAATTTAACTTATGGAGTTAAATAGATTGGATGGTAAAAAGTGAATTAATAAATTAAAGTTTAACTTAAAACTAAATTAAATTAGACTGGGTTAAAGATGATCCCGAATGTCATTGGTTTATTGAGTAAGAGTTTGGAATTCAAATTGGAACAGGATTTTAAATTTGAATTTGGTTTGGATATAAGCGAATAGCTGTGTTGAACAGATATTGATTGGAAATTGGTTGAGATGACATTGGTATATGTTGAATTGATAGCAGATGAAAGTGATAAAGTGGATATGCCCGACAAAAAGGTACAAGTTTATATTTGGTATAAGCATGAGATTTATGAGCTGAATTGGCTAGCCGCTTGGCTATTTGATTTTCTTTTGGGTTGGAGATGGCCTAGAGAGGCGAGTTGGAGTTTGACCGATTGAGCCGTACAAAAGAGGTGCTGGCGAATTTTTTCAAAAAGTTAAGGGGTTAGAATTTTTTTAGGATTTTTGAATATATTCGTTAATAGAAATAAATTAGTATTTAATTGAAATTAAATTGGTTCAGTTGAAACTAAAGTTAGAAAGTGAACAAATAAGTTCTAACGGTTAATAGGGTTTGTTTTCTACCTTAGCAATTTCGAGGACGAAATTATTTTAAGTGGGGAAGAATGTAACAACCCATATTTTTACGGGTAATAATTAATTAATTTAATTATTTAAAATAGTGATTTAGAGAATTAAATTGTTATTTAATTAAATTATATGGATTATTTAATTAATATAAATAATAGAATAATATATTTAATTCAGAAATAATCAAAAATAGTGGAGTTCACAATATTGTGTAAATTGGGATATTTAAAATATATAATTCAGCTTAGAGTTGAATTATATTCACGAATATATTATTTAAGCGAAGCTTGAATGTATAATTATATTATAATTATAATCGAGCTCGAAATGGAGCGGCAGTTCGCTATTTGGCGATTTGAACTTCAACTGAATATACAAGGTCCGTTTTTAAATCGGATTTATGTGAAACAAGAAACGTTAGGAGCTGGTGAAGTATATTTTTCTAGTGGAAGAGAAAAATCGGGATTTCTTCGGGTAGATTTTGAGTTATGTCCATAAAATTTTCAAAAAAAAACAGCGCCATAACCATTTAAAAACTATAACGATTTATAAAAGGATTTAAATATAAATCAAATATCGATATAACTCTGATGATGAAATATCGAGTTGTAAATAAATATATATTTATTTTGGAGCCGTATGGTATTCTATTGTGAATATATATGATAATATACATTTATTTATATTTAATTTAATTATTTTTAAATATATTTATATATTTAGAAGAGTTATTTAGAGCTTTAAAAATAGCCAGTTTTGCAAACGACCTCCGTTTTCGACGAAACTAATTTTGTTGGATCCGTAATATTAAATTATTGTTAGATTAAAATTTGTATGATTTTTGAAGTCAGTATGAGGCCGTGGGCGATTTTAATGTGAAATACAGTCAGTATTTTGATGGTTAAAAATATGTTGTGTGAGCAAACGGAGTCGGAATTCGACGAAACCAGTTTCGTTGGGACCGTAATGTTAAGCTGTAACTACATGTCAATTTTCATGATTTTTGGGTATCATGTGTGATCACAGAATTTTTCAGAAGACATATACCAACAATGACCACTTAAAATTAGTATAAATATTGAATATAAAAATAATAAAACCAACCTATAAAATATCATAACTTTCCTCTAACCTAAATCCAATCCATTCTGTGGTCAAACATGAAAAACCCGTCGTCGTTCACTAAAACAATCCATCTTCAAATAAAAAATCCAAACAATCAAAATAAATTTATACAAATCAAAGTTTATGTATATTTGAGATGCTGGAGAGATTCTCTATCATATGTTATGACTTTTACTTGGCTCGACATTGTATTGGCACACTGGAAATTTACCTGCATTGGCTAGGGTTCGCTCCTGTGCGAATTGTTGCTTTCATTTGGGTTTTGATTGTTGTATTAATGTTTATCGGGAAGTTCGACATCGTTTGGGAAAAACTGAGGTGATTTCGGGGGTTTTGATGTCGATGGTCACCTGTAGCTCGTCATTTTTGGGTCGGAGACGCCATTCGAACTGGTTGTTCGAGTTAAGGAAGGAGTACACCAGTTTGAACAGGGTTTCGAGATTTGAATTGTGGGATTTTTCTTATGAATTGTAATTGAAAGGAGAGAGAGCAGTTCAGAGAGAAAGGTGCGGTAATGGGTGGGTTTAGCTCAGGAATTTGGGATGGTATTTGGGGAAGACAGTATATGGAGCCGGTTTGTAG
Source organism: Allium sativum (assembly GCA_030737875.1). Taxonomy (NCBI): domain Eukaryota; kingdom Viridiplantae; phylum Streptophyta; class Magnoliopsida; order Asparagales; family Amaryllidaceae; genus Allium; species Allium sativum. The sequence goes on from JASFAX010000079.1 coordinate 382,241, forward strand.
AAGGGGATGGGCCGGTTTAAAAAGGTTAAGGCCCATGTTTAAAAATAATTCAAGTTTTATTTAAATGTATATTAACTTCGTAACATCGTAACTTTACCATACATTATCAGAAATTTGAATGGAACAAACTGGGAGTGGATTGGATCTCGTTTGAATTTATAGCGAATTAAATTGTTTGATCTGAATCGAACAATAGTTTATCGTTATTTAACGATGAACTCCCAAAGTGAGTAAAACTCACCAACTCTGAACAGTTATATTTTTATAGCATATTTTAGAACTGATAATTATCTGTTGATTGCCTTGTGTTAACTGTTTGGTTGAATTGCTTATGTATTGGTTGAAATTATAGATAATGATATATATATATATATATATATAAATCGTTAATCAAATATTGATTCTGTTTAGCAGAATATTTCATATTGAAATGAAATCGATGTTAATTGTATTGTTTAACATCTGTGGACGCAGGGAAACAGGTTGGAGGAATCCAGCTGGATTCCTCAACATTTATTTTACTGTTTTTCATATATTGTAATATATGATGTGATATATAGTCTGTGTTGATTACGTGTGGTTAATGATATGATCATTGTTGTTTGGTATTTTAAAAACCGTAAGAAATACTGGGATGTAGAAAAGGGGATTTCCAAAGTGTATTTTTGAAAATGAATTATTTATATAAAATCAATGGATTTTATATATAAAAGTAAAAGAATTTTATAAAAGAAAATTATAAAATCAAAGAAGAATTGAAAAGGGATATATTTGTAAAACAAATAGAAAAGGAAATATTTGTAAACCATTTACAAATAGAATAAAAAGGAAATATATGTAAACCATTTGCAAATAGAATAGAAAAGGAAATATTTGTAAACCATTTACAAATAGAATAGAAAAGGAAATATTTGTAAACCATTTACAAATAGAATTGAAAGGAAATATTTGTAAACCATTTACAAATAGAATTGAAAAGGGAATATTTGTAAACCATAAATAAATAGGATATAAAAAGGAAATATTTGTAAAACAAATATAAAAGAGAAATATTTGTAAAACAAATATAAAAGGAAATACTTATAAAAACGAATAGAATTTTATTAAAAGAGAATTTTACATTTGAAAGGTTTAGACCCATGCTTCGCACACGGGTATAACATGATATGGATTTAAAGCAAAGGATTTAAAAAGAATATGTTCTAACCGATAGATTGAGAAGATTAATTTACAAATAATATTTTATAAATTAAATAAAATATTTATTATTGGATAAATAAAATATATAAGTCAGGACTTATATAAAGAAGTAAGAATCGATTTCAACATCGATATTTGAAACTGAATATGGACGAAGGTGTTAATCAAAATGTGTTAATCAAAATGTATTAATCAAAAAGAGTTAGAGTTAATCGAATTATAGTTAATCGATTTGAGTTAGAGTTAATTGATTAGAGTTAGAGTTAATTGAAAGGAGTTATCGAATATTATTTTATTCGAAAGGAGTTATCTAATATTAGTTTATTCGAAAGGAGTTATCGAATATTAATTTATTCGAAAGGAGAAATCGAATATAAGTTATTTGAAGTGAGTTAATCGAATATCGTTTATTTGAAAAGGTGTAATCGAATATAGTTTATTCGAAAGAAAGAGTAATCGAATATAGTTTGTTCGAAAGAAAGAGTTATCAAGTATTAGTTACTCAAAGAGAGTTAAATCGAAATATAAGTTATTCGAAGTGAGATACTCGAATATTAATTATTCGAAGAGAGATATTCGAATATTAGTTATTCGAAGAGAGTTAATCGGATATAAGTTATTCAAAGAGAATTAATCGTCGAATTCGATTATATCGAATTCGGGAAAGTATTTATAATTTCCGGCTTTTAAATCAAGATTTATTTATCTATAAATTAGGTGTTTATTTATTTATTCAAATTAAAGAATAAAAGTTCTATTCGAAGTTAGATATTTCGAAAGTAGGGATTTTAACGCTATAGTTATAATCAATATTTTCAATAAAGAAGTGGATACGTAAATAGAATCCGAGAGTTACGTAAGGAAGTTTGTTAAAGGTTTAAAAGATAAACTTTGTCTATTCCAAAGTTAAAACGTTGTTCAGTTAAGGTCTGAGAGGTAATTATACCCCAACTTGATTGACTTCTTTCTTAACTAAGGAACGACTAAGGTTTGATATTAAAGGATGGTTAAGTGAATTTAGTTAATGAGTGAAATGTTTTGAGTTGGCATGGCGATGTTTGATTTAAACATCATTTTAAATCCAGTGAAGGAGTTTTGGAAATGTTTTCCAAATAAGAATCAGAAATGTTTTCTGATAATAGAAAATAAGAATTTAGAATATATGGAAACAGGAGATAAGTAAATTAATGAACTAAAGACATAAATGTTAAATGATGATCGATCGATATAATTTCCATCTGGAAATAATATGTTGTTTGCACACATGTTCTTCTTTGATAATTAAATCACAGACTATCAAAGTGTTGACCATTTTTCCATCGTCAATACGGAGAGACCAGTTGGATTATTATCCGAGAACCACTCCGTATGGGTGTAATGACCCGCATTTTCAGCGGTATCATAATTAATTTATTTAATTAGTTAAAAGATGATTAAAAGGATTTCATGGTCGTTGAATTAAATAATGGTGAATATTTAATTAAAATAATAAATTAAATAATATATTTAATTCTGAAATAATCAGAATTTGGCTGAAATGGCGATATGGTGTGAACTGGATCATCTGTGATATTTAATTCAGTTTAGAATTGAATTAGAATAACGAATATATTATTTGAACGACAGTTTGAACGTATAATTATATTATAATTAAAATCGAGCTTGAAATGGCGTGGCAGTTCGTTATTTGGCGATTTGAACCTCAACTGGATGTACAAGGTTCGTTTTAAATCGGATTTCTGTGAAACAAGAAACGTGTGGAGCTGGTGGAGTATATCTTTCTAGTGGAAGAGAAAAATCGGGATTTCGTCGTGTAGATTTTGATTTATGTCCAAATCAAATTTTAGAAAAGTCGCTGTGGAATTCCTTTATAATTTATAAAGGAATTATTTATATTTTAACAAGGAATTTCAATATAAATTGAATATCGGGTTGACCCAGATTTGAAATATCGAGTTAGAATCCATGTAAGATTTTTCTAGAGCTGTATGATATTCTGTTGTGAATATATACGATAATATTTATTTTTAAATATTTAATTTAATTATATTTAAATATATTTATATATTTAAATGGGTTATTTACGACTTTAAAAATAGTCACTTTTGCAAACGAAGTCGGAATTCGACGAAACTAATTTTGTTGGATCCGCAACATCAAATTATTACTAGATTCCAAGTTTCGTGATTTTTAGAGTCACCGTGTGGCCGTACGGATTTTTAGAGTGAAAAACAGTCAGTATTTTGGCGGATAAAAATACGCTGTGTGAGCAAACGGAGTCGGAATTCGACGAAACCAGTTTCGTTGGGACTGTAATGTCGAACTCTAGCTACATGTCCAGTTTGGTGATTTTTGGGTATTATATGTGGTCGTACCAATTTTTAAAGGACAATACAATTAGCGATCACTTAAAATAAAATAAAAAAATCAGTAAAAAATCCTATAAATACCCTCACTTTCTCTCTAAACCTAAGTCTCCTTCTTTCCACAGTCAATATTATTTCCGCCGTCAATTCTTTTTCAAACGAGAAAATGGATCTTCAAAATAAATAGATAACAATTCAAATAAATATCTATAAATCAAATAAGGTATATATTTGAATTCCTTGATGGTTTCCCTTCAACTCTTTACCCCTTTTTACTAGTTCGACGTCAGTTCTATTCCTCTGGGTTTTCCACAGTCGACCTAGGGCTAGGCTTCGTGGGAGATTTAAGCCGGGATTGAAGTAATGGAGTTTAGAAATGTGTTTGTGGCATTCAATATCACTGATTTGCAAAATTTGGAGGGATTCAAATATGGTGGGTGTCGCAGGTTTTACTGGTGCTTGCGTGGACATTTGTACGATGCGATTTTTATGGGAAGGGCGTATGCGAGTTGGAGGATGTAGGAAGGAAGAGTTTGAGAAAAGATGAGGATCGAAGCTTTCGGTTTTGGAAATGGTGATGGAATGAAGGTGGTGGAAGCATTGGTGATCATGTTAATGGCCATGAGGAAGTCTTCATGAGTTTTGTTTACCTAGGGGAAGGAAGATGATGCGCACTGGGTCAGGTTTGCTAAAGGAAGAATAGTGGGCCAGAAGGAAAAAGAGAGGTTAAGGCCTAAAGAGATTTTATTTAACTTTTATTTAATTAAAGAATGTATTCGAACTTGTAAAGCTAATATCGGGGTCATACGATATCAGAATTGCAAACTGTCGGATCTGTTGGGATCGTATGGACGAGGGCTACGCACTGAAACTGACTGGGAGTGGATTTGAGCTCGTTACAATTTATGGCGGAATAAATTTTCCGTCTGAATCAAGCGATGGTTATCGTTATTAACGATGATCGTCCAATGTGAGTAAAACTCACCAACTCTGAACAGTTATATTTTTACAACGTATTCTTAAAACTGATAATTATATGTTGATTGCTGTGTGTTAACTGTTTGGTTGAAAATATAGATAACGATATATATAAATCATTAAATCGAATATTTGATTCTGTTTATCAGAATATTTTATATTTGTGTTGTTTAACATCTGTGATGCAAGGAAACAGGTTGGAGGGGTCCAACTGGACTCCTCATTATTTATAATACTGTTCTGTTCATATATTGTGTTATATGATGTGATATGAAATCTGATGATAATTTTATATGTTTGAATGATATCGATCATTGTTATATGGTATGTTAAATACCATAAGAAATACTAGAATGATAAAAGGGGATTTTCAAAGTGTATTTTGAAAATGAATTATTTATATAAAATCAATGGATTTTATATATTAAAGGAAAGGATTTTTATAAAATAAAATAATTATAACATCAAAGGATAATAATATAAAGGAAAGAGATTTGTAAAACAAATATAAAGGAATATTTATTTGTTAAACAAATAAAATAGAAAGATGAATATTTGTAAAACATTTACAAATAAAATAGAAAGAGAAATATTTGTAAAACATTTACAAATAGGATTTAAAAGGAAATATTTGTAAACATTTACAAATAGATTAAATCGAAATATTTATTTATAGGTAATAAATAGAATGTTATAAAAGAAATATTTATTTGTTAAATAAATAGAAAAGGTAAAAGAAATATTTATTTGTTAAATAAATAGAATTGAAAAGGAAATAGTTATCTGTTAAATAAACAAATAGAAAAGGAGATAATTCAAAGGAATACTTCAAAGGAGATAATTCAAAGAATAATTCAAAGGAATAAATCAAAGAAGTTAATTCAATAGAGTTAATCGAATAGAGTAAATTGGATAGAATTAACCAGTTAGAATTAACCAGTTAGAGTTAATCAGTTAGAGTTAAAATGATAGGGTTAATTAATTAGAGTTAATCAAAATTGAGTTAATTGAATATTAGTTATTCGAATAAAGTTAAAAGGGAGTTAATCGATGTTAGTTAAATCGAAGGGAGTAAATCGATGTTAGTTTAATCAAAGGGAGTTAATCGATGTTAGTTAAATCGAAGGGAGAAAATCGATATTAGTTTAATCGAAGGGAGTAAATCGATGTTAGTTTAATCGAAGGGAGTAAATCGATGTTAGTTTAATCGAAGATAGTTAATCGATGTTAGTTTAATCGAAGGTAGTTAATCGATGTTAGTTTAATCGAAGGGAGTTCATCGATGTTAGTTAAATCAAAGGGAGTAAATCGATGTTAGTTTAATCGAAGGGAGTTAATCGATGTTAGTTAAATCGAAGGGAGTAAATCGATGTTAGTTTAATCGAAGGGAGTAAATCGATGTTAGTTTAATCGAAGGGAGTTAATCGATGTTAGTTTAATCGAAGGGAGTAAATAGATGTTAGTTTAATCGAAGGGAGTTAATCGATGTTAGTTTAATCGAAGGGAGTAAATCGATGTTAGTTTAATCGAAGGGACTTAATCGATGTTAGTTTAATCGAAGGGAGTAAATCGATGTTAGTTTAATCGAAGGGAGTAAATCGATGTCAGTTTAATCGAAGGGAGTAAATCGATGTTAGTTTAATCGAAGGGAGTTAATCGATGTTAGTTTAATCGAAGGGAGTTAATCGATGTTAGTTTAATCAAAGAGAGTATCGAATATAAGTTATTCGAAGTGAATTAAATCGAATATTGGTTATTCGAAAGGAGTTAATCGAATATAGTTTATTCGAATAGAATTAAAGGAGTTATCGAATATTGTTTATTCGAAAGAAGTTAAGTGAAAAGAGTTAATCCAATAGAGTTAATTGATAAGAGTTAATCAAATAGAGTTAATCAATTAAAGTTAATCCAAAGGAGTTAACCCAATAGAGTTAATCGAATATAGGTTATTCGAAGAAAGGTTTTCGAATCTAGTTATTCGTAAGAGAGATTATCGAATATAGTTATTCGAAGGGAGGAGTTATCGAATAGAGATTATTCGAAAGAGAGTTATGTAAGGAAATTGTTAAAGGTTTAAAAGATAAACTTTGTCTATTCCAAAGTTAAAACGTTGTTCAGTTAAGGTCTGAGAGGTAATTATACCCCAACTTGATTGACTTCCTTCTTAACTAAGGAATGGTAAGGTTTGATAGTGAATGATGGTTAAGTGAATTTAGTAAATGGTTGGAGTTGGCCTAGCGATGTTTTATTTAAACATCTGTTTAAAACCAAATGAAGGAGCTTTGGAATGTTTTCCAAATAAGAATCAGGAATGTTTTCTAATATAGAAAACAAGAAATGGAAATGTTTTCCATTGTTAATAACGTATATTTTCAAAATTTAGAAAATAAGAAATGTGAATATATGGAAACAGGAGATAAGTGAATTAATTTAAAGGGGTTAAATGTTCAATGATGATTGATCGGTATAATTTCCATCTGGAAATAATATCGTTGTTTGCACACGTATTTTTCTTTGATAGTTAACTCACCGACTATCGAAGTTTTTGACCATTTTAACGTTGTTAATATGGAGAGACCGGTTGGATTATTATCCAAAGAACCACTCTGTATTGGCATAAGCGTTGCGAATCATATATGCCAAAGATAATTAAAGATGGAGTAAAGTGCAAGGGCTATTGTATAAATCTTAGATAACAGTGCCTAAGACGGATGTACTGAATAGTGCCTTCGGTTCATCCTGTTCCTGGATGACTTGTATGGATGAATGTCTGACAGAGTATTTCCAGAAAGGTCACGTACATTGATTTCTTTAACCGTACCAAGAGTGGAAGCGGAGAAGGAAACTTCTTTAGCTAACACGTAATGTACTGTTGTAGACGTCAATTAGTGATTTTCGATGGATCTGACAATGTGGCATTCGAAGTGAATCTGATGTGATGATAAGGCGTAACCTCAAGCCTCATCAACCGGTAAATGACAGAAATCGGGAAGGTAGCATGGTTATGTAGGTCGCACCTATTAGGGTGTATAATCACCTGATCTAGAGTTTCATTTACTTCAAAAAAATCTATTGTTGATGCTGTCCCATTCGGGAAACGGTTGCTGATCCCAACCGTTGGTGATATACATTCGATACACTCAAGCGAAATGAGTGGTCGGTCATGTGTGGTCGGGTTGCAAGATATTCTTGTTGAACCCAGTGTATTCCTCTCTAGAGGTACACTAGCAAAAGGTGGTTCCATACCTTGTCATAGTTGGAAATCCATTACCCAATACGTGCTTGCGGTTTTGATTGTATACTATATATGTAGAACGTGAGATGGAAGCGTTTCTGCTAGATGATTATTATATTGTAGGTGATAGACATTATTATAATATCAAAAGGTTTTTGATATAAAGATATTTTGGATTCTCATAAGGGAAAAAACCCGTTCCGTTATACGTCGTGGTCTTATGAGATATCGTTTACTTGTTCGAACTGTTTTAAACTGTTTTACTCATACCAGTCCCATGACTGACCCGGAGTTTATTTTGTTTTGTTTTCCCTAAACTCTTGGGTGCCCAATTTTGTACGGGCAGTCAAGTAGTCGGGATTTACAGATACTTGAAGAGCTGGAGCAGGAGGCTTCAGGATCATAGCTATTATTTATTTCCGCTGTGTTGTAAGTGCTGTACTTTGATAATGATGTATATTCAAGTATAGATTTATATTTCAAAGTTATGTTACATATATTATATGTTATTCGTTCCGCTGTGAGATTCGTGTTACTCTGATGTTGTGTTCTTTTTCTTCTTCTATTCTAAGTTTCTACCTTATCTTTCCTCACCCTCTAACTTCTTTCATTAACTATTCGGTTATTTTCGATCCTTGGATGTTCGATATGTGTTGTATATCGGATAAGATCGCAAATTTTCGGGTCATTACAATGGGCATTAGCTTTTCGAATCAAATAGATCGAAGAAAAATTGAAGATGGAGTTTATACAAGGGTTATTCTAGCAATCCTAGGTAGAAATTGCCTAAGATGGATTTACAGAATAGTGCCTTCGGTTTGTCCAGTCCCAGGACAACTTGAATGGACGAATGTTTGACAAAGCATATCTGGTAGATCACGTAAGTTGATCGTTTCAAACGTATTTATGTTGGTGGCGGAGGAATTCGTTTCTCTTAGCTTGTACACGGGTATTTTTTGGGGAAATCAATTTGTGATTTGACGGGCATGACGATGTGGCATTCAAAGTGAATGAATGAGTAATCTATTGAAAGATACGTTATGACCTCCAACCTCATCAACTGGGAAATGACAGAAATCGGGCAGGCAGCATGGCTAAGTGGGCCGCACCCAAAGAGGGTATATTGTCACCATCTAGAGAATATTTATATTTGTTACTTCTTTCTATTCTGTATCTCCCGGGAATGGTTATGTTGGTTTACCAACTGTAAGGTGACAATATATTCGACACACTCAAGCGAAATGAGTGGTCGGTCATGTGTGGCCGAGTTACAAGATGTTCTTGTTGAACTCCAGTGTATCGCTTCTAGAGTACACTGAGCGGAAGGTGGATCCATAACTTGTCATAGTTGGAATCCATTCCCCAAATAAGAGCCCGTGGTTTTGATTGTATATTATATATGTAGAACGTTAGATGCAAGCGTTTCTGCTAGATTTCTATTTACTTGATCTAGACATTATTATAATATTAGACAAGTATCGTTTTAGAAATATTTTGGGTTATCACAAGGTAAAAGCCATCTGTGTTTATGTGTGGATCGGTCTTATGATTATCCTTTGTTTCAAAAGAAATTTTGAAAGTTAAATCAAATGATTTGAGTTTACTCACACTAGTCACATGACTGACCCAGAGTTTATTTTGTTTTGTTTTCCCTAAACTCTTCGGTGCCCAATTTTGTACGGGCAGTCAAGTAGTTGGGATTTACAGATACTTGAAGAGCTAGAGCAGGAGGCTTCAGGATTATATAGCTATTGTTATTTACACTTTGTTGTAAGTGTTATACTCTAATAATGGTATTGTATACAGATACTGTTTTATTTCAAAGTTATGTTATGAAATATATTTATTCGTTCCGTTGTGAGATTCGTGTTTACTTTGATGTTGTATGTTCTTCTTCTATTCCAAGTTTCTATCTTATCTATTCTCACTCTCTAATTTATTTCATAGACTATCCGGTGTTTCCGATGCTTGGTTAGTCGATATGGTGTTCTATGTCGATAACCAAGGTCTCAAAAACCCCGGGTCGTTACAGACACCTTTAGAAATTGGCTTTTCAAGTATTTTTAAGATATAGGAGCTAAACATTTCGCGTGAATGTTCCCCTTCCAAATGAATCGCATAAACACAGTCTTTATCATATGGATCGGCTATTGAGGGAGAATGTAGTTTCTCGCCCAATAAACTTGCATCGCAATGATAGCCGACTTGACAAGCGTAATTCTACCCGCTTAACTTAACATATGAGTGGACCAGCATTCAAGTCTTTTAGTAATTTTATCGAATAACGGTAGACATTGAACTGTAGTTATTCTAGATGTAGCAAGCGGCAAACCAAGGTACGAGGTATTAGAACCGCTTATACTCAACCCGGTTAATGCATGTATGTGTTGTTTCCTTAACTCATCTACTCTGGCAATCATGATTTCAGATTTCTGGTAATTTATTTTAGGACCGGTCATGAAATAGAAGTGCTTAAGTGTTTGCATGATGTTTATAAGAGTTTTATCGTCGGGTTTACAAAAAATTATCAGGTCATCTGCAAACATCAAAGCAGTGATACACGGGTTCTTGCATTTAGGGTGTAAAGTAAATAGTTTATCCTCAACAAGTTGGTTAATCATACCTATTAACAGCTCCATTACTGATATAAAAAAGGTATGAAGATAGTGGGTCTCCTTGCCAAATTCCTTGCTCGCTGCCGGCCAAATTTCGTTGACATTAACAGAGTAATGTATAGTACTAATGCATTCATATATCCAAGCAGTAAACTTGGCAGGAAAATTCATGTAACTTAAAATACGGATTATGGACTACCACTGAATAGTATCGAACACCTTCTTAATATCTAGCTTAATCATGGCACGGGGTGAGATGTGCTTGGTCTTATACCCTCTAATAAGCTCACAAGCTAATAAAACATTGTCAAGAATATTGTGATCTAGGAGAAAGGCTACTTAATTGTGCGAGATTATATGCGACAAGACAGAATTCAGTGTAGTAGCTAAAATTTTAGCAATACATTTGTAAATTGTGTTGCAACAAGATATCGGTCTATAATCACTAACATTACTAGCATTTTCACCTTTCGGGATGAGGGCAAGGATTGTGTTATTGAAAGATCCCATCATCTTAGTTCAAAGGAAGAATTGTTTTACTGCATGACTAATATCAAGGCCTATTGTGCTCCAACAATGTTAATAGAATTCAGCGTTAAAGCCGTCAGGCCCTCCCGACGAATTAGCATTAATAGAGAAAACAGAGTCTTTAATTTCACGTTTAGAAATATATGCAGTTAGAAAGTCACATTGGGTGTCAGTAAGTTTGGGAAGCAAGTAAGGATTGATATTATCAAATTGAGGATAGAAATTACTCTCATTGCCTAAAAGTTTAGAGAAAAACTGAACAAATGCATTATGAATACCTAAAGTACTAGAGTGTATCTGGTTGTTGCGATCCATTACTTGATGTATATTTTGTTTTCTTTGTTTAGCCTTAAGAGCTGCATGGAAATACGCTGAGTTCCGGTCTCCGTCCTAAAGCCATTGCATCCTGGTCTTCTGTTTGTTCATGTACGCTTCAGTTTGCAGGGCGTTAATGTGATTCAGAGAGATTTCCGTTTCCTTTTGCGCAAGAGAACCATCAAAGCGATTATTTAGCATCAGATTTTGGATCTGCACGAGTTGATTCATCCACTTGCTAGAAAGTAAACTGCCATTACCATACATGGTTCTAGCCCAAATCTTAAGGGCATCTTTAAGTGCTTTAAGTTTTTTGTGCAGCAAGTACATCGGATTGCCAAAACATGGTCTAGCCCACACAGTACTCGCAGTATCTTCGAAATCAGTTTCGTGGATCCATATATTGAAAATTTTAAAGTTAGTTTTCCTAACGTTGGTTTGATCACTAATATGTAAAAGGTGGGGGGAATGATCGGATAAAACAGGAAGCAATATCTCATTATATAAAGAAGGCCATTTATCTATAGCGCTAACATTGCAAAAGGTATGATCAATTCTAGAAAAGGTTCTAGGGCCATCATGTTTTTTATTGTTCCAAGTGTATTTAGGTCCTACAACTTTCATTTCGAGCAATTCAGAGCTTGAAATAGCAATGTCAATCTGACCAATTTCATTCTGCGAAACAGTGGAACCTCTTATCCTATCTGTGAGGCTAAGAGGCGTATTAAATTCGCCACAAGCGATCCAAGGGATAAAAGGTTGTTTTAAAGAGGGCAACATGTCATGAAAAGATTTTCTAGCTGCCATTTAGTTAAAAGCATATACAAAGGTACAGAAAAAAGAAAATGATTAAGGTATGTGTATAGGTTACAGTGGATGTGCTGACTAGACATATTTAAAACAGAGAAACTATAAATTGCAGGATCATAAAGTACAAGAATTCTACCGTAACTCGCTTGAGATAAGTTGTTAAGCATTATTCAGTTAGTATTAACGTACCTAGCTGCTCTAATGGAGAGGGCTTCGTTCAGTTTTGTTTTTATAATGGCAATGGCTGATAAGTTATATTTCCTAATTAGAAGTTTATAGCGGTGAGTTTGAGGTCGGAATGCGTGCCTCGAATATTCCAAGCACATATATTTTGTGTGATCATAGTAAACTATTTTTAGATGCACTGTTTGCCATAGATCTCGTCTGGACCTACGAGGCTTCATGGTTGATTGGTTTTATTTTGGACATCGAAGTATCAACAGGGGAGAGCTTGCTGATCTTAAATCCTACAATCTGCTGCATGTCTTTGAATTTTTTTCTCTGCTTCGTAGAACTGGGATTCATTGGGGGGTTTGTGACCTGGAGGGGGCGTAGTGTTGTCATTGTTAATTTGATTTGCTGGATTAATGGAGAACTTTGTGGCAACACTGGCTTTCGGACGTGACTGATGCTAAAATATGATTTCTTCATTCGTTTCATTCAAGTTACCACCTTCATCTTCAAAGGGGTGTTTACCTACGGTAGCGTCAGTTTGGAGAACATTGTTTGATAGGCAGTAGCTCTCAACCTCCTGCGTTTCTTGGAATATTTCTTTCATGCTGTCAATTGCGTGATGAGTGTTCATGACCAAAGCTCCAGCAAGCGGAAGGGTACTTTGTAGTAAGGGATGAAGATAATTGGGATCATCAAAAGCAGCAGGGTACTCTAAAGCTTTCTTGTGGTCAACTTTCACACAGGTACTTTGTTACATGTCATTTTGGCTCATGATGTTGCTTGGTACCACTTTATCAGACAAAGTGTTTGCTGGTGCACTATTGGTGCTTCCTTCAATAGTTTCCTCTATAACAGTTTCATGGTTATGTTGGTCCTTGGTAGTTGATGGGACAAACAAAATGTTGGCATTTTGTTTAACGGTAGCATCAACAGAATGCACAAGGTGGCCAGTTCTAATATTGGTTGAGGCATCTGCATTTTTGCTTTCAAAATTTTTGCTTTGGAATTCCGGAGATTTTCCTTAGTCATTCGTTTGATCCTTTTGAGCTGCCGTGTTGCCATCTTGGTGCTTAACTTTATTGTTGCCCTGCTTGTCAGTTGCTAACACGCTGAGTGTGTTAAAGTTGTTGTACGTGTTAACCACGCTAGTTTGCCTTTGCTCGTTACCATCGTCTGTTTCATGAATTATGTCCTTACCTTTCTGTTTCCTTAGTTCAACTGGTTGTGCTCGAACACCCAGTATTTCTCCTTCCTTGATGTCCACTTCAGCTTGACTTATTGCCATATCTTTCATTTTGTTTTTTTGCCGTTGTGATATACTACCCGTAGTGAAGAAGTCTCCAAAGGTTGGTTTAACGCCATATTGCTTGAACTTTTTATTTCTCTTTTTATTCTCAACCTTCTGCCATGGTTGATTTTTTGGTGGGATTATTCTTTCCTTCCTAGCGTTACTCTGCCTAGGGTCATAGATTTTGTTAACTACTTTGCCAGTGTTGACGATTGCTATAGAGTTATTCTGAGTAGTGATAGGTTGAACGATGTAGTTGCTAGATTTTTTACCACCATTCTTTTGTTGTTCCCTTACTTCTTGTATGTTTCCTTCACAGCTAAATGTGGTGTGAGCAAATACTTAGACATTTAGTGCATACTAACGGTCTCCATAAGTAATAGACGTATATTCTTTAAGTGCCTCCGTCAGGTGTGGTTACCAAGAAATCGTCTACGAGATCGTAATTAGGTGATACCTCAATCAAGCATTTGGCGTATTCCAAGCGCTCCAGTTTCTCCATTATTTCGTCAAAGCAAACAAGTTCCCCAATTCTACACGACAACCTGTTTGTTCTAGGTATTGACCATAAGAACAGGGGAATGTTAGAGAGCTGAACCCAAACAGGAACTGCTTTAATAGAACCACGAACATTACAGACACGGGGGTCATAGGGTTTAATGATAAAGAGTTTGGATCTCATAATAATTGGGTTACCCATTAGAATTTTCTACCTATCTTCGGCACAAGTAAATTGGAATAGAAATAGCGTGCCAACCGATTTTACTGTCATCGTTCCTTTTAGCTTGTACAGATTGTTGACCTCCTGAACCACCGCCGAGTATGAAAGAGGTTCGTCGAGGAAAAAACCTACAAGCGAGTCTTTCTAAACCTTGGATCCTGCTTGTACTATTTCATCTGTGTGGACCATGGCGTCATTCGGGAAGGTTGGGGGTGAAGCCAACGGGCTTGTACTTCCCGGCATTTCGCAGTAAAAATTGGAACATGGAAGTCCAAGCTCGTTGACTGTTGCGTAGGTGAGGTGGTTGTGGATTTGACGCAATGGCAGGGGATGATGAGAGAGTTGCCAGATGGTTTTGCAAGGGGTCTGAGGAAGAAGAGGAAGCTTTGATGAGGTGGGTCGACAAATTAACCGCGTCAGCGTTAGCAAGAGGGGGTTTAGGCGATGGATCTAAGGCCTTGGAATTTGTCAAAGGGGGTGATTTAAGAGGGGAGAGGGTGGGAGGAGAGGTTGGCAGAGGATCCGACGGCGTGGGGGGAGGGGGGTTGCGACAGAGGATCCAAGGCTGAAGGCGCATCGAAAACAGGAAGAGAAGAGAGAGGAAGAGGGGCCATAGCGGAGGTCGCCATTATGACCGTTGCTTGCAATTATAGATTAAAGAGGTCGCCACTATGCCATAGTACAGGTCGCCATAGCAGAGGCGCAACGAAATCTTTTTTTGTTCAAACTATAGTTACTTCTTCATAGTGCCTCGAAATTAGGCCAGGCTTCGACCGATGAACTCCCATCGAGATTAAAGATACCATGAAACACTGATACTTCGTCTTATCAACAAATGTTAATATTCTCCATGATGACTAAAGATTGTGGTTAAAAAATAATAGGCAACATTTCTATATTTGTACCTTGGCTACATTTCTAAATTTGAACTCAGTCTAGACACGAAACAACTTTTGTTTTAGACTATTACATCTTCTTCGTACTACCATGGAATTAGTCGAGCGACAAACACTCACCTAAATTACCTATGGTATGAGACATTTGGATACTTCATCTTGGAAATGAACGTTATAGTTAATTATTTATTTAGCTAATGGTTATACTTAGAAAATGGTACACTACATTTCCATATTTGAACTAAGTCTAGGCATAAAGTTGTTATCTTTTTGTTTAAATTATGTAACATTTTTATAGTACCTTGAAACGGACGATGCTTCAGCGGAAAAACTTTCATCTAAATTATGGGCAATATGAAACATTCGAATAGTACGTCTTGTGAGCGAACATTGTAACTCTTCATGATGATTAACATTAGTGCTTGTAAAATAGAAGGCTACATTCCTGTATTTGAACTTCACATAAGCTTGAACCCGCTATTTTTCTCAGACTGCACTACCTTGAAACCGGGAGATGCTTTGTTTCATGAATGTCCATATAAATTAGGACAATATGGAGCATTTAGATACTTCGTTTTGTGAACGAATAGTTCTTCACTTCTTCGCGGGGACCAACGATTGTATTAACATGTTACATTTTCATATTTAAACTCCGCTATTCATGAAGTCATTATTCTTTTTTTAAACCATAGTAGCTTTTTAGTATCATCTCAGAACCGGACGAGAATTCAACCGGTGAACCCAAACCTGAAGTACAGACAATCAATAACACTCAAATACTTCGTACTGTGCTCGCGTGTTGTATTTCTCCACAATAGCAATGCTTATACTTATTAAATTTAAATGAGTTAAATGTATGACATGCTTATTAGGTTAGTCTAATCGAACTATTGTATTGATGAGCCAAAATAGATGAATAATAAACGGATTTGATCAAATTTTACCGAAACCATATGATCCAACCTTCCCTTTTGACACCTCTAGGCGATTTGGCTAATTGTTGTTTTGATACCATTAACCATGCGTTATCCTGGGTGTTAGTATAAAACTAGGGGATTGTTAAAGGGACTCCACTTTTGGTTAAGGGGAGGACAATTTTAAGAGGACTCCACTTTTTAAAAAATTGTTAAAGGAGGGTTTGATTTTTTTTATTTTAAAATAAGCATGGACTAAACTGGCCCTTTTAAAAACAACATCTGCTCCCCCTTTCATTATCTTTCTCTTCTATTTTGATCGAAACAGACCTTGCTATTTTTTTTTTTCCAAAACCGAATCCTTAGATTACCATGATGATTCGAACGAAGAGGATATTCCCAAATCTTCAACAAATTGATTCCGATGTATTTATGTGAGGATTATTTTTGGTCGCTTAATGTAGATTAAATTGTTCAATATTGTTTGCAATGCATGTTTCTCGAAACCATCCTTTGGTTTGTGTAAAAAGCTAGAATAATCTATTATATTTATGTATTATATTGTCGATGCAAAGTTAATGTACTTTTTCTTACTTTCTAGCTTCTTCTTCTTCTTTTTTTTTTTTTTTTTTTTTTTTTTTTTTTTTTTTTTGCATGTTTGACCAGCGTAGCATTTTGAGTACCAAACAATTACAACATTTTCACTCAGATGAGTGTGAAGAGCAACTACTGCTAATGTAGGAGTGCATATTCATGACAAAAGAAACTACAACCACAGCATTGAAGAATATAAGTGAGCTTACAAATTAAATTGGCACCAACAAATATATCAACATGTAATTATAATCTTACAAGTTAAAAAATGCATCATAAAGAATATTTGAACGAATGTATAATGATAACAAAATATACGTTTTAAATTATTGCAAGCACATCCAAATATACTTTTTAAATTTTTGCTGTTATTTTATAAAATTTGAACAAATGTATAATGATATAGTAGTAGTTAAAGAAATATTTACTTGGACATACAGGATTTCAGGAACATGTAATAGTTGAAACTGGATTTATGAAGTGTTTAAGAAGGATGAGATGGTTGGTTTGCAGCTAGAAATGTGTAGGGAGGCTTTTAATCGATGATAACAAAATTTAAATGAGCGGTTTTCAGTAAGCTGACACTTATTTGAGATTTGATTTGATGAAGCTTCAACAACATTGATCATTTGGCTACGTGTTCATTTAGAATGAACAAGCCGATGCATTGGTAGATAATTTCATTAAATTGCGCTCATTAATTATGATTTAGGTGTTAAGTTTTACATTAAATAGGATATGGAGTTAATATTGGAATTTTTAATTAAATGGTCAAGGGGAGACTTATCTATTTAGTCCCCCCACAATTGAACAATAATTTAAAATTTGTTCCCCCTTAATCAAAATTGTAGTCCCTTCAACAATCCCCTAAAACTAATATCATTTGTATGTATATAATCTATAATGTTTTCTTAGTAGTCTAACTTACCAAGAATGAAGAGGTTGGTGACAAGTTGTGCATTTCCAGACTCATGGTTTCTTTTATATTCATATCTATACATGCCGACCTCCTACACAACACAAACGTCCAGCTATCGATATCAATTGATATGCGTCACTAATCCAGCCAGATTACAATTCAATCATACTAGCATGCAGTGCCAAAAACACAGCATGTCATTCTTCATGCAATGCCAAAGACGCAGCACATTCTGCCCTCTATATAAACCACACACACTCTTAACACTTCACATCACACAAACAATAACCAGTTATGGCTTCTAAAACTAGCTCCATCGTCTTCCTCTTCGCCTTTACTTTCATGGCCGTAAGCACGTGTTCTGCACGTAAGCTTGTAGACCTTCCGGCTCCTACAGTGCCCATTGCTCCAACCCTTCCTGTGCCCACTGTTCCCACATTGCCCACACCGCCCGTTCCTGAAGTTCCCACGCCTACAGTTCCTACACTCCCCGTGCCAGCTCCAACACTGCCTGTGCCCACGCCTACAGTTCCAACACTGCCTGCGCCCAAACCGACAGTTCCAACACTTCCCGTGCCAACGCCCGCAGTTCCAACACTGCCTGTTCCCATGCCCACACCTCCAACACTTCCAGTGCCCACGCCCGCAGTTCCAACACTACCCGTGCCCGTGCCCACAGCTCCAACATTGCCTGGGCCTGTGCCCACGGTACCGACACCGTCCGTGCCTACAGTTCCGACACTACCAATGCCTCCCGTACCGGAAATCCCTAAGATACCTGCCCCGCCTACAATACCTCCCATCCCTACTCCGCCTGGCAAGATCTCTATCATCAATCCTTAATTAGGATATGTTATATTTCCTATCCATATCTGTATGTACTTTTGTGCAGGTGCGCTATGTAAGGGAATTTTACTTGTTGCTTTTAATATCATGTCTGTTGTTGGGTTAAGCTTTGCAGTTTTGTATACATTATATGTGCTATACATGTTGTGTATATTTTGTCTAAGTAATCTTGGTTTGACCTTTCACTTTACACACATTACACATATATATGTATATGGTTATGTGCGTGTATGCGTATATAGATACATGTATGTATGGTTGTATTGTACGCTATGGTATATGTGTTGCTCCTACGCATGAGAATAACATTAGCATGATCAAATAATTTGGGTCAAGTTCCCCAATATTTGTGTTTTATTACCTGTTTTTTCCTTGCAAATATTGTTGCTTCTTTACTTAAATGTCAGTATTTGCGCTGTACTTTTTGTGCACTTCATGCTGGGATAAATACATGATGGAAGTAAATTAGTAACTACTTAAAAATATATAATGAAATGTAAATACTGCAATAGTGTAGAGCAACACATCAAACGGCCTTCGCACAGGAACTAAACACATTACTACCATTGTTTACAAGAGACTACAACTTGAAAGGAACATATTTTCCTTGCGGGTTCACAACGCTACACTTCCTAAGTGAAAACTAAGGCACTTACCCCGGTTTACATATAGTAATAATGAACATTTTTCATCATTTTATTTTTGCGTATTTTTAGCATGGTTAAGTCGGACGATTTTATCATGTAAACATTATAAACATCGTTTGAAGCTAATGTCGGGAGTCGACCTTGCACCTCATTTGGCATCCGAAATTATTAAAATAACGCATTTTCTTGAATATCCACATATATACTACTGAAAACAGAACAGTAGAGGCATTTATAGATGCCCTTTGTATTATAAACAGGGGCCAAAAATCCCATAAATTGCCTTTATTACTATGAGCGGCAGAATAGCATCTGCCCTAAAAAAGCCCGTCCCTAAAGAAATGTAAGGGTGGATCGTTCCATTAATCGGCCTCTACTAAAGCATATGCCACGCACCCATTTTAGCCTAATATATCCGCCTCTAAAAGTTACAGTATAAATTCAACTGCCACCTTTAACGCACACTATAATCAAATAGCTAAAATCAAACAACTAAAGATTACAATAAAGACTTAGAGCATCTCCAACGGTGAAGCAATTCAACTTCTGAATGTTGAATTGGACCAGAAATCGCACCCAACAAATGTTCCAACATTGAATATTCAGCAAGATATTACGGGGTCAATTCAGAAGTCTGAATTGGCCCGCGAGCCAATTTTATCGGCTCGCAACAGTTTCTCAGTGGAAAAAAAGGCGCACGCCAATAAAATCGACTCGTGACGCAATAAAAAAATTGAAAATTGTTGTAGTTCTTGCGCGCCGATAAAATCGGCTCCTCACCGTTGGGGAAAATTCATCTTTTTCCCCGTAATCTTACCTACCATAATATTCCAGCCTTGAATTCTGTTGGAGATGATCTTTTATACTGGCAACAGACTATGCTACATCATATTATTATTCATCCAGTTCAAAATAATTAATATGTTGTTGGATGTACCATAACGAACAAAATAATGCAGAATAACAGTATTGAAAAGTACAACTAACATATAAAAATATGCTATACATTTTCATCTGGAAAAGCATAATAGAAAATTTACATTTCCGGTTGATAAATGAAATCGAACCAAAAATAAATTCTCTTTACAGCAATAGGCTTTAACTTAACATAATCAGATAAGCTCCCTTCCCAGTCATGTCTTTCATTGTGCGTACAAGTTTCTGGTTTTGTTCATTTCATACCACACTTCTTCATACACGCTTCCTCTCAAACTCCTCCATCTCTCATCAGCATAAACCCACGACCAACAACAAGCAACCACCTTCCTAGAACTGCTCTTTTCAACAATTTCAGAAACTCCCCAAATTGCCAACAAACCTCATTGCCAACTAGCTGGCATCAGCCTGACCGTCTCCAACAAACACCAGAACACAGTCACGCACTCCAACAAACCGTGACCTGCCTCCCTGCCTTAACCACAATCACAAGGCTCACCTGAAATACAGATGTACCATCTCGTCTCCAGCCAAACACCAAACTATCTTCCTCCACCTCTTCTAACCATCTCCAGTCAGAACCAAGCCTCACCCTAATGCTTGAGTCATCACCGCGACCATCAAATCTTGCACGTCTTTCCACCGCGACCTCATCAACACTAACCCGCGACCTTCAAACAATATTCAGATTGAACTTTTTGGATTGACTGAATTTTTCAGTGTGTGTTTTCGAGCGTGTTTCAATCGTGAGTGCTTTGGTTCGTGTGCATCATACACTTCCACTCCAATGCTATGCTTCTTTGGTCTTTATTTCTTTTATCGTCGATAGCATATTGGTCACACTTTCAACCATCAATCTAAAGTTGTCGCTTTACTTAAACTTGCTCCTAATCTCACCTGCAATCCATCAATCTAAAGTTCATCTCCACCTTTATATAGTAAAGGAAAAATAAGGGTGAAAAAGGATAACTTACTTTGAAACTCTTGGATACAACTGCACTTTTGTAATATATTTTTCTCGCTGTAGTAAGCGGTCATATTACCAGTTGTCTTCCCAAGCTTCAAGTGCCCAATTCAAATTGTAGCAACCTTGACAAACACATTGGCTTCTTAGAATATCAACCATGCTAGAATGAACCCCAGCCATTAAGTTATCACCTGCAATTGTTCAGAGAAGTAATATATGGATTATAAGTCACGTGATAGTACGGAATTTCACATTATACTCAATTTTCTACATTGTGATCTCATGATTTAAGCCTTGTGAACTAGCCAATTTAAACCTTAAACACAAATAAACTAGAATCAATTAATGAAAACATGGCAACAAATTAAGATATAAAGTAATTACATTGACATAAAAATGAACTTGGTCAAAATATATGATCAATGAAATGGAGTGCTTACTGTGACAAAGCAATCGTAGAAGCGAAGCCTAAGTAGTGGACTTGCAATATTTGAGGCGATGGACATGGCCATCACTTCATCAGAATTATGCACTGTTAGAATGTATGTGAAACACTAACTCCATATGTATTTACTTATTTTCATAAAAATATGGAAGCTTCATTGGTGGAGCATATAAGAAGCTACATGTTAAATTTCGCCTAGCTTAAATAACTAAAACAAAGGATGAAGTTCAAAAATATTAATATTACTCGAAATTTACCTACTGAGTGCTACTTGGTAAACGAATGATTGGGGAAGAGGGAAAAAATAATCTTGCTCAGTGTAGTAGTAAACAATCCACTACAGTAGTAAAGGCCTAAAGGGCATGAATAATTAGAACAACGCTCGATAATTCAATAGGCGATGAGTACATAAGCTCCTTTGACTTGAGTTACCAACCATTGCCGCCATTCTGTGATTTGCTCTGTAGTTCTCTTATGCTAACATGTCGCAAAATGCCTTGTGGGTTATGAAGCTATCCTTTGTTAGGCACAACAGAGTAATATGTGGAGAGATAGATAAAAGATTGAATTTGATTTAATACTTTTTTCATTCCCACAGTAAAAGAGATACAATTGTCTTATATAATGAAATACATTATCTAGAGTATTCCTGACAATACCTTATCTAGAATACTCTAATATGTCATATATAGGAATTATTTATTCTTAAATTATTCCTTACATTAATAGCAAGGTAAATTTGTAAATATAATTAATTGTTGCATAATAAAAAAATTACAAATTAACTTTTAACACTCCTCCTTAATTTGTAATTTTTAATTGCTTCTTGAACTTTTCAAACTTCTCCAATGTGACTGCTTTAGTAAGGAAATCCGCTGGCTGGTCTTTTGTGCTGATGAAGTCCATGACAATCTCCTCCTTGCTAATCAATTCTCGGATAAAATGATAACGTATCTCAATATGCTTTGTGCGAGCATGAAACACTGGATTTTTTGTCATTGCCACAGCCGACATATTGTCATAGTAGATTTTTGTTGGCTTGTCTTGAGTTTGCTTCATATCATTTAGAATTCTCCGCAGCCACACCGCTTCACAGGCTGCCTCTGTAGCTTCCATGTACTCGGCTTCAGCTGAAGAAAAAGCTACGGTCTTTTGCTTCCTTGAACTCCATGATATTACGTTGGAACCGAGACAAAATACATAGCCTGATGTGCTCTTCCGATCATCCAATGCTCCTACCCAATCACTATCAGTGAAACGGACTAACTTGCATTCGTCCTCTTTGACATATTGAAGTCCACATTCTTTTGTTCCTTTCAGATATCGTAAAATTCTTTTTGCTGCAATCAAGTGATTGTTACTTGGATTTTGCATGAATCTTGAAAGTATACTTACCGCATGACAAATATCAGGCCTTGTATGAGTGAGAAAAATTAGCGAACCAACCAAGCTTCTAAATATCTTTCCATCCGCCTTCTTTGCGCCATCTTCTTGCTTTAATTTTTCATTTAGCATCATTGGTGTGTTAACTGGTTTGCAATCTGTCATGTGAAATTTTTTGAGAATGTCTTCAATGTATTTATCTTGTGAAATGAAGATTTTGCCCCTTGCTTGTTTGACTTGCATGCCTAGAAAATACTTCATCAGACCGAGGTCCGTCATCTCAAAGTCCGTCACCATTCTTTCCTTAAATTCCCTAACAAGATTGTTGTTTGTACCGAAATAGATTAGATCGTCAACATATAGACATACAACTAGAAATTCTTCTCTTTGATTTTCACATAAAGGGCAGGTTCGTTCTTGCTTCTTTGGAACCCATTTTGAATGAAGTAGTTATCAATCTTGCAATTCTATGCTCGGGGTGCCTGCTTCAGCCCATACAGCGCCTTTTTAAGCTTATAGACTTTATTTTCTTTTCCTATTATCACAAAGCCTTCTGGCTGCTCAACATATACCTCTTCCTTTAGCTCGCCATTAAGAAAACCAGACTTCACATCGAGTTTGAAAACTTTAAGCTCTAATTGCGCTGCCACTGCAAGAGCTGTTCTAATGGTTTCCATTCGAACTACTGGAGCAAATGTCTCATTAAAGTCAATTCCGGGCTGCTGCGAATATCCCTTTGCAACCAGCCGTGCTTTGTGTCTTGTTATAGAACTATCTTCGCCATATTTTGTCTTATAAACCCATTTCAGGCCAATAACTTCTTTATCTTTTGGCAAGTCAACTAACTGCCATGTTTTATTTTTCTCAATGGTTGTTATTTCTTCTTTATCTTCTTTGCTTGCATCTTCAAATAACTGCGGTTCACAAGAAAAAAGAACAACATTGCTTGAGTCATAAATATCTTGTAAAGAACGCACCTTTCGAATAGTAGAGTCCAAGTCTTCATATTCATTTTCATCATTTGAGCCGTAACAAGGAGCATTATCTACATGGATACTTTGCTGAGAACCGTCAGGTTGTGAGCCATTATTTTGAGATCTTTTAGGCTCCATAGAATTTGATTTTTGGTAGCCATCATGATCCCACTGCCATGCTGCCATTTCATCAAAGACAACATCTCTTGAGATAATGAGTTGATCATTTTTGGGATTTAATAGCCGATATCCCTTCGACTCTTCGCTGTAACCAACAAAGACACATTTCTCTCCTTTCTTCTCAAATTTATCTTTGTTTGGGCTCTGGTTCAATGCATATGCTAGACTTCCAAATACTTTCATGTGATCTACTTTGGGCTTTCTTTTATGCCAGGCTTCAAATGGTGTCATATTTCTAACAGCTTTAGTTGGCGAACGATTCAATATATAGATAGCCGTGTTGACAGCTTCAGCCCATAACTTCTTTGGCATGGATTTTCCTTCTAGCATACTTCAAGCCATTTCAACAATTGTTCGATTTTTCCTTTCTGCGACGCCGTTTTGCTGCGGTGTATATCGCACAGTAAGCTGCCTTGCAATCCCTTCTTTCTTGCAATGATTCATGAACTCGCTGTAAATAAACTCTCCTCCACGATCAGTTCGAAGAGTTTTTATTAAGTGTCCACCTTGGCGTTCTACTAGAGCTTTAAACTGTAGGAAACTCGAGAAAGCTTCTGATTTTTCGCTTAAAAAATAAATCCACATCATACGAGTGTGATCATCAACAAAAAGAATGAAATATCTCTTGTTATTTAGTGAAAGAGTCCTTGTAGGACCAAAAATATCGGCATGTATCAACTCCAAAGGAGCTTTTGCTCGCCATGAAGTTTTCGGAAAAGGAAATCTATGCATTTTGCCAAAAATACAACCTTCACACACCTTATTTTCTTTCATGATGATAGGAAGTCCAATGACTATATTCTTTGATTTCAGCAAATGCAACCCCTTGTTGCTTAAGTGGCCATATCTCAAATGCCATAAATGAGACACATTAGAATTTTCAGATTTGAATGCACAATTCTCATTTAGAGACATAAATAGGCGGAAAATTTTATTTGGAGCCATGTCAATATTTGCCACTATTAAATTACTTTTCTTATCAATGATCTTGCAAGAATTATCATCAAAATTCACCGCATAACCTTTTTGAACAAGTTGTCCAACACTTAAGAGATTTTGAGCTAAATTTGGCACATAAAGCACATCATGAATAAATTTCTTACCTTTTTTAGTGTGGACTGCAATGGTCCCCTTTCCTTCAACTTTTTGCGACTTTCCATCTCCAAGATTTATCTCTGATGAAAAACTTGCATCAAGTTCTACAAAAATGTCTTTGTTGTCGGTCATGTGGTTGCTACAACCACTGTCAATATACCAAGCATCTTGTGATTCATTTTCAGCGGATAAACAAGAGTAGAAAGCCCACTCTTCATTTTCTTCACTTGTAAAATTTGCTTTGTCCTTCTCTTTTTTATTTTGATACCAACAATATCTTTGGGAATGATTAGGAATTCGACATCTCGTGCATTTGAAGTGACAATTTTCAGAATTATGATTTGAATTATTGCAAATAATGCAATAAGTGGCAGAATTACCTTGCATTTTCTGCTGTTCTCTTCTTTGTTCTCCTTTGCCTTGATAATTTCTTTCGTTGCCCTTTCTTTGATTTTGATTTTGCTTCTGAAATAAGCCCTTCTTTGAGTTGTAATAACTTCATTTCTTTTCTGAAAAAATGAGACTGGATTGGAATGCTTGCTCCAATGAATTTGCTGATGTTCTATTAATTCTTTGTTCATGAGCTTGAAGTGAACTCATTAGCTCATGTGTTGACATCTTGCCAAGGTCCTTTGATTCCCCTATTGCAGCGACGCAATGATCGAACTTTGGAGGAAGACATCTTAATATCTTCTTTACCACCTTCTTTTCTTGAATGTTATCTCCAAGGCATTGAATTTGATTTACAATTTTAGAGACTCTGGAGAAGAAATCTCTGATATTTTCAGATTCCTTCATTTGCAGGTTGTCAAAATCTCTCCATAAAGATTGAAGTTTAATGGAGATAACTTTTTTATTGCCTCAAAATTCTTTTTGCAAAACTTCCCATGCATCCTTTGCTTTTCTTTTATTGAAAATTCTTGGATAGATTGATTTACTCACTCCTTGTTTGATATACCTAAGTGCAGTAGCATCTTTCTTTTGATTTTCTTTGTACAACTTCTCTTGTGCAGCCGTCCATCTTGTGGAATCTCCATCTTCAGGTGGCTTCGGATAATCTTTTTCGATGACATCCCATAAATCATGAGAGATGAAGAAGTCCATTATCTCACTGCTACAATAGTCATAATGCCCGCCTTCGAATATTGGCACTTCACTTGGAGAGTACTTGAACATTATAGGGACTACTGCCATTGTTTTTGAGTGACTGATTAATGAAGTTGACAAGGCTCTGATACCAAATTTGTTAGGCACAGCAGAGTAATATGTGGAGAGATAGATAAAAGATTGAATTTGATTTAATACTTTTTTCCTTCCCACAGTAAAAGAGATACAATTGTCTTATATAATGAAATTCATTCTCTTGAGTATTCCTGACAATACCTTATCTAGAATACTCTGATATGTCATATATATGAATTATTTATTCTTAAATTATTCCTTACATTAATAGCAAGGTAAATTTGTAAATGCAATTAATTGTTGCCTAGTAACAAAATTACAAATTAACTTTTAACATCCTTCCCACATTATTTTGCAGTATGAGGTTAAAGTGTTAAAAAAATTTGCCTGAACTGAAGTAAAGAGGCAAAAAAAGCCTGTCGGATGGCACTAGTGCTTTTTTTTGTGAAAAACATCTAAGCCTCTTTTTGCATACTTTATATATCTTGAAAATCGTATATTTCCTCAAGAAGAACTGGATTGTATGTTAAAATAAATGTAATCAAGGACATATACTACAGTTATTTGTAAACGAATTGCAGGCTTATCAGATACATATAGCACGTGTTATTTATTGGATTAACTCTTATCTTGGGTAGCTAGTTCGAAAAATGATCTGAACATGAAGCTGCTAATATACGTAAATATCGTTTATGCTCGTGACAATATACTTTTGACTTACTGATACCATGTACAATAAAGTAGCAACCAGTTTAGGTTCTGATTTCAAATAGTGACAATCTAGCACGCTTTAACTAAGGTCTTTGTATCAAGGCAGAGTTGAACCATTTTTGTTACAGTTAAGGTATTTTCTATTAGGATCAAACCGATTTAGTCTGTGGCCATTAAGTATTATCACAAATAAGAAAAAAATATATTGCTATAGTTGATCAAAAAAGCAATACCTTGAGAAAATAGTTCCACAATCACATCTATACTCTTTAGTCCCACACATCTTGGCATGATCATCCTTCCAATCTGACTGAACTGCGTACCTGTTGGAGCATTTATCGCATTTCCACTTCTTCTCTACATGCTTGCGCGAGTAATGCTTCTTAATTCTAGTCAAGTCTCGTAATGCTCAACTTGGATCATGATGAGTGCAAGTTAACTCGGGGCAAACGTACACTCTTTTCTTCACATCGATGGTAGTCCTTTGTTTTAATTTCCACGTCAAGTTGTGTGTTCTCCTATGAAGTTAAAGATTTTGGTCTCATTGGAAACCTTTGTGACACACTTCATAGATGTATCGATTTGTTGCCAATAGCGTTTTTGGTGAGAGAGCTACTACTTCTGCATCTGGATATGAAGATTTTACAAAAATGCTATAAAATTTGAAGATTCATATTTGCCAATATTGCACAATTTGCATATGAACGTCTAGTCTCAGAGTTCGATTCATATACCTTGGATAAGTGCTTTTTTAATTCAATTCTTTGGATGTTATAAAATAAATCACCGACCTATAACACGAATTTATGTTTCTCTAAAATATGTTTAATGTTTTTTTGAATTAATGCTAGAAGGAAAAGACCTGAGACTTAATGATACCAAATTTGTTAGTAATCATTTTTACTTTTAATCACATAACCATATAGCTGTACACTGTTTTACCTAAAGTAGTTTAATCAGATAAAAAGAAGGCAACGAACCTGGATTTCCAGGAAGACTTCTTCTCTTCTTTGTCACAGGAGCAATACTGTCAGCTTTAGTTGGTAAAGTAATGCAACTCCATACAAGTGTTTGCATATGAGAATTGTTGTTAGAGTCTTCTTTGTTGGGTAAATTTTAAATGCATTATTAATGGAGAATAATAAAATGAAGGGACAAGTGTCTTTATAGGTGAAAAGGTAAGAGAAGTTAATGGTCTTTATGTTCATTGATTAAGGGATGTGTCTTTAGAGTCAAGAGTCATGTTCGTTCGTTAAGTGTTGTCTGTTTTTTTAAGAGTCATGTTAATTAATGTTGTCTTTTGAGAAGTCATGTAAATCACTATATATATGAGTGGTCATTTAGTTGTTAGAGATGAAGCACCCAAGTAAGAGTGTTGCAAGGGAAGTAAAAGTAAGCAAATTATGAAAAAGTGTTCTTCCTCAAACAAAATATAAAATTTCCTCCTCCTTTCATTTTATCAAATTGGTATCAGAGCTTCCGTTTCTTCAAATTGGTATCGGAGCTAGGTTGAAACTATGGTATTTTTATTCTTCACATCGTTCGTTCTCATAAAAGAAAACTTCGAAAAGTGGAGTAGTAGAAAGAAGAGTTAATCTCCAAAGGACTATGGGAGATTGTTGAGAATGGCTACGAATGGCCAAAAGACGTTAAAAGCATGACGGAGAAAGAGAGTGAGGCATTCACAAGCTTGAGAAGGAAAGATCTTCAAGCTTTTATGGTGCTGAGTGAGAACATTGATAAAGAAGCATGGTGTCATATTAATGGAGAAAAAAGGGCAAAAGATTCGTGGAATTTGCTGAAAGAGATTTATGCAAAGGATTATAAAGAAGAAGATGAAGAGGAAGTTGATGAAGATAATGAAGAGGAGATCGAAAGATTCAAAGCGATGCTGATGGGAAAGAAAGTTGCAAAAGAAAAAGAAGACGATGAAGAGAAAGAAGAATTTGATAAAATGAAAGGAGGAGGAAATTTTGTATTTTGTTTGAGGAAGAACACTTTTTCATAATTTGCTTACTTTTACTTCCCTTGCAACACTCTTACTTGGGTGCTTCATCTCTTACAACTAAATTACTACTCATATATATAGTGATTTACATGACTTCTCAAAAGACAACATTAATTAACATGACTCTTAAAACAACCAGACAACACTTAACGAACGAACATGACTCTTGACTCTAAAGACACATCCCTTAATCAATGAACATAAAGACCATTAACTTCTCTTACCTTTTCACCTATAAAGACACTTGTCCCTTCATTTTATTATTCTCCATTAATAATGCATTTAAAATTTACCCAACAAAACTCCCCCGTAAACATAAATGCTTTATTAGTGGAAAATGAAAAAGGTGAATGGTTATGTCTTTTAAGTGAAGTATCATGTCCTTTGAAGTGAAGAGTCATGTCGGTTGAATGAAAAGTCGTGTCTGTTTGTGAAGAGTTATGTCTGTTCGTCAAGTGTCATGTCCATTAGTCAAGAGTTGTGTCTGTTCGTGAAAGGTCGTGTCGATTGATGAAAAGGTGTCTATTGGAGTTAAAAGGTCATGTTGACCACTATATAAATAGGGGTGGTCATTTGGTATGTGAAGTGAGTAAGAGAGGATAAGAAAAAAGAAAATGTTGTAAGTGTTGTAATGGAAAGTTAAGAAAAAAAAAGTAAAGATATTTGCGTATCTAATTCCTCCTCGAAAGAAAATTCCTCTTCTAAAATATTAGATTGGTATTAGAGCTTCCGTTTCTTCAAATTGGTATTGGAGCTAGGTTGAAACTATGGTATTTTTATTCTTCACATCGTTCGTTCTCATAAAAGAAAACTTCGAAAAGTGGAGTAGTAGAAAGAAAGAAGAGTTAATCTCCAAAGGACTATGGGAGATTGTTGAGAATGGCTACGAATGGCCAAAAGACATTAAAAATATGACGGAGAAAGAGAGTGAGGCATTCACAAGCTTGAGAAGGAAAGATCTTCAAGCTTTTATGGTGCTGAGTGAGAACGTTGATAAAGAAGCATGGTGTCATATTAATGGAGAAAAAACGGCAAAAGATTCGTGGAATTTGCTGAAAGAGATTTATGCAAAGGATTACAAAGGAGAAGATGAAGAGGAAGTTGATGAAGAGGAGATCGAAAGATTCAAAGCGACGCTGATGGGAAAGAAAGTTACAAAAGGAAAAGAAGACGAAGAGGAGGTCGAAAAAGCTAAAAAGGAGCTGATAAGAAAGAAAGCTGACAATGGAAAAGAGGACGAAATTGAAGAGGACAACAGTGAAACACATAAGGTTGAGGAGAGCGATGCTGAAGCTGAAATGTTGGGAGTAAAAGGTGAGAAAAAGTACGATGAAAAAGAGAAAGCTATAAAAGCTAAAATTGTGATTCCAGAATCCAAAGAAGGTGATAACGAGGAGCATGTTGCAATGCTCAACAAAGGTCAAAAAGATTATGAACAGAACGAGGCAAGATTTCGAGCTCATCACAAAGAAGAGATGCAGCGATTGGAGCTTCATGCTGAAAATGAGATGAGAGAAAAAACTTCATTGTTGAGGAGAAAGCATGAGATTCAAATCAAATCTTTGAAACTGCAATATGATGATGATTGTAAAAGGTTGCAAGAGGAGCTAGAACTTCAGAAATCGAAGGAAGAGAAGCAACGAGCATTGGTGGTTGGTGTGAAATATAGAATAGAATTTGAGGAGAGACCGAAATTTATGCTAAAAGAAGTGGATGATTCAGATGAGGAAGTGGTATTGTTCATTGATGAGATACATTTGGTGCTTGGAGCAGGAAGGACTGAGGGAAGAATGGACGCTGTCAATTGGTTCAAAACAATGTTGGCTAGCTGGCAGTTGGGGTGCACTGGTGTAACTACAATGGAAGAGAACAGGGAGTATGTTGAAAAGGATGCTGCTAAGGAGGAAACGCCTCCGTATGCTAATTTGGTCGATGACGTATACAAACCCCCTTGGAGGAATGAAGCATTTAAGTTTACGGGGGAGTTTTGTTGGGTAAATTTTAAATGCATTATTAATGGAGAATAATAAAATGAAGGGACAAGTGTCTTTATAGGTGAAAAGGTAAGAGAAGTTAATGGTCTTTATGTTCATTGATTAAGGGATGTGTCTTTAGAGTCAAGAGTCATGTTCGTTCGTTAAGTGTTGTCTGTTTGTTTTAAGAGTCATGTTAATTAATGTTGTCTTTTGAGAAGTCATGTAAATCACTATATATATGAGTGGTCATTTAGTTGTAAGAGATGAAGCACCCAAGTAAGAGTGTCGCAAGGGAAGTAAAAGTAAGCAAATTATGAAAAAGTGTTCTTCCTCAAACAAAATATAAAATTTCCTCCTCCTTTCATTTTATCATTCTTCGGATGTGTTTGACATGTTAGCTTATGTTTGAAATTCTCTCTATGTTGGAGAAGCAGAAGACTACTACTGTATATATACAGAGAATACACCATAAGAGCATCTCCAACTTTTCCGGAGTGTGGATTTTCGTATTTCGATTATCCACACTCCGGAAATTGGGGAATCACAACAGTTTTTAGGTCCAGGCGGTTGTTCAACAACCGCGTGTGACTACGCGATTGTTCAACAAACGCATGGCTTTTTAAAAAACGGCTCGTCAAGAAAAAAGCGCGTGTTTGTTGAATAACCACGTAGAGCCTACGTGGTTGTTCAACAACCGCTTGAATATTTCCGCCTATATCAGGCGGAAATGCTCATTTTTCAATTCATAAAAAAAATTAATTTCCCTCCTTTTAATTTTTTTATTAATATCTGTGACGAAATGCCGTCACATAAAGTTAAGTCTGGTAGACGGGTCAGCCAACCTCCGACAGATCCTAATGTCGGACTAGTACATGCCGTACCAGATGCCACCGTGACTGCTGCGAGCCTTAGAGTATTGCACGATTTGCCTGCGACATTTACACATTGAGTGTCTGTTGCTGTTGCGACACCTCAGGTATAATTTTATAACTTTGTTACATATAACCTTTTTACTATTCACGAATGTTGTTTAATGTTACATGTTTACAACAAATTTACATCTGTTTAGGTTCGACATACTGCTATGCGAGGTAGTTGGTCACGTTGTACGACACTTTTTGAGCAGTTACCCAAGCCTATATCACTTATACTCCGTGATACACCATTTGGTGACTTTTTAGATTTACCTAGGTTTGCTCATGTTGACCGATGCCTTGTAGTGGCTATTAGTGAGCGATGGTGGCCTACTACACACACATTTCACTTTGTTGATTTTGAGTTAGGGCTTACTCCTTTGGATTTTTACGTCCTCACGGGCATCGAGATTGGTCATCCTGGTCGTCACCCCATTCCCTTTGATGTATCATTTGAGGAGTTTGATAGTTCTTCAGAGCAGTTACCGGGTTTAGATCCTCATGCCGTTTCTTCAGGAGCCGTTAGCCTACCTACTCTGTATGCCTATGTCACTACACATCGGACCATTGTGGCTATGCACACCCCCGTTATTAGGGCCTTTCTATTATACGTATTTGGTTCCGCCTTTTATAGCAACAACAGGGGGACTATTAGACTTGGTTTTTTGGCTAGCCTTGTAGACATAGAGCAGTTGCATTCGTTCGATTGGGCTATAGCGATATTAGGCTATTTGTATGTAGCTTTGGATCTCTACGTCGTACAGCACTGCAAGCAGCTGTACGGTTTTTGGCATATTCTCCCATTTTGGTATTTCGAGTACATGGCGAACATGCACCCCCGACTTATTGATGAGGCCATCAGTACACCGTACATATACTTTCCGAGATTACGACGATGGGGTCCTGGTACGCATCTTGCTCTTTCTGCACAGGGTGTGCATAACGAGCTTATGGAGGCGCGCACGCAGATTGATATGAGGGAGCAAGATGGCATTACTCGACGTCTATGGCAGACGTACATAGATTTTCTGGCTCCTCAGGATGAGCACCCGCTCATTTTTAGTTCTAGTCTTTCGAGACGTAGGGTATGCTTCCAGGTGCCTACATGCCCTTTCATTTGGTATTTGGGGCAGCGTGTTGGCTATAGCTATACGGGTTAGAGCGCATTCCTTCCGATCCACTCCCATGGGATCAGATGTTCGGGGATATACAGGTAGGATCAGCATATATTGAGGGTGTGAGGGCTGCAGGCTGGGTGGACGGTGAGCCTTTTACAGTGCCCAGAGATTTTGATACCTATTGGGCTCGAGTTGCGCCACGCGCTTATGCTTTACCAGACTATATTCGGGGTTTGAATTCCGACCATATCGGGCCATCTTCAGTAGCAGGCAGATTCCCGGTGCATCCCCCTACCTTTGCGCCTGTATCGTCTCAATTCACGCAGAGTGGTGCTTTGGACCCTCCGTCACACATTTTTAGGGCGTATGATGTACAGGATCAGATTATAGAGATTCCGTTGCAGTATCCACCTGTTGACCCTCCCAGAGTACCATCAGCCGGTTTGTATCATTCACATCAGGTATGTAAGAGTAATACAATACTCGTTATACATGTACGATTTCATTATAAAAACTTCATTTGTGTAACACAAGTTGTCTCATTAACAGTACTCGCTATACATGGACCATGATAGACGTATATTGGCTGCTTTTGAGCGTATGACGTTGGAGTACACACAGTTGATGTACCAGAGTTTACACGGAGCTTTGGCACACCAGCAGTCTCATTACGAGGCCCAGATTGCTTCCCTACAGACTCAGTTACAGCAGCAGGGTTCTGGTGATGGAGCACATATGGATGATTATTTGGATGACGTTCATGATGACGTTAGTGATGACAGTTCCGATGGGGCAGGTAGCACTTCTATATATATTGACTGATGGTTCATGCAGCGTCATGGTTGTATGTTTTTGTTATGACTGACAGGTTTTATATTGCATGTGTTGTTGATGATGACATTATTGTGTGTTTTTTTATGACTGACGGTATGTTGATGATGACATTGTTGTATGTTATTGTATTTTATGTCCTGTGATTTAAAATGGTGTTTGAAATGTAGTTTGAATTTTAAAAAGGAGTTTGAAATGGTGTTCGAAATGGATTTTGAATTTTAAAAAGGAGTTTGAAAAGGA
Source organism: Allium sativum (assembly GCA_030737875.1). NCBI lineage: Eukaryota > Viridiplantae > Streptophyta > Magnoliopsida > Asparagales > Amaryllidaceae > Allium > Allium sativum. Next base: position 416,250 of record JASFAX010000079.1, read on the forward strand.
TTTTGAATTGGATTTAGAATTTTAAAAAGGAGTTTAAAATGGATTTTGAATTGGAGTTTGAATTTTAAAAAGGAGTTTAGAAAGGATTTTGAATTTTAAAAAGGAGTTTGAAATGGAGTTTGAATTTTAAAAAGGAGTTTGAAAAGGATTTAGAATTTTAAAAAGGAGTTTGAAATGGAGTTTGAAAAGGAGTTTGAATTTTAAAAAGGAGTTTAAAAAGGATTTTGAAAAGGAGTTTGAATTTTAAAAAGGAGTTTGAAAAGGAGTTTGAATTTTAAAAAGGATTTTGAAAAGGAGTTTGAAAAGGAGTTTGAATTTTAAAAAGGATTTTGAAAAGGAGTTTGAAATGGAGTTTGAAAGGGAGTTTAAATTTTAAAAAGGAGTTTGAAAAGGAGTTTGAAATGGAGTTTGAAAGGGAGTTTGAATTTTAAAAATGAGTTTGAAATGGAGCTTGAATTAAAAAAGGGAGTTTGGTATGATTTATTTTAATTAAAAATGGATTTTGGTATAACTTATTTTAATTTAAAATGGAGTTTAAAATGAGGCGGTAGTTTGAAAATTACATTTTAAATTTCAATTGAATGTGTAGGATTCAATATAATTCGGATTTCAGTAAAACAAAAAACATTTGAATCTGTTTAATTATATCTTTCCAACGAATGTGAAAAATTCAGATTTCATAATTTAAATTGATAGTTATGTACAGTTTAAAATTTAAAAAGGTCGTTATGGAATTTCAAACTCCATTTTAAAATTCAAACGCCATTTCAAATTGGAATTTTAAATTTCAAACACCATTTTCAAACGTCGTTTTAGAACGCCATTTTAAATTTCAAACGGCATTTTAAATTTTAAATTGGAATTTTAAATTTTAAATAGGAATTTTAAATTGGAATTTTAAATTTTAAATTTTAAATTGGAATTTTAAATTTTAAATTTTAAATTGGAATTTTAAATTTCAAACGCTATTTTCAAACGCCATTTTCAAACGCCATTATCAGTACGCCATTTTCAAATGCCATTTTAAATTTCAAACACCATTTCATAATTTCAAACTCCATCACATAAACAAAATGCAGCTTACACCAAACTAGATTTCAAACTCCATTCCTTCGCTACATAAACAAAATGCAAACTTACACCAAACTGGCGCATACAAAGCCAACTAAAGTTTACATCCAAGTTATCTACATTCACGCACCTCCTTCTCTTCTTCGCCTCATTATCTCAAATTTCCGATACTCCGTATACTCGTGTTACACGTCATCCGTCTGCGAAATATCCATAAACATGACAGCATCTTCCTCCTTTCGTCATTTTGTCTCAACAAGTTGATGAATTGCGTCAAGCCTTTCTTGGTGTTGAATGATTCTGCTCTAGTGTGCTCATATACACATCGTTAGACTCCTTTAAAAGTTTTCTGATTTCGCCTTCATTCGCTCCTGCCACTTGTTTTTCCTTTGCCGCCTTGGATCCTTCGGGCCTATCATATTGGTCAACAGTAAGGTGATCATCTTCTTCTAAACCCATAGTTGCACTGTCCTGCGAATCTCTCGGACTGCAACTATCTCCAAATCTTGTATCTTTCGCACGACTACCGCTTGATTGGACGTCTTGGACTGTTTTTTGAAGTGAAGATTTCCATTTCACATGATTAACCAGTAGGTCATACACATGCATGAACTGATAGAAATGAGGTCCTTGTTTACTATCTGGTTTATATATTTGTTTGAATAACTTATTTGTGGACAGTCTCTGCATCAATAATATGAAGCTTTTACTACAACGCTAAAATGTAAAGTACAAAAAAAAAATTTAATACACAATTTTACCATATGAGTGTCACTTCCAAATCCGCTTGGGTTACTCTGCTTCATCTTGAACATTTGCGAATTAAAGCATTGCGTTTGATGATTAATCTTACAATAACGTCCTTTGGTGGAAGCTACACTTCTATTCCGATCCATGTTCTTCTTGTTGTATGCATTAGTGATTCTACCCCTAAAATGTTTCCCCACTTTGATCAGCACCACGGACAGGATCTAGCGAAATGAACAGTAGGTGTAGCAAAGATCATAGTCTTCATTAGCACTCCAACTTGAAGTAGTTAGCATTCCACCAAACGGTTGGTCTAGATCTTGTAAATCAAAAGTTTCAAAGCTCATTCTTGCGGCATCGACATCAAAATCAGTAATCATTTTTTTAAATAGAAGTGGTTGAAGATGAGTTGATGTGGAAGAAGATAGGGTAGAAGATGAGTTGGTGTGGATGAAAATAGAGGGGTTGTGTATTTCTAAGGTTAAAAATATAACCGTTACCAAATTGAGATGTTGGAAACGCTCTACGTGGCTATTCGACAAGCGCGTAGTGAATAAATCCGTTGTGCTTTACGCGCTTGTTGAACAAGCGCTTAGGTCTGCGCGATGGTTCAACAATCGCGTAACAAGTTTGGGGATTCCGGAACTATTCTCCTCGATTTCAGATCAGAGAGACATTTCCAACCACTGTTGGAGGCAAAAACGGGTGCGGATTTCATAAATTCTGATTTCTAAGCATTTGTTGGAGATGCCCTAAGGGGTGGAGAAACAACCAACAATGTAATTATTTTAAATTGTGTAAAAATGCATCAGCAGTCCTTAAATGATATATAAATGGGTAGAATTTGGTGTCCTAAGCATAACTAGGACTGCACATTTGTTTATCTGAGTTGTTATTTGTTTCTTTTTGATTGAAACATGGAATGGAAATAGCAGAATCAAGAAAAGAAGTTCTTAACATATGCCCATGGATTTGGTATTTTTAGTCAGTAGCCATTAAGATTGTAGGATATAGCTTCAACCGACTAAGATACACTCTCATAGTTTAGTAAGAATATACTATTTGTTATCAGAAGTTGGTACTTACAAAGAACATGGATGGAAAAAGTGCATAAATATATCCTACACCATAAACAAGATTGCATTGTCTTGAAAAGTTAGAGATTGTTGCATCATAGTTTACAAGTCACCTCAAAGGCTCAAAAAGTCAAACCCATAGACTGAAGCTTTCACAGTTCACCAAAACTTTATAACTCAAACAGTTCTTAAATGTATTATGTTTATAGGACAAATAATACAATATCAATCATCAACATGCATTGTACATGTACATAATGTTATTCAATTGTGCACGTACATAATGTTATTCAACAGAGGAAAACCCTAACTTGAGTTACATCATACTATTGTTTTTGATACACTTCAAAGTCCAACTAAATTTTATGTGGTTTAGGAATATTCTAGCTAATGCATGTACTCTGACATATAAATAGTTGCATATATTATAAAGTAAATTTGTATGTGCCATAAAGAGATACAAGAGCATATTCCTGGTAACCAAAAATAAGAGAATTAAGAAGACTATTGTCGAGGGCAATAGCAGGAAGACAACCTGAAAGATTAGGCCATTAAGACAAACTAGGAACAATATTCATTCTACTAGTTAATATTTTAGCTTACCAACTAACCTTTCAAAAAATTAGAAGTTAAATATAGTACATATTGTGAAGTAATACATGCTACGAGACATGTATAGAAAAATGTATCAACGTAACCATGCTTTACAATTTTTTGGGTAAAATTGGCAAATACATAGCCTATAGAATATACAAAACCTAAACCATCATATTTTGAGGTTTTATGCTTCACCTCTTCTCTACTGGCAGTAAGGCCAGCATGTTCCATATAAATATATGTGGTTGCATCATCTCAGCTTCCATAAATTAGTTAAATTTCAGCTTCATTGTTTTCTTGCTTTTACTTATCTTCGTTGTTTCCCTGCTTTTCCATACATGCACCCAATTACTCAAAAATAACAAGTTACATTATGTTTATGCGTCACTCAGTAACAATAACATGCAAGTTGCTCTTATCATAACATGCATAACGATGCATGCAACATCCTATAAATCTCATTATTTCTTTATCCTTTCAATATTTGATATACTCGTATCACAATAGCCATCACAAAAGGATATTTAAATGCCAGAGAGAAATCTTCTCCATTAAAGGTAGTTTGCAAAAATGATGTTAAACATGTAAGATTCTATCACTAAATAATGTCACTCATTGGTTTTATTCATGAAATTATTTTCCTCTCTACACATTGGTCCTGTCAGTTATAAAGTGTTCCATGTATTCACACTGCGCATGCTCATTTACATAAAGAAGGCTTGCTGGGTTTTTTTGCCGAAACAAAATAAATGAAAATGGCATTCAAAAAGGTATTTCAATGGTAAAGAAATGAACAAAAAGAGAAATAACGTTCGAAAAGTTCTGCAGCAAGGGAACATGGCAATTCACAGAAACATACATAACTTTCATCGAAGTGGCTCATCTCTCCTTCAGCTGCAGCACTCCTTCAGCTACAATATAGACTTTGACAACGTTCCAGATAGTAGGCTTACTGAATTAGAGTACAATATATTATTGACATCAAATATTTTTTGAGTTTGTGCAATATTCTAAAAAAACAATCAATAAAGGTATCTAACAGAAATACCTTATTTTATCACATCCATCTACTATGCTACAGGTTTTAATTAATAAGTTATACAATTTGTTAAGTCGACAATAATCCATAACAAATTTCATCGACTTTTTATTTTGTTTTTAGCTACCTAAGAGAAAAATAATTTAATTTATTTAAAAAAAATTATGCACTTTTTTAGACATTTCAACATACTACTTACGTGCAAGCAGTTTTGAGCTGAAATTCTTCTACATAAACTGAAGAAGAAAAAGACAATACTAATGACTAACAGCTAAAGCATTTTGTTAACCAGGAAGAAAAATATAAATATGACAATTGAATTATATGAAATTGGGCGTTTGGGATTGCTCCTAAATGTTTTCTTTTTCAGCTTCACAAAGAACTAGAATGAAAAAATACGAAGGGAAACAACATAGATAATAAAGCAAGCAGATCGAACTGGTCAAATAAACAGAAGATTAGAATCTAATTTGATTAGACAGTAGATTTTCCATTAAAAAAACTTTTGATTAGGGTTTCAAACAGTATTCAAAATAAGATTTGGTATTTATACTTACCAGGTCATTCGATTAAGATGGAGACTTTTCGATTGGATCCAGTAAGAGTCTTCATTAACTTGAATTTTTCTTTGAACTTTTTATTTTTTATTTTTTATGATAAATTAACTTGGCAGAAGACGAATTTGAGGAAAAACGAAAAACTATCTGAAGTCCGATGGTTTTTCTGGCGGGTATCTCAAATTTTAGTGCCAAGTGTCCCAAAAATTTAATGAACATTAGGGGCATTCATTTTTGTCCTCACAGGTATCATAGGGGGACCAATTTCAATTATGCCTTTAATTATCTACAGATGCATTTCTAATTGCCTCTATAGTTATTTATAAAGGCTAACATTAAATTTGCCCCAAATACAGTATATTAGAGGCTAAACGTTTCTTAAGCCTCTAATTTTGTGCCCCTAATTCTCTCAAAGTTGGAAGTGTATTAGAAAATATTGATATTTGATACTCTCTTTACCACTGTAATACATATTATGGTTCATCGGCCACAGTATTTGGGCCGTATGCTTTTCATTCAGCAACTTGTATTATAAATACTATATACCTCATTCGTTCCAAAATCCAAAGTTAATAAAATAGAGTTACAATTTTCTATTGTTTTGTATTCTCTTCCTTATACAAATCTGATTCAAGCAATTCAAAATACACAATTCAAGATATCGTAAACTCTAACACTACAATTTCTATACTCTTCAAATTGGTCGTTGATTGTGATACTAGTCTTTATGTAATTCTTTTTTTAATCAAACTTAGTGCAAAAGTTTATTAATTAAGAGCTTCATAAGGTTGTCGATCTGGAATGTTGAACTCTGTACTTGGAACAATCCACTATGGTGTATTATCTAAGGATTTCAATATACTTGAACAATAACCAATCATGAAACCCTAGATTTAAATAAGTGATTCATATTGATTTAATTGAAAAACAAAACAGGGACAGATAAATAGATTAGCGGAAGCATACCCGAATCCATAGTTAATCATTGTAGTACCTGAATCCATAATTGGTTGTTGCGGAGAAGATGAATTTGGTTCGATCTTCCAAATTGACACAAACTTTAGATCTGAAAGTAGCTCTTCGTAGGGAGAGGTTACAGAGTTGCTAAGGCTTGTGTAATTCGGGGACCATAACCCCTTATTTATAAAGTTGGCATTTTATAATTCATCCCTTCAACAAATTAAAAAAATTATCCGGTATATACACAGTAGACCCATGATAAGCTTTAAGCCTTTTAATTTTAATCTAAAAATTAGATCACTTTGATTTGGCTTTACACCAAAATAGCACAACACATTTTATTTTACATATGTGACTCAATTGTCGAAATATTCCAACAATCTCCCCCTGGGCCACATATGAAATAACCTTAAAATGTGTTCAACTTTATGAGCTCCAAAATTTGTTATTTATAACATATGGTGTATCTGAAACAATCTCGTCCATTACTTGTTTTGATAAAGGATCAAAGCAGTATTCATTCCATTATAGAAAATAAACCCATCAATGATCACATATATCAATACAATCAAATGACATAGATCAATCATGGATGCGTAGCATGGAAATTACATGAAATGTGATATATACATGTCTATTTCCAACTAGTCCTTCTTTAGTGAGATCAAAATGTTTAATATTATTTAAACAATCTGAGTGCAAAGAAAAATTCATTACTTTATTTTTTATCAGAAAAAGAACTTGATATACATGTATCTATAATTGAAACATAGAGTCATGAGTCATACGACAATACCAAATACAAACTCCTCCTGAACCGAAATATCCTTACATAAAAGTTACACCGATTGAGCTATATGCTCATGAAAGACCTTAGGTGATAAACTTTTGGTAAGCGGATCTGCCATAATGGGGTTTGTTTAAATATGCTATATGAATTACAATATATTTTGCACTCTTCTCTTATTGGAAAATAATATATTCTTTACTGTCATAATATTACTTGGTCTTTCAATTCTTTATCAATAACTGGAGTCTTGTGACAAAGTTTCATTAATATATTCCATATTTTGATGTCTTATAATTAACCAAAGATGATATTTGCAAAGTGTTGGAAGCTATAAGTGTTTAAATGACACTTTTCCTTATATATTTTCCCCATAAATTATATTACCATTACATAAAGTGGATCTTTTGTAGTAATGACATCCAGAATATTCATATTGTAATTCTTTAGGATCTCCAACCGATCCAATCTTTTATCTATGAGCATGTGATCTTTTATTTTATTCCTTAAAGACATCTCATAATCATTTTGACTACTAAATCAGCGATCCACTTTTCATACTAGCAAGGTATCTGCCAAATAATACATGCATATGCATATGTGTACATACATTAGTATGTATTAACTATATTTTTCGTCAACACCCGGAATGAGTAATATAGAACATGTATTAAGGAAAACTAATGCGGCCATGATCTAATATTATTGAAAGACAATCTGGGATCAGTGCTCTTTAGCTAAATCCACCTTTTCTTAAGTATCAAAATCTCTGTTCTGAAGATTAGTTATTCTTTCCTCAAGAGGCGAATATCACGCTTACAGGACTATGGAGTTTTGAAGTACCTTGAAGAAGGGATTATTTAGTTTGGCACAACCGAAGCTTGCGTAATTAGTTTCCCCCTAGATCATGGGTAAGATGATATACAATGTGAAAAGAGGAAAACATGCTAATGCTTCCTAATATTCGGATGATATGGGTACCGTGGTGCTTATTAACTCAAATGATCCCTCCACATCGAGCTAGCCCAGGCCTTGGTTGTGTCAGTGATCAAGTCATAAGCGTACAGTCAACCTCTTTTTCGGGGTTGAGTAGCATTAGATTCATTATGAGAGGGTTGATTCATGTTGGCAACCCTCGAAGTAAAAGGAGGAAGGCTTCGGGTTTCCACCACTACAACAAAAATACCATATTAAAACTTGCAACTTTTCATTTTCTTGGTTGTAATAGATGCCTATTACAAAATTCATGTTTATAATATCTATTTTTAATAACTAATTATATTAATATTTAATGATAAATAATAATTAATAATAAACTTAAGAATCAATAATATTTATTAATTATTATTAAATAACTAATAGTTAATAAATAGTAATTTATTTTTAATAGTTAATGTTAACTGCTTATTAATTAATAATTAGTAACATATATATATATATATATACACACACATTATATGCTTTTAGTAATTATTACTCGATTATGACTAAGTAGAATAACAAGTAAAAGTTGAATAATAACTATTATTAATAAGTAATATTTGATTTGGTAGTTACTATATTTCAACAGTTTTAATAAATATAATTTTGGCAACTTGTTTTTTTCATAGTTAACAACCGATAGACTTTTTTTTTATTTGCGAGATGATTGGATTTAATTCGACTTCTAATTTATAACAAATTAATTTTGGTTTTCGACTATGATAACTAATAAGAAAAGTACGTATATAAATCACATAATTGGAGAGTCATTTATGAGGATAGTGAATATATACTGAATAGTGACAAACTGCTTGCAAAATGAGATTTAAATGCAAAGTGCGACGTTTCACTTTGTTTTAGGTAGGAAATGAGATTAAAACGCACAATGCAACGTTTCACTTTGTTCAGGCAGTTAACAACAACAATTTCAATCGGTTTCCAATGTCGCGTTTTTGACCACGGTGCTTATGATAAAATTTCCATCAGCCTTTTGATTTCGCTCTCCCCTTTTTCGATTATTCCACCGAACCCTAATTTCCAATTCACTTTGTTCAGGATGCCACTGCTCGATTTTTTTCAATCGAAATCACTCTTTCTCCCGCAGCAATGCTCGTAGTCGTCTCCATTTCCATCGTCTGCTACGTAACTTGCCTCGCTCAATTCTCTCGCTGGTAAATTTTCATTCATCGTTCAATTGCATGTTTAGGTTTACTGTAGCAAAATCCTTGATTTATTTACATGTAGCAAAATCCTTGATCTATGCTGCTATAATCTCACTGATTATTTTTGCATTGATTTGTCCATGCTTTTGATAAAGTTTTTGGCTCTTACCTTCATCGCAATTTCGTTCATCGTCCAATTGCATGTTTATAGTGTATGATGCATGGTTTGTGTTGATTATTCATAGTTTTTTGCTATTACTTTAGCCAGAGTTCATGGACTTCTCATATTTGGACCTAACATTAAACCTCTAGAAATGTACGCGCATTTAAAGTGGTCAACTCGTATATGTCTTGTTTGTATATTCTTAAGCAATATGGCGAACCAAGAAAGCCCCCAAAAAAGCGCTAGAGAAAATAAGAGCATGAATCTTTATTTTGACAACGACTCTGTCCACAACTTCAGGGCACCTCTTATGCACTCCATTTCAGGCCAAATTAGAAGGACGATAGAGGTGTTGCACTGTTTGGGGGTGCTAAGAGTGTTTTATTAATTTAATTTGTCAACTTAGTTATGTAATAATTCAACTTTTATTAGTATAATCAATATATAGTAAACATAAAAAGCCATTTCATACGTAAGAGAGGTTTTATATAAATATTATGGGAGATTTAGTTCTTTAATAGGAAAGAAGTAGCAATCAAGTTAGCATTATCGATTGGTTTAAATACTTTCGAATCAGCGCTCTCTTTAATATTATACAACTCATGGAATATATTTTTTAAGTACTATTTACTAATCCATCAGCGAATACCTTAATTTTATTATGTGATGCCTTGATTACATTCTTGTGATTGCTTTTAGGAAGTATTTAACGCTTAAGGTTTATATTCTATTTTGGTGTTTGGTCATGGATCTGTAGATCCTTAAGAGCAGTTCGTATTTTCCTGTATTTTCTGTAATTAGTGAGATTAGCTTATGGAAAATACTTGAATTTAACTAAGCGGTATGAGATGTTATGGTCGAATTTTTCTAATTACTAAAGATGGTAGTGTCTGGCACTTTAATGAGGTGTCAACGGCTGATTAAACCACTAGTATAGTATTAATGTGGTGATTTGCAATCGATAATAGCTAACGTGATATTACTGTGCGATTGATAACAGCTACTATGAGAGTTGCTGCGTGTGACCTTGCCCCTTAATAAAACTTTCTGCCTGAGATGAGAAAAAACCTTTATACTAAATTATTGCTTAATAAAAGATATTTATTTAGAATAGTATAACCTCTTGCAGCAAATAACACACACCATCTTATAATTATTGTTCATTTTAAATTTTTTATTATACATCCAAGATCCAACCATAAATATATATGAAATGGTCGACAAACCATGCGTTTTAACCATAATCAAAACAACGCCCAACTTTTAGTCTGTGTTTGGATACTGCAACCTTTTATTAGCATATCTATTTTTCTTTTCTTTTCCCTTGATTTGTACTAAGCAAAAAAGATCCCTATTGATATGTCATGTGACTATTTCAATTTTCAAACAAATATAAGTATATGCATTCTTTGGTGTTCCAACAATTATGGTACATAAAATAATTGTATGTCAATTAAGAGCGTAGGCATGGAGCTATAGCTGATGTGCTATTTATAAATTCCAAAATTAGGAGAAAAATATTTTAGGTTTTAAGTAGTAGCATGAGACTGAAACTTAGCACTAAAAATGATATAAAAAGAATTAAATTTGACTTAGATGTGTAGGCTTTCTGTTGTTGTCTTTGTTGGAATGCTTCTGACAAGCATGTTCATTTTTGAGCCTTATACATAAATAATAGCATACTAGATTTCAGAGTACTATCAACTTCATTACTAAGTTTAACCAATTCATTAATGAATTGTTGAACCATTTAATAATAGTTTGAGATATAAAATTTTAGCAAATATATAAGTTAATATTTGTTCCATATAAGAGGGGGAATCTACTAAGATGGCTGCATATAACCAAGCTGTACAATAATGTTGAGCATACTTCTTTTCAGTAGGCCCGAAAATTAAAGGCGTTTTAGCAAGATGGACAAAGTATGGGTCAATCTACCAAGGTTTCACCATTTTGGCTATTACTTCCATAGTTATAAGTAGTGTGATGCTAAGGGCACACCATTTTCCTCTTACTAATACCGTGAATAAAAATAATAAGCACAATAAATTTTATGTACTTCCTAATACCATTATAAATAAATATAAGTTTTTAAGAATGAGTTTGGTGTTAAGATGCATGTAGTATAAAAAAAATGGTATTAGCAAGAAGAAAATGAGGTTCCCTAGCATTACACTATAAGTATTTAAGAATGAGTTTTAATACATTTTTTGATATGTAGAATGACAAGCGAATATAAGCAAGCTATTGAAAATTTTGTATATGGGTATGTTGCGAGTGAAGGAAATCCCGAAAAAATTAGATGCCCATGTCGTAATTATAAGAATCTAATTTGGCAAACACCAAGGGATGTTGTGTCACACTTGATTTGTTTTGGAATGGACCCAGCCTATGATGTACGGATTTTTCATGGAGAAAAACGGCCATCACAAAATAAAAATGAGACTGATATTTATAGAATGTATGTTTATGCGCAAATCTATGATGAGGAGATAGAAGCCAACGTTGAAGAAAGAGATGGGGAAGGTATTAAGGAAATGATGGAGAATATCGAAATTCGTTTGTATCCTAGCTGTGCAAGCCACAGAAAGTTGTTTGCTACAATACTTCTTTTCAAGCACAAATCGCGAAATGGTATATCGGATACAGCTTTTACAGAGCTTCTTAAACTTCTTAAGCATATGTTGCCTAAAGAAAATGTGCCTCCCAATTCTACATATGCAACAAAGAAGTTGCTCAAGTCATTTGGTTTAGGTTATAAGTAGATACATGCACGTGTAAATCATTGTTGTTTATTTAGAAAAGAGCTTGCAAATAGTGATTTCTGTCCTAAGGTGGTAAGTCTTGCTAGAAAAAAACAAGACTACCAAAGATGGAAAGCAAACCAAAATACCTATGAAGGTTTTGAGATACTTTCCACTAATACCAAGACTGAAAAGAATGTTTGCATCCCCAGAAACATCAAAACAACTAAGATGTCATAGCAGTCATAAGAGTGAAGATGGTAAATTGTGTTATCCAGTGGATTCTTCTCAGTGGGCTACGATTGATAGTATATATTATTCTTTTTCTTCTGATCCATGAAATTTAAGGCTTGGTTTTGCATCTGATGGCTTTAATCCTTTTGGTGATTGGAATTGTGGATTTAGTTGTTGGCCAGTGTTTCTTGTTGCTTACAACTTTCCTCCGTGTCTTTGTATGCACAAAGATAATATGATGTTATCATTATTAATTCCTGGGCCACGACAATCGGGAAATGACATTGATGTATACTTACAACCACTTATTGAAGATTTAAAAAAAAATGGGATAAAAGGGTGAAACTGTACGATGCTTACAATAGTAGTGAATTTAGATTACATGATATTTTTATGTGGATAATCAATGATTTTCCAGCTTATGGAAATTTAGCTGGTTGCACTGTAAAAGGTAAGAGAGCATGTCCTGTTTGTGGTGTCAATACCTGCTCAGTATAGCTACCATTTAGTAAAAAGTGTGCATACATGGGTCATAGACGATTCCTTGAACCTAACCATGAGTATCGTCAATGAAAAAACTTATTTGATGGTGTTGGATCTAGATTAACCCTAGAGGGGGGTGAATAGGGTTTATCACAGTTTTTAACTGAATTAAAAATCTAACGGGATATATAATAATAAACAGATCACAAAATATAGCAGAAACAGAAATGTGAAAAATAAATCACACACAGATATACCCAGCTTTGGCAAAACCCTGCCTACTTCTACATTCCTAAGGTTTCTACTAGGTGATAGAACAGATCCCGCATACAAGACCATGTACACTCGCAAACCCTGCTCCTATTCTAATCCTACGCTCAAAACCCTAGACTGGTCTATATCCACTAGACCAGATTTTCCTCTAGTTTTACAGATACTAGTAAACTGTCACTTAACCCCTAAATGAACCCTCTAGATTTTACAAACTTCTAGAAACTGTTTTGAATGATTTACAAGACAAATTAAAAACATTACAAAATAAAATAAATCAAAACCCTAGGACTTAAAATAAGGGTCATCCATTTTTAAACTTGGATTAGCCAAATTAGAAACAAGTCGGCCCCTTTTGTAATTCAATTTCCCGATCTCTCTGGAAAACAAAATATGGTGGTGGCTCTCTAGGGTTTCAATGAAATCATCCCCAAATCGATTGCAATTGATGATGAATTCTGGAAGATGATCTCTGTTGCTTGATGGCGTCGTTGGCCCTGTTCTTTGATTGATTTGAGGACTGGCTTCTAATCGGAACTCGTGAGTTTTATGAAATTTCTAGCTTTGAAAAAACTTGACTTGATTTTGTGGGTCTCGATCATGCATATGCCGATGATGATAGGGTATTAATATAGGGTAGAAAACCCTAAAATAAATCTCTGATTTCACAAATAAATGATTCGATCTGATTGCTTGGATTTCCCTTTTTTATTCCACGGCCTTGAATGAAGTTGGATTCCTTGGATTTGATATGGCAATTCAGGAGAATAATTTGCGATCCCCTTAAAGAAATTCCCAAATAAAACACTTGCTAATTTTGGCCTTTATGAAATGATTTCTAGAAAGAAAACTTTGTGCCCCCTCTTGAATTCGATTTAAACATTTCTGAAACATTAGCAATGCTTGCCAAAAATGGTTTACTGATACGATCAATGATTTCTGAAATAAAATCTTTCCAATTATGCCTTTGCTAAATTTCTGGGAATCAAACTTTAAATCCAGATTTCCATTATGATTTATTTCTTGCCAAAACAAATCTTTTGCCATATATGCTCGAGCAGATTTAATTCTTGGCTGTCATTGATTGCAGAAATATTTTTGTTGCACTTGGTCACTTGCACACTTGAAAAACGTATTGCAAAAACAAAACACCCATGTATATGCTGCTATGACGCCACTATCTCGACTGTCTTCCACTTGTTTCACCATAAGCTGCTTAAAGATTTCACTTTGAATTGCTTCCTTGTACATGAATGTATATGTAGTCTGTTATCACCATGTTAGCACTGATCTGAGCTGACATTGTATCACTTCCATTCTCTTGTGCTTGAACTGCTTCGACCACGCCATGTTGATGAACTATTATTCCATGCTGCTTTGAGTTTCACTTGTGTTTGCACCACGTACATTGAGCTTTTGTAATATTTAGCTCGACCATGAGCCTTGTTCACCTTGTTTTCCTATTGTGATCTCTTTGTTGATTATGCAATGAAAAATTGTGCTGAATCATGTTGAACATGACTTGCATCAACATGTATGACCATACACCATTGCTTTGTACATTGCTTTGAATTTGATTTAGCTATTCTTCATCCATGTATATATACGCACATCTTCACACATTCTACAACCATTTAGCTGCTGTCTTGAACTGTTGAGCTGATGCATCCACTTTTTGCAGGTACATGTTGAACCATTATTGTATTATACCATGCTACCATGCTGACTTCTATGTTGTACCATTGTTTAGTCATGCTGCTGAGTTGCTCATGCTTGTACACTTGGAAATTCAAATATCCACTTCCCACTTTGAACATGCTGCATATAATTTGTCTACCATGTTGAAAGCTTACTACTCCATCACCACACTTTAGTTGTGATTACTTGTCTTCACCATGGTTTTTAAATTGATTGCATATGTTCCTCCATATTTTGCCAGTCTAAGCTTTGTCCACTGTTGCATGATATCTTGGCATGTCACATGCATTGATTTGTTGTTAGGGCTGCTTTGATATTTGAGTGTTGCACTGATCTTTGTATTTGTTGTATTGACTTTCATGTTTGTATGGCTCGACACATGAGCTTATATGTTGACTCTGCATTCATCAAGTTGCTCCATTTATGTTTTTGAGTTGCCTCGACCATATTGTTGCACTGAGTCGAGATGGTCCACGTGGCTACTCCTCATTGCACACTGATTGGTGTGGCCGTGCACACGTGTATATTCATGCACGTGTGTACATGCAGACCATCAGAAAAGATTTCTCTTTCCCTGCTACTATATATACAAACTGTCTAGACATAGATAAATCAGATCAAGTCATGAAAGATGATGAGAAACACACCGAAATCTGAGGCAAATAAAATTTTAAAATCAAAATTTATATTCGCTAGAATTTAGAATATTATTTCTGTTCCATATACTATATGTGTGTTTCTGTATATGACAGGTATGAAGACGATGACCGGACTGACAGTGAACTGCTGTGAGGACTGAAGACCGAAGACAGAAGTTGACAGTGAAAAATATACCAGAGCATCAGTATATGAGTGATTGTAAAAATGAAATGACTGTATGATTGAGTGACTGAGTGAGCGTATAAATGTTTGTACAAATAAGTGTAGAGTGCACTGTAGTGATAGAGTATTGGAGTGTGAAACTGTATGTGAAATTGAAAGTGAAATGTATACATGTTCAAATAGTGGAGTATAAAAATTTTGTACTGTTTGAAATTGAAATAAAATATTCTATTTAAATAAAATACAGTGAATATTTAAATTGAGTATTATCGTATTCTATTTAGATATAAATATTATATTCCTGTCTATGATGTGATATGAAATAGTGTAGTAACATACACATTTAAAATAATATTTATTTGTTTGTTATCATCAAACAAAAATCGTATGATTGTGTATACAACTATGTTATATACAACAATCTCCCCCTTTTGATGATGACAAACAAATAAAAGATTTTGAGCACAATAAATGTGTTTGACAGTGAATTTTGAACTCCCCTTATATTAGCTCCCCCTACAACAGAAAACTCCCCCTATAACTATGCATGAATGAAATGAACTAAATGATAATGAATTTTCAAAATTAAAATATTTATAAAATATGCACTCATAAATCAAAATCCATTCTCCCCCTTTTGTTATCATCAAACGGATACAGGATTTAAAATATAGATGAAAAATGACTAAAAAATATAATTTCAACATAAGGGAAGAACGATCATCATAAATCTCAATCAGTCAAACAAAAATCATAATAAACTGAGAACTAGTGGCATATTTCACATTGCAGAAAATGACGGATTTACGATGAAATTTATAAAAATGGAGAGAGTTCAAAAATATAAATATTTTCCAATTATTTCCAAAAGAATTTTATAAAATAAAGCTCAAAAACAGTGATGGATTTTAACTATAATTAATAATTCAATTTAGGTGGCAAAATCAAATATTCTCATATCCCAATAGCTACCAAACAACAATTCATAACACGTCATAAAATATTAACACACTTCACAGATTAGAAAGATGGATTGATAGGCTGGTTTTTATACACCAGATTAATTTCAATTTATAGCACAATATTTCCTTTTTCTTTTTATTTTATTTTATTTAAGAGCACACTGACCACGCATAACCAGAGCTTGGATTTTTAAATGAGATCAGTTGCAGCTTAAATTATAAGTTGTCTCATAACCATGCATGACCAGAGCTTGGATTTTTAAATGAGGTTAGAGACGCACTTATATATTAATTATATATATATATATATATATATATATATATATTATTTTCAGCTTCAAAAGAAAAACTCCTCAGTGCATAAAGCCAATATGAATGACAGAAATGTGGTAAGTACAGAAATGGACTGTGAAATAAATTTCTAAATTAATTATATTATGAATCATGCTCGATTGTACTGGGATCATTGAAATATTTCAGTTGTCACTAATTCTAAAAATAATATAGTCCCATTTCTATCACAAATATTTTCACTGTTTATTCAAAAAGATTTTAAAACCTATTAACTCCCAACATTTATGTAAAATTATCATGGATGGCAGAATGATGATAAATAAAGGAGATAATCATGAAATAATTGCTAATTCAAAGATATTATAATAAATGTTCAACCATCATGAAAATCTAAATAAAATCTCCTCTTGTTGTGAATTATACTGCAGTCACAATTCATCACAATTTCAAAATCTGATAATAATTTTGATGAATTATAAATATAGTTCAGTTTGGTTATTGATTTCAATTTCTAAATGAATAATCAATAAATAATTTTAAAATTTAAAATCAATTACAAGAAGGAAATAAAAAGATCTATACAATACAAGAGGGATTAAAAATATATACAAAAAAATCCAGCACTTCTGATACCAATTGGTATCTCTATTAATGAGGATTTTAACATGACATGGGTGGCTAACACAGGTGTCCTACACAATGATATCCAAACTCAGATCATAAGCAGATAAACAAATAAATTTGGCACATTTGTCAAATCAGCAAACAGTATATACCAAGACAAGCAGTAATCATGTAACGCCCGGAAAATCTGAACCAATTTAAAATTTTTAAATTGGCTAAAATAATGGATTTTATATATTTAAAATAAATATTTTTAATAATAGCAAAGAAAACTGAGTTTGAATCGACAATTGAAAACGAATATAATTAATTCTAATTATAAACAAGGCCTGAAATGGCGCTGCAGTTTCAAAAATTGAATTCAAACTTTGTCGGGCTGTACCGGGTGCAAAACAAAACGGATTTGAGTGAAACCAAAAATATTTAAATTTGTTAGTGAATACCTTCCTAACGAATTGGAAAAATCGAATTTTCATAGCGGAAAGCAAAAGTTATGGCTAAATGAATTTTCAGAAAGGTCGCTATGGAATTTATATAGCCCGTGAAATTGGCCATTTTGCATACGACCTCAGAATTCGACGAAACCACTTTTTTTGGATCCGTGATGTGAAGTTATTGCTAGGTTTAAAATTTCATAATTTTTAAAGCTAGTATGTGAGCGTGGCAAAGGAAAACGTGTTTTGGTCAATTACAGTTAAATTGGATCGACCAGAAATGGGCCTTTTTGCAAACGGTCTCATAATTCAACGAAACTAGTTTTGTTAGGACCGTATCGTAAAAACATAGACAGATTTATTTTTCTGGAATTTTTCGAATCAGTTTGTGGCCCTAGCAAATTGAAATGTACGTTCAAATCAAATATTGAATGTTTTATATTTTAAATTGAATGGAAACTGACTGAAACAGTCGAATGGGCCTACAAAACATATCCCATTGTGTTCGGAATGGGGGTAAAACGCTAGGGACGACAGTCGTTGGGTTTGGATTGGGGTTCGTGAGAGAAAGAGGGTATTTTCGAAGTTTAAAAATATATAAATAAATAAAATAATCTGATTGGTCAACGCATTCCCCTTCTTCCCCGATACCCCCCTGAAGCGACGGCGGAATTCATCGTGACCTTCCCTCCTCTTTTTCTCCTCCATCTCGCAACGAAACCCAGTGACCCTTTGGAGGATTTTGTAGCCCTCTCCACCACCTTCAAATCCGACCCCGCCTCGCCACCTATCGCCTCGCCATCGTCGAGCACGACCCCTCGAAAATCGCGCCCTTTGAAGGCCCGCTACCGCTCAGGTCTGGGCTCGAACTCGACGTGGTGCATCTGCGTGGGAAGCTCTCTCCAAGGGCGACAACGTGACACCCTCCGATCGTCACCACGCTGCTCGAATTTCGCGAAATTCCCAACCCTAGTTTCGAACCAAACAAGAAGGTAACAGTTTTAATATATATAAACTATATTATAGCATTTTAAAAGCGCTACCATTTATGATTTCACCGTAAAAATCATATCTTTTTCGTTTGTTGACGAAATTCAGTGAAACAAGAGACAGTGGACTCGTGTGGACGTCTTCTACATTCTAGAAGAGACCGCGTATTTTTCTAAGCCTTCTGCTATTTTTGGTGGAGTGGAACCCAAGGTGAGATTTCTAATTTATAAACGATTTGGAAAACGACGATGTATAAATTATATAGTCGATGTATGAGTTATATAAGCGTTGTACACCTCATGTATAAGCGTTGTATAAGTTGTACGTTCGATGTATAAGTTATATATGCGTTGTAAAAATTATATATGTGTTGAAATAGAAGTGAATTGCTATATATATATATATATATATATATATATATATATATATATATTTACGCCCCTCGTCCACAAACCATGGACGATATTTATTGATTGTGATTGGTGTGAAAATTGATTGATAACGAATGGTTAATTGTGATTGTTTGTGGTTGATATTGGTTGATTGTGGTTGAAAAATACCCATTTGTGGTTGAGAAATATTTGGTTGAAACCACATATGATTAGTTTGTGGAAATGAAATAAATATATACATGCCGCCTGCGTGCGAACTAGATGCATGATCCCCATTGTCAAAAACCGCGAGGTTTTAAGGTAGAGCCAGGAGCCGTACTAGGGACGGTCCCGGTTTTAATTACCCTGCCGTTATGCTGCCGAAATTTTGAATAATATTCATGTGTTTGAATTATTTTCATTTGTTGAAACTATATTTATTCGTTGAATAGAAAACCTCCATGTGTGGAAACGTCGTTGAGTGGAAATTCATGTGTTGAATGGTGTTCATATTTTGAAATAAATTGTTTTATAATAAAAATCCCATTTTTATCATCTATACGAACTATATAAAATAACAGTGTTTTGAAATAAATTATTTTATAATAAAAATCCCATTTTATCATCCATACGAACTATATAAAATAACAGTGTTTTGAAATGAATTGTTTTACAATAAAAATCACATTTTTATTATATAGATGAGTTGTTAAAAATAGTGAAGTGTTGAAATAGAAGGCAGTTAGATGAAAATATCATTTTTATCAAAAGTGTGAAATTCATATGGTTTTGAAATCGAAGTATCGATATATATATATATTTAAATAGAATTGAAATATATCAAAAAATGACGCTGCAGTTCGTATTTTGAAACCATGATTTCAAACGATTAGTACGGGAGATCCGACCATCGGATTTTCCTGAAATCGCAACCGTTGGGTTCGCTTTGGAAATATCTTTCCAACGGCACCAACTTTGTAAAAATCCAACGGTTGGATTGTCTGGAATGTTTAATTCAAATCTGAAGAAAAACAGCGCCAGAATCGATTATATTTATATATATAAATATAATTATATTTAATCGAATAACGACGCTGCAGTTCGTATTTTGAAATCGAAACTTCAAACGATTAGTACGGGAGATCCGACCGTCGGATTTTCCCGAAACTGGAACCGTTGGAATTGTTTTGAAAAGATCTTTCTAATGATGTAAATTTTGTGAAGATCCAACGGTTAGATTTTCATATATGTGCAAATCAAATCTGAAGAAAAACAGCGCCAGGGCCGCGTTATGGCCCGATGCGTCGTTTTGAATAAATTGGCTATTTTAAAATAAATAAAAATAGCGATAAATCGTTATAAAATATCATAAACGATATGGAATGGAAATAAACTGAATTTGCTCGATTTATGTGGTATTGGATGGTTGAATGTGTTTGGTGTGAAAATTACATTAAAGAACAAAATTGGTGTTGTCGAATGATTTAACCATTGAAATAAATTGATTTGAAATTCTAAATATCAGTGAATTATATGAAAAGGCCGAGTTAATTCTCATTTCAAATAATTGACCGACGATTGAAAGTCGAGGATGAAGACGGTGGTCGAAGACCGGAGATCTTCGCCTCGTTTGGATGGTAACCGAGGTCCTGATTGGGAGGCATCCCGAAATATGGATGATGAGTGGTGATCGTCCAGGCGTACGTGGTGGTCGATGGGTTTGCGAGGTATTTAATGCCTCCGGTTTCGTTTAGACCCAGAACGGACTTGTAAATGGACTGTGTGTCTGACATTGGATTTTATTCTGTGTTGATTGATCTCTACTAAATATACATCTGTTTGGCGGCGGAGAATTTATTCTTTTGCTTAACGCCCTTCTCTGGAACGCACGAGCTCAGAGTTTGTATATCGGTGGATATCAGTCGCATGGCATGAATTGCCAGTGTGGCATGCCTAAGTGGCAAATGATCAGGGCTTCTGTTGAAAAGCAAAGTCTTGTGGTGATGATCAAAGCACCGCCTGTGTGGCGTAGCTTTGTGTATAATGGGAATTTGCGAGCCTCACACCCCGGTATGAACCAGAAACGGGAGAAGGACCTCAGGGAGGGCATCCGTTTCTTTCTAGCTAGGGTGGTGTCAGTGACCTACCAGCCCTGACATTTATATACTTTTCACCTGTGTGGTTGTTGCTGTTGCGAGGCGCCTCGGTTTGATCGGACAATCCGGGTCCGATAGAGTCATTCGTTCGCTTGATTACGCCCCATAGGGCGGAGAAACGTAGTGTTCAGGAATTTTAATCCACATCGGTGGACCGACCCTGTCGCTCCAAGGGCCCACCTGAGTCTGGGCCCTGAGACATGGGCTAGATTGTCTCGAATTCGGTAAGGACTATCTTTTGCCTTGGTTCATGACGGAAATCCAATTTCCAAATACGTGATCGTGCGGTTTCGATTGTATATATATTTGGCGACATAGTGGCATGGGACGCTCATGTGGTCTATGATTGATAATTATGATTCGAAATTATTTTTGAAACATATAAACACTAGTAGTAATATCAAATGCTTTTGTTTTATTCGTATCAAGCATATCTTGGCCATTATAAGGTAAAAACTCTATCCTCCGGTTTGCGTTGCATTGTGTGATGGGAACTGAGTCTTATAATGGCTTCATTTTTATAAAAAGCATTGCGATGTTTAAAAGAAAGATTTGTTTTTAAAGCACTGGCAATCCGATGGAGTAAACCCGTTCCACGAAAGTGGCGTGGTCCGGTGATTAGCCAAATTATAAATGTTTTGAGTAGATTTCTCATACCAGTCCCATGACTGACTCATAGTTTGTTTCACTTTCAAACTCGGGTGCCCCTTTTTCTACACGGGCAGCCTTGTATTCAGGTTTAGCTGGCTCTTTCTGGATAGCTGGAGTTGAAGATGGATTCTATCATTTATCTCTTTCTATGTTGTTCAGCTCCTATTGTACATTATGTTTATTTTCCGCTGTAGATATATATGTATAGTTGAACTGTATTTGTACTAAGTATGATCCTGTATACTGTGTAACTCTGATGATTTCGTTTATCCAGTATATTCTATTGTTCATTATCTGGTGTATTTATTTAATTCTGTTCTGCTATTATCTGTTTCTATGTTATATTCCAAAGATAACCCTTGTCTCCGTCTGTACGGGATTTGGGGTCATCACAAATCAAAAGACATTTAAAAAAAACAGTATCAGAGTAGCACAGAAAAATCAATATCACAGCAGACTTGTCAAACGATGTTTCTGATGGTCACAAAATATGATTCAAGATTAATAATACAGTTTATTTGAAATCATTTGGGGAAATATGTAGATCTTAAGACTCAATGAATCAATCACACCAGATTAAGTTTCAGATTCAAGATATGTGTGAGATTCAATAAATCAATAATTTCAAATTATTTTCAATAAACAAGTATTCAATCAAATAATCATGAAATAACAGTGAGATTTAAGACCAAACAAAATATCCAAGCCAATCTGAAATCAATGGAATTATTTCACCTGATAAATAGTAGAGTGCTGTAATGAATACATTATTTCAAGCTTTTCTAAAATGAATTAGAATGAACTCAAACAACAGAGGCGTGTGAAATTTCATAATGTATTCAGATCTTCAAAAAATTTAGAATTCAAATTAACAGTGTTCAAGATATACAAGAATACGTCAACACTATTAGGAATTCAGATAAAAGAAAATGAACTTCAAAACAATTGCAGAAAATATTTAAAAATTTGAACTCAAGATCTGAAGATTATTAAATATTAGAGTTTTATACAAATGAAGCAAATTTACAAAAAAATATGAATTCTGCAATTGGAAGTTAATAAATCCCAAAATTAGTTATAAAGATATGACAGTAACAAATCAAACAGAAAGAAACAAAAAACAAAGAAATAAAAACAAAAGGGACAGAAGGAGAAATAAACAAAGAAAATAAAAACAGAGAATATTTACAAAGGTAAGTTTAGAGATCATACCAGAATCGAATGTAAATCAGAATCTCTAACTCAATAGATCTTGGCTAGAGTAGCTGTAAATGAGATAGAATTATAGACCAACTTTATTTCTTTCAGCACACCAGTTCCTTAGCCACCTTTGGTACCTAACAGTTTAAAGGATCGAGTGGTCTAACACAATTAGTAAAACCACTCACAGTTATATTCATATGTTTTGGTACCCAGACTTGTCTGTGTAACAACCCATCTGAATTTACCTTTGTAACCTTTTGAACCCAAATCTGTTTGAATTTAACGAAGTTTGTTTTATTTCTTTTTGGGATCCAAGGTTGTTTAGATGGATTATTATAAAACAAATTCTCATCTCGATTACGATTTAAAAATCCTTTGAAAGTATCAGAATTTAAAATTTTAAATCGATTCTTTTCAAAACAATTTGAAGGGTTTTTAAAATCATTTGAGTTCCGATTTTTAAAAACAATAATTTTCTCAAAGCCGAGTCCACTTTTATTTCTCGATGAAAAACGATTTTTCAACAATATGTTTAAAGATTTTTCGCCATTTGAAAATTTAGTCAATGTTGTTTCAAGTCGTTGAATTTCAGTTTTAAGATCAACGTTTTCCTTCATTAAAACTGGATAATAATTTTTGTGATCTTACATCTTTCAAAATCAGATTTCAAAGCTAAGTTTACATCTTTAAGTAATTTAATTTTGGCTTGGGACTCAGAAGTTTCAGATTCAAAATGTTTTCGATTTTCAAGTTCAAATTTCTTGAAATTTTCAAGTTCAAATTTCTTGAAATTTTCAATCTCGTTCTCAAGATCTTTCAAAATCGAATCACTTTTCAATAGGTTTTCTTTTTCAGCAATTTCTAATTTGGAATTTATATCAGTCTTAAAATTTTCAAATTCCTTTTGTAGAAAATTGTTCGAGCTTGATAACTCAATCTTGTTCTCTTTTAAGATCTGAATCTCATTTTCAAACTTTTGAATATTTTTATTGAGATGAACAAGCTTGGTTTCCGAATTCAAACAATTTTTGCAATCTGAATTTGAAGAATTTTTAGAATGTTCTAGTTGTAATTCCAAATCATCCATTTTGCTGGTCAACTCAGAATTCTTAGATTTCAGAGATTTGTTTTTAGATTTGAGTTTATCAACAGATTTAGTCAAATCAATGCACATATAAACTAAACCTTCGTATGAGAAATTTTCTGTTTCAGCATCTGTTGATTCTCCATCTTCTGAATTTTCAATTGTAAATCCTGTTAAACAGAACTCTGAATCTGAGTTGAGTTTCTCGGGTTTTGATCTACCGTTGTCAGATCTTCCATACTTCGTATTGAGAGTATCCCAGATTTCCTGTGCAGATAAACAATGGCAGATAAGATTAAACTGTTCAGTACTAAGATAATCAACTATAATTTTCATAGCACGGGTATTGAAAGAAATATCTACACTATAAAATCCGTTCATAACAACATCCCAATATTTAATATTAACAGATTTTAAATAAAATTCTATTTTGGATTTCCAGTTTAAAAAATCCGTTCCATGAAAAATAGTTGGAGATGAACTGGAATGACTCTCTATCGAAAGACAACTAGGAATCACCATTACTCTAGAGTTAACAGAAGTACCTTCTTTGATACCACTTGTTGGATCTAGATTAACCCTAGAGGGGGGGTGAATAGGGTTTATCACAGTTTTTAACTAAATTAAAAATCTAACAGGATATATAATAATAAACAGATCACAGAATATAGCAGAAACAGAAATGCAGAAAATAAATCACACACAGATATACCCAGCTTCGGTAAAACCCTGCCTACTGCTGCATTCCTAAGGTTTCTACTAGGTGATAGAACAAATTCCGCATACAAGACAATGTAAGCTCGCAAACCCTGCTCCTATTCAAACCCTATGCTCAAAACCCTAGACTGATCTATATCCACTAGACCAGATTTTCCCCTAGTTTTACAGACACTAGTAAACTGTCTGTTAACCCCTAACTGAACTCTCTAGATTTTATAGACTTCTAGAAACTGTTTTGAACGATTTACAAGACAAATTAAAAACAATACAAAACAAAATAAATCAAAACCCTAGGACTTAAAATAAGGGTCATCCCCTTTTAAACTTGGCTTAGCCAAATTAGAAACAAGTCGGCCCCTTTTGTAATTCAATTTTCCGATCTCTCTGGAAAACAAAATATGGTGGCGGCTCTCTAAGGTTTCAATGAAATCGTCCCCAAATCGATTGCAATTGATGATGTATTCTTGAAGATGATCTTTGTTGCTTGATGGCGTCGTTGCTCCTGTTCTTTGATTGATTTGAGGATTGGCTTCTAATCGGAACTCGTGAGTTTTATGAAATTTCTAACTTTGAAAAAACTTGACTTTATTTTGTGGATCTCGATCATGCATAAGCCGATGATGATAGGATGTTAATATAGGGTAGAAAACCCTAAAATAAATCTCTGATTTCACAAATAAATGATTCGATTTGATTGCTTGGATTTCCCTTTTTGATTCCACGGCTTTGAATGAAATTGGATTCCTTGGATTTGATATGGCAATTCAGGAGAATAATTTGCGGTCCCCTTCAAGAAATTCCCAAATAAAACACTTGCTGATTTTGGCCTTTATGAAATGATTTCTGGAAAGAAAACTTTGTGCCCCCTCTTGAATTCGATTTAAACATTTCTGAAACAATTAGCAATGCTTGCCAAAAATGGTTTACTGATATGATCAATGATTTCTAAAATAAAATCTTGCCAATTATGCCTTTGCTAAATTTCTAGGAATCAAACTTTAAATCCAGATTTCCATTGTGATTTATTTCTTGCCAAAACAAATCTTTTGCCATATATGCTCGAGCAGATTTAATTCTTGGCTGTCATTGATTGCTGAAATATTTTTGTTGCACTTGGTCACTT
The DNA here is from genome assembly GCA_030737875.1 of Allium sativum. Taxonomy (NCBI): domain Eukaryota; kingdom Viridiplantae; phylum Streptophyta; class Magnoliopsida; order Asparagales; family Amaryllidaceae; genus Allium; species Allium sativum. The sequence goes on from JASFAX010000079.1 coordinate 442,254, forward strand.
GCACACTTGAAAAACGTATTGCAAAAACATAACATCCATGTATATGCTGCTGTGACGCCACTGTCTCGACTGTCTTAACTTGTTTCACCATAAGTTGCTTAAAGATTTCACTTTGACTTGCTTCCTTGTACCTGAATGTATATGTAGTCTGTTATCACCAAGTTAGCACTGATCTGACCTGACATTGTATCACTTCCATTCTCTTGTGCTTGAACTGCTTCGTCCATGCCATGTTGATGAACTATTCTTCTATGCTGCTTTGAGTTTCACTTGTGTTTGCACCACGTACATTGAGCTGTTGTAATATTTAGCTCGACTATAAGCCTTGTTCACCTTGTTTTGCTGCTGTGATCTCTTAGTTGATTATGCAATGAAAAATTGTGCTGAATCATGTTGAACATGACTTGCATCAACATGTATGACCATACACCATTGCTTTGTACATTGCTTTGAATTTGATTTAGCTATTCTTCATCCATGTATATATACGCACATTTTCACATATGCTACAACCATTTAGCTGCTGTCTTGAACTGTTGAGCTGATGCATCCACTTCTTACATGTACATGCTGAACCATTGTTGTGTTATACCATGCTACCATGCTGACTTCTATGTTGTACCATTGTTTAGTCATGCTGCTGAGTTGCGCATGCTTGTACACTTGGACATTAAAATGTCCACTTCCCACTTTGAACATGCTGCATATAATTTGTCTACCATGTTGAAAGCTTACTACTCCATCACTACACTTTAGTTGTGATTACTTGTCTTCACCATGGTTTTTAAATTGATTGCATATGTTCCTCCATATTTTGCCAGTCTAAGCTTTGTCCACTATTGCATGATATCTTGGCAGGTCACATGCATTGATTTGCTATTAGGGCTGCTTTGATATTTGAGTGTTGCATTGATCTTTGTATTTGTTGTATTGACTTTCGTGTTTGTATGGCTCAACACATGAGCTTATATGTTGACTTTGCATTCATCATGTTGCTCCATTTATGTTTTTGAGTTGCCTCGACCATATTGTTGCACTGAATCGAGATGGTCCACGTGGCTACTCCTCGGTTGCACACTGATTGGCGTGACAGTGCACACGTGTATATTCATGCACGTGTGTACATGCAGACCATCAGAAAAGATTTCTTTGTCCCTGCTACTATATATACAAACTGTTTAGACACAGATAAATCAGATCAAGTCATGAAAGATGACGAGAAACACACCGAAATCTAAGGCAAATAAAATTTTAAAATCAAAATTTATATTCACTAGAATTTAGAATATTATTTCTGTTCCATATACTGTGTGTGTTTCTGTATATGACAGGTATGAAGATGATGACTGGACTGACAGTGAAGTGCTATGAAGACTGAAGACAGAAGTTGACAGTGAAAAATATACAAGAGCATCTGTATATGAGTGATTGTAAAAATGAAATGACTGTATGATTGAGTGACTGAGTGAGTGTATAAATGTTTGTACAAATAAGTGTAGAGTGTACTGTAGTGATAGAGTATTGGAGTGTGAAACTGTGTATGAAATTTAAAGTGAAATGAAATGTATACATGTTCAAATAGTGGAGTATAAAATTTTTGTATTGTTTGAAATTGAAATAAAATATTCTATTTAAATAAAATACCGTGAATATTTAAATTGAGTATTGTCGTATTCTATTTAAATATAAATATTATATTCATGTCTATGATGTGATATGAAACAGTACAGTAACAAACACATTTAAAATAATATTTATTTGTTTGTTATCATCAAACAAAAATCATATAATTGTGTATACAACTATGTTATATACAACAGATGGAACCATAGAGAATAGACAAAGGCCACAGATACAAACTGGTGTTCAAATCATTGATGATGTTCAAGATATTATTAATTATTAAGAGCTGAGGAGGAGAGTTATTGGTGAGGAACAATTGTAATTTTATTGATGCAAAAACATGATAAAAAGAGCACATATAATAGTGCTATGAGCCCAACGGCAAGTGCAAAATATACCAAATATGTATGAGCCTAACAGCTAGTATTAAATATACCAAGTATGCATGAGCCTAACAGCTAGTATTAAATATACCAAGTATGCATGAGCCTAATGGCTAGTAGGTAATTACAAAATATACTAAATATGATAAATCGTGTTCACACGCTGACGGCTCTATTGTAACGGCTTTTTTGTCTTCATTATGTGTGACGGCCCGCTCCGCACCAGCCGACATTTCCAATGAAAGTGCGATGTGCCAACGCCCGACTTGTACGAGACGGTCGCCAAAGGAAGGAAAAGAAAGGAATTTGAACTAACAAAGAACCTGTATAATGTCTCACAGCGCATGGAATAAAATATAATAATAACATAACTTTAACATAAAACAAGCTAGACAGTGCATAAGCTGAAAATTAAACCATCATAGTAGCGGAAATCCAGAGTACAGCTTATCATCCAAACCAGCATTATTACAACTTTAAAATACTGTCTCTAAAGCAAAAGAAAGAGGTACACTACTAATGCCCAAAGTAGTGACTAGCAACAACACAGGGAGAATCATTTACTCCATCCTCAATTTTGTTTTTGACTGGGCAGGCATGGCTAGGAAGAGGCATGTTGAGAGCATCGCTGACAGGGTGCGCAAGCGTGTGAGGCACATCACCGGACCTGATGCTTGATGATGATGTCTGCAGGGTTTACTTTATGTCTTTTGCTTTCAGTAGTATGTAATGTAATGTAATGTAATGATGTCTATGTTATTTTGTCCCTAGGCTGTATATGTATGTATTAATCGCTGCTATGTCGCGATTGCCTGCTTTTTGTTGTAAATATGATGTAATACACGACTTGCTACTGTATGGTACTTAATATATTTAGGCGTGAATCATGCTGATTCACTACCTTTTCCTTCAAAAAAAAAACAACATAGGGAGAATATATATATATATATATCATACGTGGAAGCCTCCTGCTCGTCTCCGGTACTACTACTCGTGCATAATCACTTGACCTTTCTCTAGTCTGCTCGTTTAAGAGCACCCATAGTAATAAGAAGAGACATAAAACTCTGGGTCGGACAAAAGTCTGGTATGAGCGATAAGCATCAAAAACAGAACAATAACAGGTGTACATAACCATATCTGAACCTGGATCTGCAACCAAAGAGTTAGCACAACAGGATGTACAATACTCTAAGGTGACACTAACACATGTTGTGAAAATAATGGGGAGGGGTTGTGCATGTTATGGTGATAACAAACATAAAACATAGCAATCATCCTCACATCTCTCACTCAGTGCATAAAGCATACAATATCCACCACTTTGATCACCCAATTCTTTATTACGATCACTCTTCCCCATGGAGTCATGACGGCTCCACTGCACTGATCCGTAACCACTAATACTTTGCTATGTCCACTTTGCCCCATGGAGTCATGACAACTCCACTTCACTGGCTCGTAGCCTTTCTACGATCACTCTGCCCCATGACATCATGACAACTTCACTGCATTGATCCATAGCCACTAATCCGTCTCTCAGTGGTGAGTCGAAGCTATAAACATCGCTAACCCCTTTGCACACGTCTTGCAGCAAAGTCCAGTTCATGAAGTTAACTCGTTGGTTCCTATTTGGATCCTGAGTTCTACTTCCTATTTGGACTTCCTTTGCATCTCGGGTTTTGGTCGAATTGGTATTGGTCTTCAGAAAAGTCGTCGCATAGCAAAAGTAGCTGGTTCGGTTCGGTCTTATAGTGTTGAAATCCTCTGGTTTGGTTCGGCTCAAAAGTCCTCCGGTTCGATCGTCTGTTTCGGTTCGATGTATGGGATCCAAGTTCCTCCCATTGGTTCGGTTCGGTCCTCCATGTCACACTGGTTCGGTCCGGTGTTCATAGCCTTGGTCCGGTTCGGTTCGTTGCCTTTTGTTCTCCAGCTCCTGGTTTGGTCCTCCGATCCGATCCCCACGCCCCATCGCAATTCGATCTGATCCGGGCCTTCCTTATTACCCTTACATTCCCTTGTGCCAAGTTCCGGTCTGGTTCGTATTCCCCTTGCCCAGATCACCGATCCGATCCGAGCCCTATAATCCAATCCGATCCGAAACCCAGCACGTTTTCCAACAAGCATATATCGTCCATTTTCGCCATACCATGGCGTTTTCAACCATTATGACTTTCCTATAAGATTACTTAACATTCCAAACAGTAATAACAACAAATAGAATCAACGATAAACATCCAAACATCAATCATATGAGTTATTTTGGATCAAACATACCTAGATCTATGGTTTTCCCCTTAATCCCCTTAATCATGATTTAAGCATACAATTAGCAAAACATATCCAATTAACCCAAATTTTTATCAGAGCCCTAAATTAATATTTAAGAATTTTTACATATTTTTCCTGAATTTTAACATGCATAATTTCGCTAATTAACACTACTCACCCCTAATTAGCCGTAATTAGTGAAAAACAATGCAAATCACTCACCTTAGCCACAAATAAAACTTAGATCTGAAACTATCTCTGATTTGGATCGAATCTCTATGCAACACAGCAGCTCTACCTCGATCTCTATGCTAATCTGCTTTAATTTGATGTTGATTTGGCTAATATTGGATTAGAATGTGATTAGAAGGTGATTTGGGGGTTGGAGGCCATTGTTAGGGTTTCAAGGATGAAAAGTGGCAGCTGAAAAATGATAAAAACTGAATTCCCTAACCCTATCAGCTCTCCCATAACCCTAGTCCCGAAATGGGTTATAGGCCTAGTAGCTAATCACCTTAATTAGGCCCGATTATGCTGTTTTTCACCTTCAGGACCATGTTTCAGCCATATCTCATAAACGGTCAGCCCGTTTGGCTAAATTGACCACTCTACGGAAAGCTAAACCATCATCCATAACCAGTGGAAATGGTTTCAGGTCAAAGCTCCTTACCAATCAAAAGTTATGGGAAAAACAAGATTCATTAGGGGAAAACGGTCATTTAAAAACCGGCAAAATTTTGGAACATTGGAAATGACCCCAATAGTCGTTTCCCAAAGTTACACGACCATACGAATACGTTTGAAAATGAAATAAATATCCTACGACCCTCCGATATGTAGAATACGGGTCATTACACTCTCCCCTTAAGAAATTTCGCCCCCGAAATTCCCTAATTAAAGCATACAACGGGTCTTGCATGCCTAACAACCATTTACAAACAATCAAACATACATTACAAATACATCAAGTCTATCCTAGCATGCGGAATAACTACATCGCAATTTAAAATCTTACCAGACAAAGAGTTATGGATACGACTTCCTTATGCTCTCCTCTGTTTCCCAAGTACAGTCATTCTCATTCTCGCCCCACTGAACCTTAACCAGTTTCACCACCTTCCTTCGAAGTTGCTTCGTATCGCTCTCGACAATACGGATCGGCTTGCGGTTCTCAACCGCCTTGGGTTCTATTTCGATGTCATCCAACTAATCCAGTGAAATAGTCATATCGGGGTCGTGCACGAACTTCCTTAACTGGGCAACATGAAATACGTTATGAACTCCCACCATCTTATCAGGTAATTCAACTTTATATGCTAAATTCCCAACTCTTTCAAGAACTGGGAATGGACCAACAAATCTTGGTGCTAACTTGTCTCTCCTACCAAATCGAATCACGCTTTTTAACGGAGAAATTTTGACAAACACCAAGTCGCCAATGGAGAATTTTAAATCTCTTCTCCTCTTATCAGAATAACTCTTCTACCTATCTTGAGCAGCGTTCATTCGTTGTTGGATAACCCTGATCTTGTCTGAAGATTCTCTTATCACATCTGGCCCAAGCACAAACTTCTCACCGGTTTCTAACCAACATGATGGTGAGCTGCACGGTCTTCCATATAAAGCTTCAAATGGATCCATACCAATACTGTACTGATAACTATTATTATATGTGAATTCAACCAGAGGGTCATCCCATGATCAACCAAAATCCAATATACAAGCTCTCAAGAGATCCTCATATATTCTATTCACCCTCTCTGTCTGACCATCGGTTTAAGGATGGTACGTGGTACTAAGATGTAATTTTGATCCTAAAGCCTCTTGTAAGCTCTTCCAAAATCCACTAGTAAACAACGGATCTCGGTCGCTCACAATGCCTTTGGGTATTCCACGAAATCTCACTACCCACTTCACATACGGTTCCGCTAACTTGACTGCCATTCTATTCGACTTGACAGGTATAAACCTTGCACTCTTGGTCAATCGGTCCATAATCACCCAAATGTTATCATGGCCCGATCTAGTCCTTGGTAACCCATCAGTGAAATCCATCGAGACTTGTTCCCATTTCCATTCTTGGATTGCTAATGGTTGCAACAAACCACAAGGCTTATTTTGCTTGGCTTTAACTAACTGGCAATTCATGCATTTGGATATAAACTTTCCAACGTCTCTTTTCATCCCTTCCCAGCAGTAGGTCTGCTTCATGTCTCGATGCATTTTGTTACCACCGGGATGTATAATCAGTTTTGAGTGATGACATTCTCTTAGCACTTCATCTCTCAATTCATTAACATTGGGCACAACTAGTCTCCCATTCTTTCTAAGTCATCCTTCTCGATCAAGCCCATACTTGTTTATCTCCTCATCGATACCCATCTCTAACTTGGAGATGATTTCCAATAGGTTAGGATCATCGCTCTGACTGGAACCAATCCGCTCAATCAAAGTGGGTATGATCGTCAAATTTGTTAACATTTCTGGATCCAATTCGCACTTTGGTTTGAAATCATACCCTGCGATATGCTCCAGTTGCTTCCATTTTAGAAACATAGCCCCTAAACTGGCATGTCTCCTACTCAATGCATCAGCTACCGTATTGCCCTTTCCTGGTGTATATTCGATATCAAAATCATAAGAAGCCAAGAATTCTAACCATATTTGCTGTCGGAGATTTAAATCCTTCTAAGAGAAAAGATACTTTAACGATTTATGATCGGTAAACAACTCAAATCTTTCTCCCAAGAGATAATGTCTCCACAGCTTTAATGCGAACACGATCGCTGCCAATTCCAAATCTTGGGTAGGATATCTTTTCTCATGCGGTTTCAGCTATCAACTAGCATAAGCTACAACCCTGCCTTCTTGCATCATCACAACACCTAGTCCGATACCACATGCATCCGTGAATACTGTCATCTCTTCATTCCCTTTAGGAATGACTAACAATGGTGCACACATCAACTTTTCCTTTAGACTCTTGGATGCATTTTCACACCTTTCGTCCCAAATGAAAGCTTGATTCTTCTTGGTCAATTGATTTAACAGTGCCGTTATCTTGGAGAAGCCTTGGATAAACTTATGATAATATCCAGCTAATCCCAAGAAACTTCTTACGTTTGTTGCATTCTTGGGTGTAGACCAATCTTTTAACGTAGCCACGTTTGCACGGTCCACGGCAATATCATTCTCTGAAACAACATGGCCCAAGAATCTCACTTCCCTCCTCTAGAAGTGACACTTAGAAAACTTTGCTTTCAATTGGTGTTTTCTCAACACCTCCATCACTATTTTCAAATGTTCCTTGTGTTCTTCCTCTGTCCTCGAATAAACAAGTATATCGTCCATGAACACAAGAACAAACTTATTCAGTTGATCTTGGAATACTCTATTCATAAGATCCACAAAATATGCTGGTGCATTGTTCAACTCAAATGGCATGACCAACCACTCATAGAATCTAGACGGCGTCTGAAATGCCGTTTTAGGAATACTCTCAGCTGCTGCTACTCGGAGCTGATGAAATCCTGTCGCGAGGTCCAATTGGGAGAACACTCTTGCTCCCTCCAGTTGATCAAACAAAACATCTATCCGCAGGAGAGGATACTTATTCTTCCTAGTCACTTCATTCAACTCGCGATAATCCACACATAAACGAAGGGAACCATCTGCTTTGGTAGCAAATACAACTGGTGCTCCCCACTTAGAAACACTTCTTCTGATAAATTTCTTCTTCAAAAAATCGCTTACTTGCACCCTGAGCTCTCGCTGCTCCCTTGGCGTCACACGACGAAGTGGCCACTATAGGTCTGGCATCTTTCACTAAATCAATACGGAACTCAATCTCTCGGTGTGGTGAAAGTCCGGTCACTTCCTCGAAGATATCCGGATACTGGCCAGCAATGGGAACCCCTGATAACTCGTCCTACAGTATGTCGAGGGAATTTAGAAAACTAGTCATCACCTCGTCACTAGGTAGGCCACCAAACACTACCCTCCGTCCATCATCCACCCTAATAGTCACCGAAAATTCATCACAGTCCAACACCATACCGTACCTTTGGAGCCAATCGACACCCAAAATAATGCCAGACCCAGTAAAGCCCAAAACAAAGCAATCACAAGCAAACATACATCCATGACTCGACAAGACCAAATTTCGACTAATCATACTAAGGTTAGTAGAACCACCAATCGGGTTCGTCACCACTAAAGGTCTATCGACTATCTCGGGTTCCAATTCCAACCTATTTACCAGGTCACTAGATATGAAGGAACGGGAAACCCCGGTATCGAACAATACCCGAACAGGAACATCATAAACAGAAAGCATAACTTGAATGACGACATTCTTTCCTTTCTCCGCCGCAGTTGGGGCATTCGACGAAGAAGGAACATCATTAATAGCATACGCTTTCACAATCTGCTTCTCTTTAGGGGGTTGCAGACATTTATCCTTGTGATGTCCCACTTGGCCGCAGTTGAAGCACTTCCTGTCTGCTGGCTTTGCTCTACATTCTTTAGCATAATTTCCCTTCTTGCCATAGCTAAAGCACTCTACATCTTTCCTCTCTTTCTATTTCTAACCATCCTTGGTTTGACTCTGCTTCCTTTTATTCTAAGAAAAATTCTTGCCTCCACTGCTTGCCTGCGGCTTTGGCCCGTCTGCAGATGCAACTACGACTTCAGTCTTGGGCTTAGGATAAAAGCTCTCTGATCTCAATGCTTTCCCAATAATCGATTCAAAAGTCTCATCAATATGGTTTCTAAGCCTTTCTCCCAAGTACTGATTTAATCCAGTTATGAACTTCTCATTCTTCTTCTCGGGAGTGTCAATACGGGATAATCCATACTTTGATAAAATATCGAACTCAGCAATATATTCCGAGACTGCCCTACCATTCTGTTTAAGCTCCAAGAACTTCCTAAAAAATTCTAATTTCTGAGCAGTTGGGATGAACTTGTCACTGAAGTGAGCTTTTAATTGATTCCATGTAACTTGATCCTCAGGAGTAGCTGCCTTAATAGCATTCCACCAATTCATAGCCCGTCCTTGCAGCTGACGGGATGCTAGCTTCCTTTTCATCGCGTCTTCGATTCCCAGATCCTCGAAGATACGCTCACAACTATGAAGACAATCCTGAACTTCTGTAGCCGATTCTGTTCCGTGGAACGGCTTCCCAACAAGACTAGTGTAATCCTTACAAAGCTATGGAAAATCGGCCCTAGGAACCTGCACCGCTGCACCACCACCATTTGCAGCATTAGGAGCTGCCCTCTGAACATCCCCATGCATCTCTCTCATGAAGTCAGTGAACATCGTCCTCATATCAGGAGCATTCTTATTATTGGCTCCTGAACCAGAGTTCCTCGTATATCAGATCATTGTTCAATCTGTAAGGAAAAAGCGATTAACCATCCCTTCAGTGGTGCCAGTGCAGTACGACTTCATCCCTAGATATACTAATAATATATATAGCTTTTGAAAACCAAAATATCACAAATACGCGCTCTCATATACGTATACTATTCCTCCCTGGTGTCTTTCCCTAGATTAACTACGCAACCTAGAGCTCTGATACCAAGTGTAGTAGCCCACTCCGCACCAGCCGACATTTCCAACGAAAGTGCGATATGCCAATGCTCGACTAGTACGGGACGGTCGCCAAAGAAAGGAAAAGAAAGGAATTTGAACTAACAAGGAACCTGTAGATTGTCTTACAATGCATGGGATATAATATAATAATAACATAATTTTGACATAAAACTGGCGAGACAGTGCATAAGTTGAAAACTAAACCATCATAGCAGCGGAAGTCCAGAATACAGCTTATCATCCAAACTAGCATTATTACAACTTTGAAATACTGTCTCTAAAGCAAAAGAAAGAGGTACACTACTAATGCCCAAAGTAGTGACCAGCAACAACACAAGGAGAATATATATATCATACGTGGAAGCCTCCTGCTCGTCTACGGTACAACTACTCGTGCATAATCACTTGACCTGTCTCTAGTCTACCCGTTTAAGAGCACTCAGAGTAATAAGAAGAGACATAAAACTCTGGGTTAGACAAAGGTCTGGTATGAGCGATAAGCAGCAAAAACAGAACAATAATAGGTATATATAACCATACCTGAACCTGGACCTGCAACCAAAGAGTTAGCACAACAGGTTGTACAATACTCTAAGGTGAAACTAACACATGGTGTGAAAATAATGGGGAGGGGGTGTGGATGTTATGGTGATAACAAACATCAAACATAGCAATCATCCTCACATCTTTCACTTAGTGTGCAAAGCATACGATATCCACCACTTTGATCACCCAATTTTTTGTTACGATCACTCTGCCCCCATGGAGTCATGAAGCTCCACTACACTGATCCGTAACCACTAATACTTTGCTATGTCCACTCTGCCCCGTGGAGTCATAACAGCTCCACTTCACTGGCTCATAGCCATGCTACGATCACTCGGCTCCATGAAGTCATGACAACTTCATTGCACTGATCTATAGCCACTAATTCATCTATCAGTGGTGAGTCAAAGCTATAGACATCTCTAACCCCTTTGCACATGCCCCGCAGCAAAGTCCAATTCATGAAGTTAACTCGTTGGTTCCCATTCAGATCCTGAGTTCTACTTCCTATTTGGACTTCCTTTGCATCTCGGGTTTTGGTCGAATTGGTATTGGTCTTCAGAAAAGTCGTCGCGTAGTAGAAGTAACTGGTTCGGTTCGGTCTTATAGTGTTCAAATCCTCCGGTTCGGGGCTCAAAAGTCCTCCGGTTCGATCATCTGGTTCGGTTCGGTGTATGGGATCCAAGTTCCTCCCTTTGGTTCGGTTCGTTCCTCCACATCACACCGGTTCAGTTCGGTGTTCATAGCCTTGGTCTAGTTCGGTTCGTCGCCTCTTATTCTCCAGCTCCTGGTTTGGTCCTCCCATCTGATCCCCACACCCCATCCCAATTCGATCCGATCCGAGCCTTCCTTTTTGCCCTTACATTCCCTTGTGACAAGTTCCGGTCGGGTTCGTATTCCTCTTGCCCGGTTCACCGATCTGATCCGAGCCCTATAATCCGATCTGATCTGAAACCCTGCACATTTTCCAACTAGCATATATCGTCCATTTTTGCCATACGACGGTGTTTTCAACCTTTCTTACTTTCCTATAAGATTACTTAACATTCCAAACAGTAATAACAATAAATAGAGTCAACCATAAAATCCAAACATCAATCATATGAGTTATTTTGGATCAAACATACCCAAATCTATGGTTTTCCCCCTTAATCCCCTTAATCATGATTTAGGCATACAGTTAGAAAAACATACCCAAATTAACCCAAATTTTTATTAGAGCCCTAAATTAATATTTAAGAATTTGTACATATTTTTCCAGAATTTTAACATGCATAATTTCGCTAATTAACACTAATCACCCCTGTTTAGCCGTAATTAATGAAAAACAATGCAAATCACTCACCTTAGCCACAAATAAAACTTAGATCTGAAACTATCTCTGATTTGGATCGAATCTCTATGCAACACAGCAGCTCTTCCTCAATTTCTATGCTAATTCGCTTTAATTTGATGTTGATTTGGCTAATTTTGGATTAGAATGTGATTAGAAGGCGATTTTGGGGTTGGAGGCCATTGTCAGGGTTTCAAGGATGAAAAGTGGCGGCTAAAAAATGACAAAAACTGAATTCCCTAACCTTATCAGTCCTCCCATAACCCTAATCCCGAAATGGGTTATGGGCATAGCTGTTAATCACCTTAATTAGGCCCGGTTAAGCTGTTTTTCACCTTCCAGACCTTGTTTCAACCATATCTCCCAAACGTTAAGTCCGTTTGGCTATTATGACCACTCTATGTTAAGTCCGTTTGCCTTGTGCATATTTGCCTTTTGCAGTATTTCAGTGATATAATTTTGTTGGGATAATATCAATTAATCATTGTTTTTCCTAATCACCTATATTCCAAGAAAAAAATTTAGTTCCCTCAAGTCTTTAATGTGAAAATTTTGATCCAGCTTGTGTACGGTTCTATTTATTTCTTCGTTGTTGTCTCCTGTTATTGGCATGTCGACAACGTATACTAGAATGAACACAATTCCATGTATGCCCTTCTTCGTATATAGAGAATTGTCCGATTTAACTTGTTAGAAACCCATGTTAGACAAAGTAGACTTTAGCTTTTCATACCAAGCTCTCGAAGCTTGTTTTAAGCCATATATTGCTTTGTGTAGTTTGCATATTTTATCACCAGTACCATATCCTTCAGGCTGTTGCATGTATACCTCTTCAGTCAATTCCCCATTCAAAATAGCATTGTTGACGTCCAGTTGCCTTACATTCCATCCTTTGTTTAGAGCAATGGTCAGTATAATTCTGATGGTTGTGGGTTTTATGACTAGGGAAAAGTTTCATTAAAATCAAAACCAAATTGTTGTGCGTAACATTTTGCAACTAGTCTGGCCTTGTCTTTGTCAATAGATCCATCTTCTTTTCTTTTGTATGTCCACCTACAACTAATCACATTTTTGTGTTTTGGTTGAGTCACTAAGCTCCAAGTGTTGTTTCTTATGAGAGATTTATATTCAGTGTCCATTGCCTCCTTCTGTTTGTTTGATCTTATGGCTTGAGTGAAATTCAATGGTTAAATCTCACTGGAAGAAATATTATATACTTTGGGTTTGAAGATGCCTCTCTTTGACCTGGTGATCATGTGATGTCCAGTTGATTGTGCTGGTGTCTGTTGTTGTGTATCATTGTTGCTGGTAGTGTCAGCATGGTTGTTGTTTTCTGTATCTTCACTATACTGCATGTTTTGATTTGATTGATGTATGTTTGTATCTTCTGAGTCATTGTGCGTCTCACTGGTTTGTCATTTGTTCGGTCCATAGTTTCTTCCTATGTGTTTAAATTGCCTATGTGTTGTTGCTCTTCATTTATATCAATTGAAGGTGGTTCAGTAATGAATGGATTGAACCGTATGTTATTGTTTATGCTTTGTTCCCATCCTTTTTGCTAATTTGCATTTTTGCATAAGGAAACTTGTTTTCATCAAATATCACATGTGTAGACACATGTATTTTTTTTCATTTTTGTCCATGCACTTATATCCTTTTTGGTTTCGAGCGTACCCAATGAATGTGTATGGGCTTGATCTCATACTTACTTTATGATTGTTATAGTCTCTCAAACATGGAAAACATAGACACCCATAAGCTTTCAGAAAACCATATTCTGGTCTAACACTGTATATCAATCCATGAGGGCTTTTATTGTTTAAGACTTTGGTTGGCAACTTGTTAATGAGAAATACAGATGTGTAGAAAGCTTCATTCCAATATTCCATGGGTAATGAGCTTTGTGATAATAAAGTTACACCAGTCTCTACTATGTGGCGATGTTTTCTTTCGACTAAAACGTTTTGTTTGGACGTTTGGGGTTAAATTAATCTATGTTTGATCCCTCTTTTGAGAAAGTAATTAGTTAGAGGTTTAAACTCAGCTCCCCCATCTGTCTGAACTACCTTAACAGTACTGTTCATTTGTTTTTCGACATGAGTTATAAATTGCATAACTGTATTGCAATCTTTTGATTTAATTTTCAACATGTATATCCAAGTGTATCTAGAATAAGCATCCACAAAAGAAAGATAATACTTGTGTCCCTAATATGAATATAGAGGCGCGGATCCCCACAAGTCAGCGACTATAAGCTCCAGTGGCTCATTATAGCTGGTTTTAGAATCACTAAAAGGGAGCTTGTGGCTCTTGCCGAGTTGGCAGTGTGTGCATGTGTGTTTGATAGGTACATTTTTATAATGAATGTTATTATTACGCAGAACAGTCTGAACAGTTTCTAGATTAGTATGTCCTAATTTTACATGCCAATAATCACGTTACATTTACTACTATTATTGTCATAATCAACGTTATTGCAACTATTCCTAATACAGTCATTGTCACCACTGGCAACTACATTATTGCACCGCAATTCTCCACTTGAGTTTGCAGTCTTCAAGTTTTTGAATTTGTATAAACCATCGTATAGGTTACCTTGAAGTAATATTTCATGATTTAGGGAATCTTTAACTAAGCAAAGCCTAGGATGAAATTCAAAGTAAACATTATTGTTGTTTGCAAATTTTGATACACTTAACTAACTTTTATTAATTGTGGGTACCCTAAGAAGATTGTTTAATTTGAGTTGTCTTTTCCCAAAAATTGTCCCTTTGCCTATGTGTGTGATACTAGAAGTACTACCATTACCCTATGCAAATTCCTCATACCTGAGTAATTTCTGCTCCCAATGTTTAAATTCTGAAGATTGCTAGTTATATGGTGAGTCGCTCCTGAGTCAGGGTACCATTCTTTGAAGCCACTGTCCTCATTTTTACTTCATCATCATCTACAGCATTATGTCTTCGGTTTGCATCATTATTATTTTGAGCTGAATTCCATGTTGTTACCATATTTGCTTGTGCTCTTCTTTGTGAGGAGTAATTTTGGCTTGCCTGTTGTCCACCCGTGTTTGAATTATAGCTGAAGTAACATTTGTTCACCATGTGACCAAACTTTTGGCATATTTGACATTTCACATGATAGTTATTGTTATCACCTTGTATCTTCTTATTTTCTGACTGTGGCATAATTGGCAGAGAACTTATTTTGTGCTATTTTTCTTTATTCGATTCTGCCTTCATGAGCGAGGAGTGCTGATCGAACGAACTGTAAGTCAGGTAAGGTTCGTTGTATGGCTAACACAATTACTAGATATTCGTATTCTACATCTAATCCACTAATAAGAAATAGGATTTGCTCACCGTCGTTGATCTATGGCCAACAACATTTAGTTTGTCATAGGTTTTTAATTTTTCCTAAGTATTCTTTCATGCTTGCCTCCTTTTTCTAGAATTTTGTAATTCCCTTATATATTGCATGATTCTAGCAGCTGATTGTGAACTGAAAATATGTTGCACAGTGGTCCATATTTCATGAGATGTGTTGAAGCCTACTATCTACGATAACAAACTCGGCTTTACCGATGATAGCAGCCATGATGATAACGGCTGTCCTGTTTCTGCAATTTGACGTGGTCAGGGTTTAGTGAGAGATTGCCATCTTGGTCTGCTATCATCACTGGTGGTATAGGTATGGTTCCATTGACGTACTCTTGTAGTCCATAGCCCTTTAATGCAATTTCAATTTGGTATTTCCATAGTATATAGTTATCCTAGTCCAACGATCTAGTAATGACTTGACTTTCTGGTTTGATAAGGTTATGATGGTTTGGTGGCGTGTTGTTGACGACGCTTTCTGATACAGCTGATGTGGCGCCAGAATCATTGGCCATTGGATATGAGAATATGACGAGGCAGTTTACTTATAGTTGCAACCTTTTTTCTCACTTGTATCACCGTAACGTGATAAAGCTCACGGCAGCATGTAGAGAACCAGAAAAGAATGAAGGTTGAAAGAGGTCTAGCGCAACAGATTTGGTGTTGTAGCTGTGATCAACACTTTTGATAAAGAATAAGCCTTCCGGCATTAAGGCTCTGATACCGTATTAAGAGTTGAGGAGGAGATTTATTGGTGAGGAACAATTGTAATTTTATTAATGCAAAAACATGATACAAAGAGCACATATATATAGTACTATGAGCCCAACGGCTTGTATAAAATATACCAAATATGTATGAGCCTAACGGCTAGTATTAAATATGCCAAGTATGCATGAGCCTAACGGCTAGTATTAAATATACCATGTATGCATGAGCCAACAGCTAGTAGATAATTACAAAACATACTAAATATGGTAAAACGTGTTCACATGCTAACGGCTCTATTATCTTCGTTATTAATCATTGGGGGGAAAAATTAAAAGAGGAAGAGAAAGGTGAAAGGAAAAGGAAAATTATGATGAAAAAAGGATGTAAAATATGGAAGAAGAGGTCCATTTTCTTTGACTTGCCTTATTGGAAGGTAAAATTTAACTAGAAACACTGCTTTTCATTTTCTATTCATGTTTGCTACTTAGTACTTAATTATTTATGTTTTTTCAATTTTAGGCACTTCCTTTGTGGCATAATCGAGATGTGATGCATATTAAGAAAAATATTGGTTAAAGTGTTATTGGTACATTGCTTGATATCAAAGGAAAATAAAAAGATGGTCTCAAATCATGCTAAGATCTAGAAGCAATGGGCATTAGAAAAAAATTGCATCATGTAGACATTGGAAATAAAGTATTGCTCCCAGCCGCACCATATACCTTATCTGATCAAGAAAAAGAGATACTTATAGTAGAATGAAGAACTTGAAAGTGCCTGATGGATATAGCTCAAATATTGGAAAATGTTTTGCAAAAGAAGACAAGATTTCAAACCTTAAGCCTCATGATTATCATGTTTTGATGCAACAACTATTGTCTGTTGCATTAAGAGGACTTATACCTACATGGATTAGTAATGCACTACTATGACTATGTTCATTTTATAATGACATATGACAAAGAGTGCTTGATAGGGATAAACTAGAATTAATGGAGTATCAAGTTGCATTAACACTATGTGATTTAGAGAGGTTCTTTCCCCCTTCCTTTTTAGATATCATGATTTACTTAACAATACATTTAGGGAGAGAAGCAAGAATTTGTGGGCCGGTCCAATATCGATGGATGTATCCATTTGAGAGGTAATATTTATTATAAATACTTGACGGTTAAAAGTATGTATAGTTATGAAAGTAACTTGTTTATGCATTTTGGTTATAGGTATATGAAAATATTAAAAGGGTATGTTAAAAATCAGGCACGGCCTGAAGGGTGCATTAGTGAGCGCTATGTTGCCGAAGAATGTATGAAATATTGCTCTGGATATATTAAAGATGCATTACAGATTAGAGAGAGGAAAAACCGAAATGAAGTGCAAAAAAATGATTTTATACGTAAGGGGCTCCTATTTCCAAAGGAAAACCTATTTCATTGATGAGGAAGTGATTAGTGATGCTCATCGATACGTTTTTTTTAATACGGAAGAAGTAGAGTCGTATATAGAGTAAGTATAAGTCCAACTTAACTATGATCTACAAAATAGATTAGATATTTAATTACATTTATGTATGCAGAATGCACAAAGAGGAGCTAAAATGTTTGCATCCTCATCTTACACGAGACGATTTGGAACTGTCAAAATTGCAATCGGAGACTTTTAGTTTTTAGTTTGAAAAAAAGGTTGATAATATTTTAAAAAGTTATTAATGACGAAAGGAATAAATCAACATAAATCTTTATTTAATAAATTGTACTTGTCCAGGTTAGAGATGATAGACGTATATACAATGTCAGCAAGATAATAAAATGGCTTTCATATGGAGCTTGTTCGCAAATAATTTCTTATCTAGCTGTATTGTTAATGGTCGACGTTTTCATACGAAAGACTTTGAGAAGGCTACACAAAATAATGGTGTTTCCATTGAGGCAAGTATTGTTTGTGTAGATGGGTCTATTGAAAAATTAATATGTTATGGGGTCTTGTGTGAGATGTTCTTATTGGATTGTCGACAATTTCGAGTTGCCTTGTTTAAATGTGATTGGGCAAATATGTATCGTGGAGTCAAAGTTGAAGATGGATTTACATTGGTTAATTTTCATCAGTTTCAAAATCAGTTTACAAGTGACCCGCTTATCTTAGCAACACAAGCGATTCAAGTTTTCTTCTCTAGAGAAGATAATTCCTAAAATTGGTATGTTGTGTTGAGAGTGCCCTATAAAGGGTTTCATGAATAGGAAAAGTACAACGAAGATGAAGAATCAACTAGTAAACCATTGGATGAGTCACAGATAATGGGGATGAAAGTTACATAAGGGAGGGCTGTAATAGTATTCTGGTATGTTATAAGCATATTTTATTGATTTTTTATTCTATGCATGTTCATATATACAATAAAAGTGTTGTTAGATGGTAAAAAATTAATCTGATCTAAGATTGACATCTTAGCGTGTATCAAAATAAATTTATTTTCTATCGTATGTGATCTTTGTGTAACGGCCCGCAAATCCGTACTATCTGAGTTGACTAATAACACCACACGTCCAACCTAGATTGCGCAGAAATACGAATCATTATTAGAAAGAAGTTAGAGGATGAGAAATAGAAAGATAGAAATATTAGAATAGAAGAAAACAAAGAAGACAAATCTCACAGCGGAGCGAATAAATATATTATATAACATAACTTTTGAAATACAAATCAGTAACTTTATATGCATGCCATCATCAGAGCACAACAGTTATTTCTGGAACAGTTACAAACACCTGTTTCCAGATACAAACATGGTTCATAGCAGAATATATGATAGTCTATAGCTAACTGGTGAAGCCTCCTGCTTCCAGCTCTTCTAAGTGAATCTGGAAAAATCCCGACTACTTGACTGCTCGTACAAAATTGGGCACCCAAAAGTTTAGGAAAAAACAAACAAAATAAACTCTGGGTCAGTCATGGGACTGGTGTGAGTAAACTCCAACCATTTGTTTAACTTTCAAAATCCTTTCGAAAGGAAGGATAATAGTAAGACCAGCCCAAGCATAAACATGTATGGTTTTTACCTTACTATAACCCAAAACACTTTAATACGAAAATCCAGTGATATTATAATAGTGTCTAAATCAAATAAATAGAATCTAGCCAAACGCTTGCATCTCACGCTCCATATATAATATAAAATCAAAAACCGCGGGCGCTTATTGGAGATTTGGATTCTGACTATGACAAGGTATGGGACCACCATCTGATAGTGTATCTCTAGAGAGGAATACCCTGGATTTAACAAGAACGTCTTGCAACCCGGCCCACACATGACCGACCACTCATTTCGCTTGAGTGTATCGAATGTATATCACCAACGGTTGGGATCAGCAACCATTTCCCGAATGGGATAGCATCGAATAGAATAAGGAATTAAATGAATCTCTAGATAGGTGATTATACACCCTAATGGGAGCGACTCACATAGCCATGCTGCCTGCCCGATTTTTGTCATTTCCCGGTTGTTGAGGCCTGAGGCTACGATTACTTTCTCTTCATTGACAGCACAATCACTTTGAATGCCACATTGTCAGATCCGTTAATCATTAATTGACTTGCACAAATATATTTTGGATATAATGCTAAGGGAATAAATCCGTTGCCACCATATATATATTTATACAGACCAACATATTCGATTATTGCAAAATACTTTGTCAGACATCCTTCCATATACGTTCGTTCTGGGACTGAACGAAACCGAAGGCACAATTTATATTAATAGAAAAAGCCCTTGCACTTCACTCAGTCTTCGATTGTTTTCATATAATCTGATCCGCAACGCTACCGCCAATACAGAGTGGTTCTCGGATAATAATCCAACCGGTCTCTCCATATTGGCACATACTTCGATAGTCGGTTATTTAACTATCGAAGAAAAACAAACAAACATCCATTCATCCATAACACCAATCAATCACTGGGCCTGTTAACTAATATTTCATTAATTAATTCACTTCTCTATTTCTCTATCAGTATTTGTTAACAAAAAAATTTCGATAATCATCTTGGCCTCTTACGCTATTTGGAAAACATTTCCGTATATCGCCTTCTATTATTTTCTATAGTTAGAAAATATATTCTATTTGTATTTGAAAAAAACAAATTTCAATCACTTATCTCTTTCCTGACTACTTTAATTATACTCAGGAAATATTTACTGTTATATTTCCAAAATTCCATCACTTGGATTAAAACAAAAGCTGTGTAAACATCGTTACAACAACCCAAAATATTTTATTCAATTATCTATTATTCAAACACTTCTCTTCGAGACTGGGTCTTGCTATTTATCAATTAAAAATGAAATCAATCAAGTTGGGGTAAAAATTACCTCTCAGACCTTGACTGAAAACATCCTCAACTTCAAAACAGACAAAACCACTTACCTCGAATAAACACACTATAAAACCCAATTATTCATTTTTTTTAAAACATGTATATGGTTCGCTTTCTATTTCTAATTTATAGATTTCCGTTTTTGTTTACATATTCTCTTTTTTATTTCGTTTCCTTATTGAATTCTATATATATCGATACATTGATTTCTAACTATCAAATTATCTTAAAAATATTCTAACTCCTTAAATTCCAGGAAAAATTCGCCATAACCTCCTTTGTACCGGGAGCATCGGGATATTTCAAATAGCCTCCCATGACCCTTTCCATTCAAAAGAAAATAAAAAAGCCAAGTGGTTTGCCGATTCGGCGCATAAAATCTCATATGGAATTTAAACGTGTACCTTTTTGTCGGGCACATAAATTAAAATCTTCATATACTTCATCCCATACCTGTCTAACACAGGTGAACCTGTCTAACACATGTTCACCTGTTTTCAATTCAATTCAACTCAATCCAATCGTTTGAATTCAGTTTCGCCCATTTATTCTTTAATTAGCTATTTTGCCTATTTCACTTCTTTGTTTGAACATACATGTTCGAACAAAATATTTAACTTGCTCATAACCAAATTGAATTTCAATTTCAATTCTAGTTTCCTTTTCGATTTCGAATATAAATTTTCAAATCGAATTCACTTATTCAAAGCCCAATATCAATTCAAAATCTCATTAACCAATTACTATTCGAATTAGTTAATTCTATTCAATAATCAAAAATCTGATTTCTGTTTCAAAAAAATCAATTCATTACTTCACTTGAGTTCACATATAATTTACAACTCAAAATATGAAATTTTCTAAATAGAAATTCGAATTTTATTCGATTAAAATCCTTTTATAAAATTAAATAAACTGTTGGTTTTTAAATGGTTATGGCGCTGTTTTTCTAAAAATTTGATTTTGACATAACTCAGAATCTATTCGATGAAATTCAGTTTTTTCTCATTCATTAGAAAACTATTATTCAACCGGTCCCGACGATTCTTGTTTCAAAGAATTTCGTCTTCAATTGAGTTCTGTATACTCAATTGAAGTTTGAATCGCCAATTTACGAACTGCCGCACTGCGCCGAGTTCGTTTTAATTATATTTATATATATGAACGTTTTAACTTCGTTTATAATAACTTCAACTCCATTCTGATATATTTTTAATATATATCAAATCCAATTTTCCAATTTAACATAATATTCCCGATCTTCTAAAATTGTTGATTTTCCCTAACTCGAAAATAAATTTATACATCGATCTTCTATTTTAAATTTCAATTCCCTTTGAATGCTATATTCAAATTCCATTTGAATTCTATTTGAATTCTATATTGAAATTACATTTGAATTTCTATATTCAAATTTTATTTCAAATCTCTTATTCAAATTCTATTTGAATTTCTCTTATTCAAATTCTATACTCAAATTTCGTTTAAATTTCTATATTAAATTTCTATCTGAAAATTCTATTTTTAAATTCCTATTTGAATCCTGTACTCAAATTCCAATTCAACTCTATTTGAATTCTATATTTAAACTCCATTTCACTTCTATTTGGATTCCTATATTTAAACTCCATTTCACTTTTATTTTCAAATTCTATGGTTAAACTCCATTTGAATTCTATTTTTAAATCTCTATATTTTAAATTTCATTTGAACTTTCTTTATTCAAATCCATTTGAATTCCTTTGAATTCAAATTCTATTTCAATTCCTTTGAATTCAAATTTCTGTATAATCAAATTCTATTCAAATTCTGTATTCAAATTCTATTCAAATTCTATATTCAAATTCTATATATTCAAATTCCCCTTTCAACTCTATTTGAATTTCATATTGAAATTCTATTTCAATTCTATTTCAAATTCTCTATATTCAAACTCCATTTAAATTTCTATATTCGAATTCTATATTTAAAATTCCTTTATTCAAATTCCATTTCACTTTCTATATTCAAATTCTATATTTGAATTTCCTTTATATTTTCTATATTCAAATTCCATATTTGAATTACATTTGAATTTTCTTTATTCGTTCTCAAACAAGTCTCGATTTCAATTTCTTTTGAAATCGATATTTCTACTTTTGGAAAATAGATTTCCCTTTTCAATTTCACAGTTGTATTTTTATTTTTGAATTATCCAATTGATAATTCTTTTCACTTTATTTATAATCTTTGTTTATAGAAGAACTACTTGTTTTTATTCTTTCAAAAAAAGTTAATATTTCAAATCTATTTAAAAATTCAAATTCTATTTTTTCTAAAATAGAATTTCCCTTTTAAATCTCAAATACCCCTTTCAGGGTATTTTTATAAATTAACACTTAGCCCAGTGATATTTAAAACAATCAAATCATCCAATTTTCAATCATTTGATTTTTAACATGTCATATATGAATATATATGAAATCAAGCAAACAAAAAAACAGATAATATATTTTTGAGGAATCTAGTTGGATCCCTCCAACCTGTTTTCCTGCATCCAAATATATTAGTCAACATAATAATACCCATCCTGCTTCGAGGCAGGATATCGCGGTATGAAGGTCATCCACTAATATATTTGTGGGGCGCAT
The DNA here is from genome assembly GCA_030737875.1 of Allium sativum. Classification (NCBI taxonomy): domain Eukaryota; kingdom Viridiplantae; phylum Streptophyta; class Magnoliopsida; order Asparagales; family Amaryllidaceae; genus Allium; species Allium sativum. The sequence goes on from JASFAX010000079.1 coordinate 465,101, forward strand.
AGGGAAATCATCCGCTAATAGTACCGTGGGCATCCGCTAATGAGACTATGGGAACAATCCAATCATCAACCGAATATATATAATAGTCAACCCTAAATAACTAATATATTTAAATCAACTAGAAAGCATTCAAACAAGCAACAAACAATTATTTTTAATGAATAAAAATAATTCTAAATAAAGAGGTGAGTGAGATTTACTCACAGTGATTTTTATTCGACGGAATTAATTGAAGATGTTTGGTTGAAATTCCATTCGTCTCCGGAAAAATCCAAATCCATTTCCTACTACAATTTCAATTCGACTTGCATTCGCACTTTTGACCTTGCATAGATTAAATATTGTATTTAAAATTGTGCAAACAATATGAGCTATATATATATATATATATATATTAATCAACATTAGATTTTAAAATGTGAACATTCAAACTTTTGAACTATATTTTTTTCCAGTTTGTATGTATATAGATTGAACATTATAAATAAATTTAATTAATTTAACATTTAATTTAGAAACCATTTTAATCACGCTTCTCCCCGTTATTACCAGCACCCAACAACTACCATCACCTTTCACAATACTGGAACTTTTAAACCCACGAATACTTTCATCTTCCTTGCGAATTCCTTCCTCATCTCCTGTGTACCTGTCTGGGCTTCGTTGTCTTCACAAATAAATGTTCAAAGTCTCAATGTTGTTTCCAACAGCTACTACAGATTTTTCGGTGCTACTCAAACCATCGTCAGTTTTCTGTTTCGCGATGACTGGTCTACGCGAGCTGCCTTCCTCCTCCAAAGACATACGACATTAACCAACTGTCCACTACTCATTGAACTCTCCATCATCGTCATCTTCTTTACACAAAACCATGTCCGTTGTTCCCTAAATCGCACACCCTAAACTGCTAAAAATCGAGTACTAGAAATCGCGATGAACCCTGTATTTGAACACCCTAGCTCGAACCCTTCTCAATCGCAACCTCAACTTCCGATTGTTGTCTGGTAACGCGAATCATCTCCAATCGCTAGTTTGCTCCATCCCCCTTTCCTCACATCGAACACCTCAATATGGCTGAAAGGAAATCCACAACCGATACCTCATCGCTTCTTAGGTTACGAGTGATTCAAACTCGCTCTCGCTTCTGGGGTAATCGCGATTTCCTTTTCTTTCTTTTTCTTTTTATTGGAATTGGGATTTGAAAGCATCGATCTATTTTTCTTTCGATTTAAGGATTCCTGAGGAGATAGGAGCAGATTTCTTTGGTCGATTTCGAGAGGGGCTGGCTTGCGATTACTGATATTGATTTGCAATTTAAATAGGAGCGGCCATTTCCAATTTAATCACTGAAACAATCGACTTCACAGAGAAAGGAATGAGGGGTTGTCGCAATATTTATGTAATGACCCGCATTTCTGACCGTTGAATAATTAATTTATTTAATTATTTAAAAATTGTTTTGGCGATATCGATAACTGGAATTAAATAATATTGAATATTTAATTAATAATTTTAATATAATAATATATTATAATGTCGAAATAGTCAAAAATAGCCGAATTCACAGTACGGTGTGAATTGGATTTTATATAAGGTGTAATTCAGTTTGGAATTGAATTTGAATAACGAATATATTATATAAATGACAGTTGAACATATAGTTTATAATATAATTATAAACGAGCTCGAAATGGCGCTGCAGTTCGCTATTTGGCGATTTGAACTTCAACTGAATATACAGGGTCGGTTTTAAGTCGGATTTCTGTGAAACAAGAACCGTCAGGACCGATTAGATAATAGTTTTCTAATGGAAGAGAAAAATCTGAATTTCGTCGTGTATATTTTGAGATATATCCAAATCAAATTTTGAAATAGTCGCTATAGAATCGTTTATCGACCGTATCGGTTTATTCGATATAATTAGAGATCGGGCTTGAATTTTGACAAGGTCCTATTGGGAAATAGCGATAATTTAATTTTTAGAATTTTACTCTAATTTTTAATTAATTAAATAAGCAACTTTTTATTTGGAGTATTTGGCACCCTGTATCGACATTTCAGGGTTTCACAATATGAGTTCATCTACCGGTATTATTACATTTTTGGGACCAGAGCACATCACTCATTTAAATGGTGCTTTTGTTTCTGTCCATAACTGTCCCTTCGTGAACAGAATATTTCATAGTGGGGTACGCTATGTTTTTAACTTAAAACAAACTAAACTGAATGGTTAACTGGTCAAACGGACTCAGAATTCAACGAAACAAGTTTCATACGAAACCTTAGGAAGATGTCTAGTGAAACGTCAAGGCCTCATATTTTTAGGATTTTTTCTGGAATTGTTAGGAATTATTGCTCGGTGTTTTTCATCGATATTTTTTAAAGGATTTTCGCAAACGGTGTCGGAATTCGACGAAACATGTCCCATTGGATCCGGAATATTTTTCTATGCCAGGAATAGCTTAGTTTGTCAAAAACAGGTATCGTATGAGGTTATATTTTCGCAAGACTTCACGTGTAAGTTTTAAATATAATAAAATATATTCATGGTCCAAAATATCTTCTCTATAAAAGGGACTTAACTCCCTCGTTATAACCTAATTCTTATTATTCCTCAGATCCAACTAAACCCGCCGCCACGAGAAAAATACTCCACAGCAGAAATCGTTCTTCCAAGCTCCTAAAACAATTCGAAATAAAATCAAAATTTAAATCCATAAATCTCGAAAGTTATATAATCGAAATCCTCTTGAGTTTCCGTTCAAGTTCATACCCTTTTTGTTAAACTCGAGTTCTGCCTGGAGTTCGATAATTTTGAGGCAGCGCCTCCTATGGATGCGGTTCACAATCAAAAGGAGGGATCGATGGTGTTCTGTTGGGGTTTCTGGATTTCATGTCAGCGTAAGGAAGGGGTCAGTGGAATCGGGGAAAATGGCTTGAGGAAGCGAGTTCGATATTGGTGACTTACGTATACTGATATGGAAAAGGGTGAATGTGGGAGATTGTTTTGGGGGTACAGGAACTGCGCGAGTCTTGGTTGCGGGTAGGGGCGTTCGAAGATCTGGGCATGGCAGTTTTGTTGTGGAACTCGGTTCCAGTTTTGGGTCGATGGTGTGGGAGACATGCTGGAGCTCGTAGGTTATAATGTTGGAGAGGAAGAAGCTACATGGGGGTGGGTGCGTAATACATGGTGATGGGCCGAAGATTTAACGCTAAGCCCAAGAGAGAAAAGTAAAATAAGAAAGAAAAATGTTGATGATGCTAGAAGGGGAAAACGTGGAAAGAAAAGGATATGTAGAGTCGGTAGGGTGCGTGAAAACATGACGGGCTGAATTAAAACGGTAAAGGCCCAAGGAATTTATTTAAAAACATAAGTTTTATTAAATCTAATTGTGTATAAAGGTATAAAATTTGTAACTTTCTCATACATGAGCGGAACTCAGCAAAACAAGATCCGTTGGGATCGAATGGACGGGAGCAACACAATGGAACTAACTGGAAGTGGATTGGTGCTCGTTACAATTTATCGCAAAATAAATTGTCCGTCTGAATCAAATCGAGCGATGGTTATCGTTATTAACGATGATCGTCCAAGGTGAGTAAAACTCACCAACTCTGAACAGTTATATTTTTATAACGTATTTTTAGAAATGTTAATTATCTGTTGACTGTTGTGTGCTGATTTGGTTGATTGAACTGCTAGTCAGTTAGTTGAAAATTATATATATATATATATATATATATATATATATATATATATATATTGATTCTGTTTATCAGAAAAATTCATACTGAACTGAAAGTGACGTTATATATGTTGTTTAACCACTGTGATGCAGGGATATAGGTTGGAGGAATCCGATTGGATTCCTCAACATTTATTTTACTGTTTATCATATATTGTGATATATGCTGTGATATAAAATCGGTTATTGATTTTATATGTGTGGATGATTTTAATCATGGTTATACAGTATTTTAAATACCAGAATGGATACTAGGAAGTAAAAAGGGAATTTTCAAAACATAACTTGAAAATGAAATATTTATAAAAAAAATCAAGGGATTTTATAAAAGGAATATTTATTAGAAAATAAATAGAATCGATATAAAAATGTTAAATAGGATAGGGTATGGGTCTTGAATAATTGGAACTTGTTATACGTCGATTAAGTTGAGTAAATTTCAAAGTGTTGATCTGATGTTGGTTTCGGCCTTCGGGATTAACACTGAGAAGTTTATTCACTTATAAATTGATAATGAGGATCTAATGAATAGAAGTGAAGTGGTAAAGAAATATTTATTTGAAAAATAAATAGGATTAAAAAGGAAATCATTATAAGTGATTAAACGCTGTTATAAGGAAATGATTACAAGTGATTAAACGTTGTTATAGGAAATCATTATAAGTGATTAAACGCTGTTATAAGGAAATCATTATAAGTGATTAAACGCTTTTATAAGGAAATCATTATAAGTGATTAAACGCTGTTATAAGGAAATGATTACAAGTGATTAAACGCTGTTAAAAAGGACATTTTTAAAGTGAAGAACCGCTACTAAAAGTAAATCTTTATAAATGGATAAACGTTATTAAAAGGAGTAAATCGAATATGAGTTATTCGAATTTGAGTTAATCAGTTAGAGTTAATCAGTTAGAGATAATCAAATAGAGTTAAAGAAATAGAGTTGAACAATATTAGAAACTGACTAGAGATTGATAAGTTGAATATTTTTCTGAGTGTTGATCTGATGTTGATTTCGGCCTTCGGGGTTTACACTTAGAGAATTGTTCTCTTACTAGTTTATAGTTAGGGACTGATAGTTTTGGAAGTTAGTGGAATGTGAATGAGGATTTGAAATGTTTTCCAGTGTTAATAACATATATTTTCTAAGTATAGAAAATAAGGAATGTGGATATATATATATATACGTTTTGATGATTGGATCGATAATTCCATTTGGAATTTAGATCGTTGTTTGTACACCGACATGTTTTCATTGATAGTTAAATCACAGACTATCAAGTTTTGACCATATTTACGTTGTTGATATGGAGAGGCCGGTTGGATTCTTATCCAAAGAACCACTCTGTATTGGCATAAGCGTTGCGAATATGCCAAAGAAATTGAAGACGGAGTAAAGTGCAAGGGCTTTGTATAAGTCCTAGGTAGAGATTGCCTAGGATGGATGTACTGAATAGTGTCTTTGGTTTCGTTCAATCCCAGAACGAACGTAAATGGACGAATGTCTGACAAAGTATTTCTAATGATCGAATGGATTGGTCTGTATAACTATATATGGTTGCAACGGATTTATTCCCTTAGCATAACATCCAGAATATTTGTGTAAACCAAGTAATGATTAACGGATTTGATAATGTGGCATTCAAAGTGATCGTGTTATCAATGAATGAAAAGTAGTCGTAACCTCTGGCCTCAACAACCGGTAAATAACAGAAATCGGGCAGGCAGCATGGCTAAGTCGGTCGCACCGAAGTAGGGTGTATAATCACCTATCTAGAGAATATTCATTTGCTTCTTTAATCTATCAATGTTGTCCCCTATATATACGGGAAACGGTTGCTGATCCCAACCGTTGGTGATGTACATTCGATACACTCAAGCGAAATGAGTGGTCGGTCATGTGTGGCTGAGTTGCAAGATGTTCTTGTTGAACTCCAGTTTATCGTTCCTAGAGTACACTGATCGGAAGGTGGTTCCATACCTTGTCATAGTTGGAAATCCATTACCCAATACGTGCTTGCGGTTTTGATCGTATACTATATAGTAGAACGTGAGATGAAAGCGTTTCTACTAGATTGATATCTATTTGTACTTAGACATTATTATAATATCAGAATGATATTGCTTTACAAAGTTGTTTGGATTTTCATAAGGGAAAACCCGTTCCGTTTTCACGGCGTGGTCTTATGATATATCTGTTTATTAAACCAATTGTTAGGAGTTTTATTCACACCAGTTCATGACTGACCCGGAGTTTATTTGTTTGTTTTCCCTAAACTCTTGGGTGCCTAAATTTGTATGGGCAGTCAAGTAGTCGGGATTTTACAGATACACTTGGAGAGCTTGGAGCAGGAGGCTTCAGGATTCTATAGCTATTATTATTTCCGCTATTGTTGTAAGTGTTGTACTCTAATAAGTGTTATTGTATATATAACTGTTTGTATTTCAAAAAGTTATGTTATATTTTATTCTTTCCGTTGTGAGATTCGTGTTTACTCTGATGATGATGTTCTTCTTCTTCTATTCTACTAGTTCTACCTTATCTATCCTCACCCTCTATCTTCTTTCTATTAGTTTCTTGAATTTCAAGTGTAATTTGGGATTGGACCTGTGTTATTTAGTCAGCTCAAATTGGACCGGATTTTCGGGTCACTACAATTTATATATATGAATATTTAGGCAGTAAGGAAACAGTACTGTGCAACGTACATTAAATTAAATACGATTTGATATAAAAAGATTTTTAGTTTATTTTAAAAGGATTCTGATTTGATTTTAAATTTAATTCGATTCGACATAAAGAGATATTTATTCTTTTTAAATAGATATCGATTCGATTTCGATCTTATCCATTATAAATATTTCGGGTTCACACACGAACCGCTATTTTAACGTAACCACTGTCGTTTAAATGTTATAACGCTATTCTGAACTGAACAATATATATTTTGAAATTAAATTTTACCCTATATGTCATTTTAAATTCAGAACCAATCAATTCGCTGGTAATAAATTATTTTTATTATCGTCTATATTCAAATACAATTAATATTGATCATCTGAATTGTTTCAATTCAGTTTTTAACTTCGGTTTCAATTATTTACGGTTTATGATAATTCGATATACATGAATTAAATTATATTTGATTATAAATCAATAATTTCTATATAAATATGCGTTTACATTATCAATTCAATATTTAAAACCATATTAAATATTTAAAATAAACTGTTCGAAAATCCGGGTCGTTACATTCTTCCCCCCTTAAAATAATTTCGTCCTCGAAATTGCTAAGGTAGGAAAAATGGTACAAATCCATTACTTTTCAAAATCTCACTTATGTTGAAACTCAACTCCTCAAATTTAATTCCACCAAAACTTTTGGTCTTCCTTCATTTAATTCGAATGATCTACGATCAATCCATTTATATCCAATCTATATTCCATTAAACCTATTCAAATTGATTCTAGTTAATTGATTCACTTTAATCCATTTAACTAGCTTAAGTTAAATTCCACTTCCAGAATCCAAATCCCAGGGTTTTCATTTCAAATCCTTTTGAAATCACTTAAACAAGTACATATATTTATAATCTTTTCAAATTCAAAGTATTTGAATTTTTCAACTAAACTTGTTTTCTTCCAAACAAATTCCCATCAAAACTTTTCTAAGGTAGCAATCCATCACTTAGAAACTCAAAAATTAATACTGATGATGTCGCGACCATCATCAGAATTATTTCCCAACCACCGAAGTGAGCTCGGTGCTTAAACAATTTCAAAATCCATTCAAAATCCTTTTAAAACAAAGCTATATTGTTCTAATATACTTCCAAAAATATTTCAAACTTCCCACGATTTAAATTTCAAATTCTGGTTTGAATTTAATTTCAATTCATTTCATTTGTATATGTTATTCATATACAAATTTTATTTGGTTATAAATAACTATTCGAATTTTTTTTATCTAACTTGATTATAATATCAACATCCAACACATCCATATAATATAATAATTTCAGAAAATTATTCCTTTTCTATCAAAATAGAATTTAGGATAAAATTATTTCTTTTATCCACTTTAAAACAATACTGCGTCGAATTTCTCTGTATATATTTAGAAATTCCTATTGACTTCGTGGCGTCCCACGATTCGATCAGAATTCATAAACCACTCAACAAACTAACCAACACAATATAAAAAAAATTATATCAATTTACAAGTACGCACTCTCGTATATATACACTCAAATCATTCTAGGGTACTACCGACCCTATCTCTAATGAGCACATCCCACCAAAGCCTAGGTACTCGCTCAACCTAAGCTCTGATACCAGCTGTAACGGCCCGCAAATCCGTACTACCTGAGTTGACTAATAACACCACACGTCCAACCCAGATTGCACAGAAATATGAATCATTATTAGAAAGATGTTAGAGGATGAGAAATAGAAAGAAAGAAATATTAGAATAGAAGAAAACAAAGAAGACAAATCTCACACCGGAACGAATAAATATATTATATAACATAACTTTTGAAATACAAATCAGTAACTTTGTATACATACCATCATCAGAGCACAACAGTTATTCCTAGAATAGCTATAAACACCTGTTTCTAGATACAAACATGGTTCACAGCGGAATATATGATAGTCTATAGCTAACTAGTGAAGCCTCCTGCTTCCAGCTCTTCCAAGTGAATCTAAAAATAATCCCAACTACTTGACTGCCCGTACAAATTTAGGCACCCAAGAGTTTAGGGAAAACAAACAAAATAAACTCTGGGTCAGTCATGGGATTGGTGTGAGTAAACTCCAACCATTTGTTTATATTTCAAAATCCTTTCGAAAGGAAGGATAATAGTAAGACCAGCCCTCACATAAACATGGATGGTTTTTACCTTATTATAACCCAAAACACTTCGATACGAAAATCCAGTGATATTATAATAGTGTCTAAATCAAATAAATAGAATCTAGCGGAACTCTTGCATCTCACGCTCCATATATAATATAAAATCAAAAACCGCGGGCGCTTATTGGAGATTTGGATTCTGACTATGACAAGGTATGGGACCACATTCCAATAGTGTATCTCTAGAGTGGAATACCCTGGATTCAACAAGAACGTCTTGCAACCCGGCCCACACATGACCGACCACTCATTTCGCTTGAGTGTATCGAATGTATATCACCAACGGTTGGGATCAGCAACCGTTTCCCGAATGGGACAGCATCGAATAGAATAAGGAATTAAATGAATCTCTAGATAGGTGATTATACACCCTAATGGGAGCGACCCACTTAGCCATGCTGCCTGCCCGATTTTTGTCATTTCCCGGTTGTTGAGGCTGAGGCTACGATTACTTTCTCTTCATTGACAGCACAATCACTTTGAATGTCACATTGTCAGATCCGTTAATCATTAATTTACTTGCACAAATATATTCTGGATATTATGCTAAGGGAATAAATCCGTTGCCACCATATATATTTATACAGATCAACATATTCGATTATTGTAAATACTTTGTCAGACATCCGTCCATATACGTTCGTTCTGGGACTGAAATAAACCGAAGGCACAATTTCTATTAATAGAAAAAGCCCTTGCACTTCACTCCGTCTTCGATTATCTTCATATAATCTGATCCGCAACGCTACTGCCAATACAGAGTGGTTCTTGGATAATAATCCAACCTGTCTATCCATATTGACAACGATATTGGCACATACTTCGACAGTCGGTTATTTAACTATCGAAGAAAAACAAACAAACATCCATTCATCCATAAAACCAATCAATCACTGGGCCTGTTAATTAATATTTCATTAATTAATTCACTTCTCTATTTCTCTATCAATATTTGTTAACCAAAAAATTTCGATAATCATCTTGGCCTCTTATGCTATTTGGAAAACATTTCCATATATCACCTTCTATTATTTTCTATAGTTAGAAAATATATTCTATTTGTATTTGAAAAAAACAAATTTCAATCACTTATCTCTTTCCCGACTACTTTAATTATACTCAGGAAATATTTACTATTATATTTCCAAAATTCCATCACTTGGATTAAAACGAATGTTGTGTAAACATCGTTACAACAACCCAAAATATTTTATTTAACTATCTATTATTCAAACACTTCTCTTGGAGACTGGGTCTTGCTATTTATCAATTAAAAATGAAATCAATCAAGTTGGGGTAAAAATTACCTCTCAGACCTTGACTGAAAACATCCTCAACTTCAAAACAGACAAAACAAGTTACCTCGAATAAACACACTATAAAACCCAATTATTCATTTTTTTAAAACATGTATATGGTTCGCTTTCTATTTCTAATTTATAGATTTCCCTTTTTGTTTACAATATTCTCTTTTTTATTTCGTTTCCTTTTTGAATTCTATATATATCGATACATTGATTTCTAACTATCAAATTATCTTAAAAATATTCTAACTCCTTAAATTCCTGGAAAAATTCGCCATAACCTCCTTTGTACCGGGAGCATCGGGATATTTCAAATAGCCTCCCATGGCCCTTTCCATTCAAAAGAAAATCAAAAATCCAAGTGGCTTGTCGATTCGGCGCATAAAATCTCATATGGAATTTAAACGTGTACCTTTTTGTCGGGCACATAAATTAAAATCTTCATATACTTCATCCCATACCTGTCTAACACATGTTCACCTGTTTTCAATTCAATTCAACTCAATCCAATCGTTTGAATTCAGTTTCGCCCATTTATTCTTTAATTAGCTATTTTGCATATTTCACTTCTTTGTTTGAACATACATCTTCGAACAAAATATTTAACTTGCTCATAACCAAATTAAATTTCAATTTCAATTCTAGTTTCCTTTTCGATTTAGAATATAAATTTTCAGATCGAATTCACTTATTCAAAGCCCAATATCAGTTCAAAATCTCATTAACTAATTACTACTCGAATTAGTTAATTCTATTCAATAATCAAAAATCTGATTTCTGTTTCAAAAAATCAATTCATTACTACACTTGAGTTCACATATAATTTACAACTGAAAATCTGAAATTTTCTAAATAGAAATTCGGATTTTATTCGCTTAAAATCCTTTTATAAAATTAAATAAACCATTATGGTTTTTAAATGGTTATGGCGCTATTTTTCTAAAAATTTGATTTTGACCTAACTCAAAATCTATTCGACGAAATTCAGATTTTTCTCTTTCATTAGAAAACTATTATTCAATCGGTCCGGACGATTCATGTTTCAAAGAATTTCAACTTCAATTGAGTTCTGTATACTCAATTGAAGTTCGAATCGCCAATTTACGAACTGCCACACTGCGGCGAGTTCGTTTTAATTATATTTATATATATAAACGTTTTGACTTCGTTTATAATAAGTTCAACTCCATTCTGATATATTTTTAATATATATCAAATCCAATTTCCCAATTTAACATAATATTCCCAATCTTCTAAAATTGTTGATTTTCCCTAACTCGAAAATAAATTTATACATCGATCTTCTATTTTAAATTTCAATTCCCTTTGAGTGCTGTATTCAAATTCCATTTGAATTCTATATTCAAATTACATTTGAATTTCTATATTCAAATTTTATTTCAAATCTCTTATTCAAATTCTATTTGAATTTCTTTTATTCAACTTCTATACTCACATTTCGTTTAAATTTCTATATTCAATTTCTATTTGAAAATTCTATTTTTAAATTCCTATTTGAATCCTGTATTCAAATTCCTATTCAACTCTATTTGGATTCTATATTTAAACTCCATTTCACTTCTATTTGGATTCCTATATTTCAACTCCATTTCACTTCTATTTTCAAATTCTATGGATAAAATCCATTTGAATTCTATTTTCAAATCTCTATATTTTAAATTTCATTTGAACTTTCTTTATTCAAATCCATTTGAATTCCTTTGAATTCAAATCTTATTTCAATTCCTTTGAATTCAAATTTCTGTATATTCAAATTCTATTCAAATTCTATATTCAAATTCTATTCAAATTCTATATATCCAAATTCCCCTTTCAACTCTATTTGAATTTCATATTGAAATTCTATTTCAATTCTATTTCAAATTCTCTATATTAAAACTCCATTTAAATTTCTATATTCGAATTCTATATTTAAAATTCCTTTATTCAAATTCCATTTCACTTTCTATATTCAAATTCTATATTTTAATTTCCTTTATATTTTCTATATTCAAATTCCATATTTGAATTACATTTGAATTACATTTGAATTACATTTGAATTTTCTTTATTCATTCCCAAACAAGTCTCGATTTCAATTTCTTTTGAAATCGATATTTCTACTTTTGGAAAATATATTTCCCTTTTCAATTTCACACTTGTATTTTTATTTCTGAATGGTCCAATTGATAATTCTTTTCACTTTATTTATAATCTTTGTTTATAAAAGAATTACTTGTTTTTATTCTTTTAAAACAAGTTAATATTTCAAATCTGTTTAAAAATTCAAATTCTATTTTTTCTAAAATAGAATTTCCCTTTTAAATCTCAAATACCCCTTTCAGGGTATTTTTATAAATTAACACTTAGCCCAGTGATATTTAAAACAATCAAATCATCCAATTTTCAATCATTTGATTTTTAACACGTCATATATGAATATATATGAAATCAAGCAAACAAACAAACAGATAATATATTTTTGAGGAATCCAGATGGATCCCTCCAACCTGTTTTCCTGCATCCAAATATATTAGTCAAAATAATAATACCCATCCTGCTTCGAGGCAGGATATCGCGGTATGAAGGTCATCCACTAATATATTTGTGGTGTGCATAGGGAAATAATCCGCTGATAGTACCACGGGCATCCGCTAAAGAGACTGCGGGAACAATCCAATCATCAACCTAATATATATATATAATAGTCAACCCTAAATAACTAATATATTTAAATCAACCGGAAAGCATTCAAACAAGCAACAAACAATTATTTTTAACGAATAAAAATAATTCTAAATAAAGAGGTGAGTGAGATTTACTCACCGTGATTTTTATTCGACGGAATTAATTGAAGATGTTTGGTTAAAATTCCATTCATCTCCGGAAAAATCCAAATCCATTTCCCGCTACAATTTCAATTCGACTTGCATTCGCACTTTAGACCTTGCATAGATTAAATATTGTATTTATAAATGTGCAAACAATATGAGCTATATATATATATAAATACATATATATATTAATCAACATTAGATTTTTAAATGTGAACATTCAAACTTTTGAACTATATTTTTTTCCAGTTTGTATGTATATAGATTGAACATTATAAATAAATTTAATTAATTTAACATTTACCTTAAACACCATTTTAATCACGCTGCTCCCCGTTATTGCCAGCACCTGACAACTACCATCACCTTTCACAATACTGGAACTTGTAAACCCACGAATACTTTCATCTTCCTTGCGAATTCCTTCCTTATCTCCTGTGTACCTGTCTGGGCTTCGTTGTCTTCACAAAGAAATGTTCGAAGTCTCAATGTTGTTTCCAACAGCTACTGCAGATTTTTCGGTGTTACTCAAACCATCGTCAGTTTTCTGTTTCGCCATGACTGGTCTACGAGAGCTGCCTTCCTCCTCCAAAGACATACGACATTAACCAACTATTCACTACTCATTGAACTCTCCATCATCGCCATCTTCTTTGCACAAAACCATGGACGTTGTTCCCTAAATCGCACACCCTAAACTGCTAAAAATCGAGTACTAGAAATCGCGATGAACCCTGGATTTGAACACCCTAGCTCGAACCCTTCCCAATCGCAACCTCAACTTCCGACTGTTGTCTGGTAATGCGAATCACCTCCAATCGCTAGTTTGCTCCATCCCCCTTTCCTTACATCGAACACCTCAATACGGCTCAGAGGAAATCCACAACCAATTCCTAATCACTTCTTAGGTTACGAGTGATTCAAACTCGCTCCCGCTTTCGGGGTAATCGCGATTTCCTTTTCTTTCCTTTTGTTTTTCTTTTTATTGGAATTGGGATTTGAAAGCATTGATCTGTTTTTCTTTCGATTTAAGGATTCCTGAGGAGATAGGAACAGATTTCTTTGGTCGATTTTGAGAGGGGCTAGCTTGCGATTACTGATATTGATTTGCAATTTAAATAGGAGCGACCATTTCCAATTTAATCACTGAAACAATCGACTTCACAGAGAAAGGAAGGAGGGTTTGTCGCAATATTTATATAGATGAATATTTAGGCAGTAAAGAAACAATACTGTGCAAGGTACATTAAATTAAATACGATTTGATATAAAAAGTTTTTTAGTTTATTTTAAAAGGATTCTGATTTGATTTTGAATTTAATTCGATTCGACATAAAGAGATATTTATTCTTTTTAAACAGATATCGATTTGATTTCGATCTTATCCATTATAAATATCTCGGGTTCACACACGAACTGCTCTTTTAACGTAACCACTGTCGTTTAAATGTTATAACGCTATTCTGAGCTGAACACTATATATTTTGAAATTAAATTTTACCCTATATGTCATTTTATATTCAGAACCAATCAATTCGTTGGTAATAAATTATTTTTATTATCGTCTATATTCAAATACAATTAATATTGATCATCTGAATTGTTTCAATTCAGTTTTTAACTTCAGTTTCAATTATTTGCGGTTTATGATAATTCGATATCCATGAATTAAAGTATATTTGATTATAAATCGATAATTTCTATATAAATATCCGTTTACGTTATCAATTCAATATTTAAAACCATATTAAATATTTAAAATAAACTGTTCGAAAATCCGGGTCGTTGCACTTTGCATGTCTATTTTATTTTGTACATGGTTGTTACAAAGTAGTGTTGTATTTAGTGTGATATTCTAATCCTTTGTAAATCATTATGTTTTTTATAGGTCGATCGTAGAGCAGAAGAAGATTGATCTTGTATTATCGATGAGGAAGATGGTGCTACACGAAGGAGAGGTATTCAAGTTGCATATACATTTTTACCACATGATTTTTTACTTCAGCCTTATTTTTCTCTTTTGGTATGATGTGTTGAGGTAATAAATTGACTAGTGGATCACACAAAGAAACAATTCAATTACAGTAATATATTAACAAAAAAGAAACAAGTCAGTTACAGTAATATATCGACAAAGAAACTAGTATATCTGGATCTTAACAAGTACAATTTTTTAATGTCAATATTATTTTGTTTTCCCATATTTTACTACAATCTTTTGTTCGAATAAATCAAGTTCTTTATAACTCCAATATGATATGTTATATCATATTGATTATAGTAACCTATGTGTCATGTAATTACAACGCAATATTGAACTATGTGTCATGACATGCAATATTGAACTATGTATCATGTAATTAAGACGCAAAATCTGTGGCACTGTTACGAGGATATCCAAGTTTGACCATGAAGATAAATATTTGGACTACTAATCAAATAATTTTTTTACACGGAGTTTAGCAATCCACACCGGAGATCTCCTTAAAATTTGATGGTAAATCCAATCTGAATCCTCTTAAATATTTGGACTGCTAATACAAGTGATGCTGTTTATACCACTTGCGTACTTTTTTATATTATCCGTTGTAACCTACTACCAGAAGAAGGGGAAAAATAACAATAAATTAATAATTAAATAAATTTTATTCACTAAAATTTAATTATGTAAGGCTTACTGTCAAAAACTATAGTCTGTCTCAAATTTTCATTTGTAAACGAGTGAATAGATTTAGAAATGTCAAATAAAATTGATATAAGCAAAATTAATATTGTCTCGATTAGTTCTTAGATGCATAATATAATTAAGCTTAGATTGATTAAAGGATATGATTTGTAAAAACTCTGTCTCATCCGATTTGGAGTTTTAAGTTCTCTGAATTATTGTTCTTCAACAAAGTTATTGATTAAAGGGGCTCTCTACTTGTTGCAGTTTTCTAATCATTGATTTGGCTTGTACTTTCTTGTAATGCTAATTGAAATACAAAAGGATCATTGGGTCTTTCTGATCGTGGAATACAAATTACATAGTCGGATTTTGATCTATTTGTGTTAATTAGGGTTTGATTATCACATTTATTATCTTTAAAATTTCTATTAATAAAAATTCAAGTGGAACGTTTTTTTTGGCATCGTGATCTTGAGTTTTAATCAAATCGAAACAATCTATAATTTTAAAATTCTCCTTTCAAATCCTTCATTCATAGTCCATGCCAGAATTCTCACAAACTTAACATATAATCTCGTTCAGATTATAAGTGGACATCACACTACAAAGAGTCTGAATTTGTATCAAAGTTTATACCAGTGTGTCACATCAAATGATATAATAGTTATAACAAGTTCATGCGTTCAGAGTTGCAATATGAAATGTACAAATTAAACTAAACGTAAGCTACTAAGTATAAGATTTCTTCCCTTATGCGTTATGAACTTTTGCATCAATTAAAACTAAACGTTACCCTTTTTTTCTGACTGAAACTCCTATCTTTATCCCTTTGTACGGTTTTAAATTAATACACGTAATTGATCTTTACTAACTAATGACATAATCAAGACTGCCTTTATTATAAGTACAATCAGATAATATGGATATTTAAACAACATTGGTTGGGCATTCTACTTCAGAATCCCTTTCGCAAATGAAGGTTGTGATAGACATAATGTAACAAAACTTGAAAAGAACGAACTATATTGTACAAGTGCTCAAACCGTCGTCATTATATAATGACGTAAGCATTGTTTTTCGAAAAAAATAATAATTAAATGATAAAAAAATCCAAGGCATATATGCTGCTCTTTTCTTGCGTGTTGAATCTTCTGTCCGACTAAATTAGCAGTTATGAGTTTTGTTCTTTTGTTGGCCTACATCTTATATAAAAGTTAGAAAAAAAAGGAAGATCAGTTATTTTTGAAACATATACATTCAGTATAACTTGAACACACAATAGCAACTTGCGTTCATCTTTGCCTCTTCAGATGACAATGTCAACGAAAATTGTTATAAAAAGTTATCAATAGTATTATATATATAACCTAAATGAACAAGCTTATCACTTTGAATTTAGTGTTGGATACCAATCGAATACTATAATCAAAAGTGTGGTGCTAAGGGCACCCGAATATAGCTATTGGAAAATAGACATAGATATTAAATGGACAATGAAAAGATATCCTAGAGAATCATACAAAGAAGATTCCAAATATAATGCAGATATTTGTTAGAATAAATATGAAATATATTAATTTAGATAACTGAGAAAGAAATATGCATATGAAATCTAGAGAAGATTTGTCAAATTTGGATAAGTTTTAATTTCTCTATTTAATAATTTCCTATGTCATTGGTTTTCCCTCATTCATGGTATGGTTTTCTGGCATTCCCATATTTATGTGGTTTGTTTTTATAGAAGCTTCCCGTCCAAACAAGTGCAATATCTGTCGGTATCGAAATGAATAAAACTGGATCGAAACTAAGTAGATTCGTAGTATTATGGTATATTATAGATTCATAGTAGGCCAATATTCAAATACATACGTTCATATAAATGTACTTAAATTATTTCGCATACTCACCGCCTTCTTCGACAACAAAGAAGCACCATGATTAGCAGTCATCTTGCATTCATACAGATGTGTCCTTTGTATATGCAATCATTTTTCTTTTCATTTGAGTCTAATTAGCAGTATGTGCAGTCGGTTTATTCTTTTTCTTGTCTAGCTTTGGTGCATTAACGCTTGTTAACTTTTAATCCAACCAACAAGGGATGCGGTTTCTTTTGCAAACACATGCAATTTACTCCACTAAATATTTTTAAATGTTGGACTTTGTGGTGTCATGTATTGACTATGTCACTTGCAATTTTCTCCACTAAATCTTTATCAAAATTTAACTAACTTAAGATTTTGATTTTTTTAGAGCTCCAAAACAGCAATGAAAAGAGCAAAAAAGCAAAGTTTAGCCGCACTTGCAGCTGTTCATGCTGCTGATCAGAGGGCGGGTAGGGTTAGAGTCAATGTAAACCAAGGTAACAATCTAGAGATTACTCGTTCGCTTCAGAATTTAAATAGTGCTATAAGAAGATCTCCTCGAAAGCATGTTGAATATCCAGTACGTCCCCCTCGCCAAACCAGAAGCAACCTTGGCCACACTACAAAGTGGATGCAGCCCCCTCCTACTTCCAGTAACATCCCCGTCGATACAACAAACCAGATGCAGCCCCTCCTTCCAGTAACAACTCCGTCAACATTACAAACCCAGTACAGTCCCATGTCCGTCAAATACACTTCCAGCAAACTTCAACCACCTCAAACACCACTCCAAGCCAACTTCAATCGGATTCTAGTGAAGGTCATCATACATTGACGAAACCAAGAAAAAAGAGAGGAAGAACAATGTTGAAATGGCTTGTTATGCTACCGGATGAGAAGTTGGAAGTTAAATTTAATGAACGAGGACAAGCCATAGGTACTAATTCCAAACATTTGTCGTTATATATTGGTACATTAGTAAGGGAGATGGTGCCTTTTACCATTAGCAGATGGAGGAAAGTCAATGACGAATTGAGGGATGATTTGTGGACTTGTATACAGGTACAAATATTTGATTTTTATCTGACCTGAATTCTTTAGATTATATGTCTTAATCTGACCCATATCCTTGTTTTTTGTTATTAGTTAAATTACAACCCATGCATGTTTAGCTTTTCAAAACCATGTAAGACAAATATTAATAATAATATTAGAAGAAAACAGTGAACCGTCGGTGAAAATAGTGAAGTTTTTATGTAAACTATCGGTGAAAACAGTGAAGATTTTCAAACCCATGCATGTTTAGTTTTTCAAACCCATGCATGTTTAATTTTTCAAACCCATGCATATCACCCATGAAAGTTTTGTTATTAGTTAAATTACAACCCATGCACGTTTAGCTTTTCAAACCCATGCATGTCCCATATCCTTGTCTTAATCTGACCTGAACTATCGGTGAAAACAGTGAAGTTTTTATCTTCCTTGATCAAAACGAATAATAATATTAGGAGAATACGAGTAAATACTCGTTTACTTTTGGATATCATTTTGTAACACTCGGCATATAGGCGTGTAGTGATAACCCTAGTTTACAGTTGTAATATAAATACAACTTGTACAAAAAATACTTGTATTGTTTGATTGATTACAGCTTCATTCAGCAACCTTAGTTTATCAAATCATTCTACAAACACAAAATACTTGTATTGTTCAATTGATTACAGCTTCATTCGAACACAGATTAATATATGTGTGTTTTGATCTCAGTTAAGAAATCAAGCATTTCATCATTTGATTGTGTCGTACCTAGTAAAGAGAAGTCTGACCAAACCTTCATCCTTCAACTTTCTAGCTGGATCACAATCATCAACAATTTGTTGAAATTCCTCAATGTTGTGCCAAGAACAACAATTGCTTTATTATCATGATCACAATCCGCAATGTATCATGATATTGGATGTGTGACTAAAATTGTATGGCCACTGATTTTCCTTTTTCTTTGTTATAAGATTTAAATGAAACAGTGGTGGCTAGGTGTAATGATATATGTCTTTAGTGCATTGAAATACTGTTTGATACTATGAGCAATCCACTATGCACTGCCTACGGTACAACATTGCATTTTGCAATACTGTTTGAGGCTAATCTATGTTTTTTTTTCTTTCCTTTTTTTGGGTGTAGTCAAGATTCAAGGTAGATATGGTGTATAAGGATTACTTGTTAATGATACTAGGACAGCGATGGAAGGTGAAATCAAGGTTGGTTGAAGCTATCAAAAACGCATCTCAAAATCCCGACTCTACTATTACTTCAGCAGACCTAAAACCATTAAATATAAAGAGCGCTGAAGAGTGGAATGCTTTTGTAAATGAAAATTTATCAGAAAAGTTTTAGGTAGTTATTTTTACCTGATTGATTTTAACTGTTAACTATATTACATTTTCCTTATCATGTCTATTGAATGGATCTTATAGGCAACAAGCCAAAGATTAAAAAGTATTAGAGAAAAGAATAAATTTCTAGACACCATGAGAAGAAAAGGTTATGCAAGATTGGAAGAAGGAAATGGTAAAAAAATATTATTAAAGCAATTTTTATTTGTTATCACTTGTACGTTCTTAAGCTGTTAAGATATTTTTATAGAAAAAGGAAAAGGAAACATCTGATATCACTAGAGATGAATTGTGGGGCAAAGGCCACACTAGGAAAAATGAAAAACCTCTGAATTCAGTTATTGCCGAATGCATGGTAAGAATAAGATCAAATATACAATATAAGAAAAAAAGCAACTGCAGTTTTAATTTTAATTTCTTAATATTGGTTGTTTTTGAATTTGTAGTCTAAGATAGAGGAGCATCATGCCGCAAGTGAGGAATCTCAGGGAGCAACATCAGTTACTCAAGATGGCGTGTCGATGCTGTTAAGAGGGATTGGTTTTGGGGTTGTACCATCTCAACTTCGTATTCGGTCTAACTCAGATGAGGTACATGCATTGCAAAACCAATATGTGGCTTGGAGACCAAAGTCCAGGTGCTTACTTAGATGTTGATGGTAAGTGTTAATTAGAGATTTATTTTATCGGCAATTATAGCTATGATGATCTGATTATAGCTTCGATGTTTCAACTTTGAGATAAGTAATCCAGCTATGATGATCTGATTATAGCTTTGTGATACCTACCTATCAATCTAATCAAATGTCAATTTCCACTTTTTCGTGCTTCGTCTAATGGTGTACTCCCCCTTCTGATAATTGCAAATGAGTTATTTTCTAAATATGTTTTATACCTTATCTATTTAAATATACTTGGTTATTGCTGTTGAATTCAAAATCTTAATTAATATAGTGAATACATGGAAAAATACATGTTATAACACTAAATGTATATATCTTGAGTTTGCAATTAATTTTTTGACCTTCTAGTTGCTTTCTTTTGTTTAATTTCTCCAGTCTTTTTGTGTATGCACTTCTGTTGTCTATCTTTTGATAATAATAGACAATGATAGTTTAGAGCTCAACCAACTATATTCAGTACATTGAAGGAAAAACTTTGGAAAATGCTACATTCTTCCTTATGGTACTTAACTGGCCTGGTATGGCTTTGAGGAAAACAAAGTGAATTGGCACAAAATTAGCTATGTAGAATCATACAAGATTGGGCCTGTAGTTGGTGGTTTATGATATGAATATTTGCTTAAAGCCAAACTAAAGCAAGATGTATTATTAAACTGTAGCTCTTTGTGATAGATCATGTTCAGAATTGGATGGCGTGGTTCCCAGAGTTGGTGATAATTGTGTTTCCTTTTGGCTTCTTTAGTTGGTGATGATTGCATTTGCTGCTGTCCCCACACACTGTAATGATAATAGAGAGTATTTTTGTTATTTTTTTGCAAATTGATCTCTACCAAAACTAAAAATCGATTTTATTTTTTTGAAGTATAAATTGGGTAGTTGTTTCTTTGGGGTCATGGAATCAGAAGCAAAATTAATTTCAATAAACCTGGATGCCGAAGTGCAGGTAGTGTTAAGCTCGTATTAGGGTCAAAATGTAAGCAGGCGGGCATAATAGAAGTTTGCATTTGGGTCAAAAATCGTTGTGCATCAACCATATAAATTTTTGGAATCCATAGAAATTATTGTAGGGAAATTCATATTCTCAAATATGAGATGTAAAAAAACACAACTCTTCAAACAAATATAAACTAAAATGCATTTCTGGTCACACTGTTTGATCAATATAAGAATAGAAATTCTATAGGCAGCTTAGTTTATTATTTGGTATAGAAATTAAACCAAGTTTAGGAAACATGAATTGACCATAATCAGATCATCAGTTTTAACGTTACTTGTCTATAGAAAAAACTCTTGCCAGAATCCAATTGTTAACTACCAAAAAACCCATTAAGTTATTTCGTCAAACATCTCGAGTGCGAGTACCTGGATCAGCAAGTATGGAACCAACTACAGCAGCTCACTTTGTACACACATGTCTTGCCACCTCAGTTGAGCGGTACTGTTATAAGCAAAGTCGGTCATGATCTTCAGTGCCCCGTCGCTCGAGTGCCAAGGTCATGACTGAACGGTCGAGCACCACACCCAAGCAGGGGTTGTGCACAGCTCACTAGCAGCTCGGGTCGATCGCCATTTGAATATACGGGTCGAGAAAGCTCCTTCAGTGGTGGTCGAGCACCCCCGGGTCGTGCAGAAGTCTCCTTTCCAGTCACGCGGTTTGGCAAAGCAGAGTTATATAAAGGCTCGCTCGTTCACTTTGTTTGAAGGGGGTCGTCCGCTCACATCGTATGAATGGATCGCTCATTCGTATCATATAAAGAGGTCGAGCAATGTTGAAGCCAACAAGCAGGCTGATATAAAGGAGAATGGCAATGGTTTAATTTCTATGTTGAAAAGCAGCATTAGCATGTGGCCTTCCATGTGGCTTCCTGGATGGTAGATGCACTGATGCAATACGGTTGGGAAAATAAGAGAGGCCGCTCATACATATTCAAGAGGGATCGCTCGCGCATGTTGAGAAGAGGACGTTCGCTTAGTATTTTGATCGCACGCTACCTAGTGAATGTGGACAACTTGCGCCAGCTATAGAGTGTTGTATACCGGTTGTCCATTGGTAATTCCGTAAATACTTCGGCGTGCGACCCATATCCAGTTCACCATAATTACAGCTTTGCCACCCGTGTCTAACTTCTCCTATAAGTACCCCCTTTCATAACCATTTGAGGGACCGATTCCTCTACCCCGAGGGGTTGCCCAAATCATTTCTCCCCCATTCTAAAACTTCTCAAACTACATTAATGGCTGCCAAAGCTCACCTCATCTTCCTCCATCACCAAATGGACCAAGTCTCCTCCTTCCTCCATTAGAGTTCAACTCAAGTTCTCTCCGTACTTCTCCATCTCCAAGCCAAGATCTACCATATTCAAATCGATATCCATCATCTCTATATTCTCAAGCTTCATTCTACTTCTCTCTTACCGCCATTAATCTTCCTCCAAGCTTCGATTCACACCTCAACTACCATGGACTCGCCGTTGATCCTCTAAGTGCTCGAACCGTGGAACACACATTCTCATGTTCATCGCATTCATAAGGATCCAACCATTTCCATAGTGGATTAGAGAGAATCAAGTCATTCAAGAGAGGAAAATCATTATACAAAGAGAGAATGGCCCACAATGAGATGTTTGAGATGATGAATTTTGTAAATCTATTATATGATAATGAAATGGCTTCCGAACTGGACGTAGATCTACTTTAGATCGAAGCACTATAAAAATCCTTGTACATTTACTTACTTTTTCCCATTTACTTTGCATTTATGGCCCCATTTTCTTTTTACAAACCATTTGGTGAAGTGTGATTTCACATCTTTGGTGTTTGAACCATTTTTGATTCAAACATTCTTTGCCCACCGTGGGGCGGCGTTCGCATTCCTCTCCAATTCAAGAGTTTTGCATTGAAGTTCTAAGCCTACTTCTACCATAGATTCTACAAGTCTAAGATCAAGCCCAATCGACGAGTTCTCTTCTAAATTCAAATCCATGTCCGAGATAATGGCTAAATCAAAAAAGACCGCAAGTAAAACCATTAGAGCACCCAACGACGTTGCTAAAAATGAAGCTACGCCACTAACTAACCGTTTCGAAGTTCGCAAAAACTCAATAAGTGGAGCTGGAGTGACTAGAGATGAACTAGATGTCGTCGTCGCTAACTTAAGCCAACGAATGGAAGCCTCCAACAAAGCCTTAATCGATGCTAATAAAACACTAATGGATGCTAATCAAGCTCTAATGGATAAGATGAGTGCTCTCCTAAGCGCTCAAGCAAACCCCGCTCCTCTTCCGAAGATCCATATCAATCTTGAAGAGAATGCAAATTCATCAGCCTCCGATCATCATCATAATGACAACTTGGAAGGGCTTGTTCACAAAAGCAATGCTAATACCGAAGACTCTAGGTTGAAGGCTAAAAACCATTCTGATCGAAATATTTGACGAGCTGCAAGTCCCGTTACGGGAGCACCTTCCCATGGTGGAAGTAAAGGACCTAGATCCTCTAATCACAATCGCTCGCCACGACCAACATCCGGAAAAGAGATCAAAGTCCATTATTCGAAGAGGCACAACTTGAAGGAATATATCATCGATATGGTAAAGCAAATCATGGAAGACAGCGTGGCTCGCAAGGATAGTGAAAGGGAATGGGATTTCTCCCTCAGCAAAAATCCATTCACAAAGAGGATCTGTAAAGCAGAATTCCCTAAAAAGTTCACTCATCCTACACTACCTCCGTACAACGGAACTTCTTATCGAATCACTTCCTATACAAATACGAGTGGCATATGAATGCAGCTAGGGCAAGGAACGAGATCAAATGCTTGTGCTTCCCTCTTTATCTTGAAGGCGTCGCATCATTATGGCTCACAAGATTGCCACCCAAATCCATCAACCGATTCGATGATTTGACCTTGAAATTCAAAGAGTAGTTCAGGCTGCAAGCTAAGAAGGCTAAGGACGTTATTTCTCTTACGGCAATGAAGCAGGATCCAGGAGAATCTATCAAAGCTATCCTCAAAAGATTTAATGATGCTATATCTGAAGTAGGAAATCCCGAGCCCCACATGATCTTAATGTCTCTAATCGGTGCCATAGATGATAAGAGCGAATTCGGTAGATGGATTAAAATGAAAGAACCAAACACGCTTGAGAAATTTTATAAAAAGGACGAGGATTACATGAGAGTCGACACTAATCCTGTACCTCTTCAGATTATTGATGCTTACCTTCTTCTTGAAGCTCAAAAAAATGCTACTACCCAATATAATCAGAAGAGTAATCAGGGTCAGAAGCTCGCCAATGACGGGAACAACAATAAGGCTACTAATAAGTCTTGCTCTTTCAACTCATCAGAGCTAATATCTCTGAATAACACTCCTGAAAATATCTATCTTGCAGCAAAGAACTCTGAGGAGTATGTGGAGCCAAATCTGATGAGGATAAGCAATAAAGCAACAAACTCGGGGAAATTCTGCAGATTTCACAACCAGCCTGGTCATAACTCCAATGAGTGCGACACTTGTAGAACCTCATCGAATAGTTAATTAGGAAGAATAGGCTGCAACAGTATGTAAAGAATTCGCAGACCATGAATCCTTCTGCAACTCCTCAAGGGCCATGGGCATCAAATAATCAGTCTGGTCCAAGCAACATAGCTCCTACTCAAATCGATCCACAAACATTCATCAACTAAGACCAATGATTGGTGCTCCAATTTCAGTGGCTCGGAATAAGCGATCAACATCGCCACCGCTTTACTTCACGCTCTATTTTCTGCTTTAGTTCATGCTTTACCTCATGTTTTACGTTCTGTTATGTTCAAAACTTCTTATAAACAGTCTGTAATAATATGTCAGTGATGCACTAAACATTAGCTCTACGATTAAGAGCATACCTGTCTGAATGGATTTTTTGCTTGCCAAATTATATGTCTAATCAAAACTTTCTTAAAGAATGATTTCATATTGCAGGTCATCTATCCAGCGCTTGTTCTTGTAACATCGTGACCCCAACAATGCTAGTTCAAGTGCCAAAAACTATAAACATCGTAATGCACAAATGCAAAATAGAAAAGCACCGCCTTGAAAAGTGAATGGGAAAGTTGCAAAGATTCAAACAATGAACAAGCACCATGACAAACAAATGCGAAAGCTGTAACTTTCGTCGAAGGGGCACTTCTCAAGTGAGAGGTCCAAAGCCCCAGTTCCTAAACCGGAATAGCTTACCAAGTCAAGCATCAGACAAAGGGACTGATAGCTGCCCCATAAAACGATATAACAGCCATCAAATCCATTTGCGTAGCATCTGAAATCTCAGATGTCAAGAATGACCAAACCAATTCATTTGCGTAGCATCTGAAACATTAGATGTGAAGAACGAAATCCATTTGCGTAGCATCTGAAACATCAGATGTGAAGAATGAAATCCATTTGCGTATCATCTGAAACATCAGATGTGAAGAATGAAATCCATTTGCGTAACAACTGAAACATCAGATGTGAAGAATGAAAACCATTTGCGTAGCATCTGGAACATCAGATGTGAAGAATGAAATCCATTTGCGTAACATCTGAAACTTCATATGTAAAGAATGAAATCCATTTGCGTAGCGTCTGAAACATCAGATGTGAAGAATGGAATCCATTTGCGTAACATCTGAAACATCAGATGTGAAGAATGAAAACCGTTTGCGTAGCATCTGCGAAATCCGATGTGAAATATAGAAATCCAAAGACCTCCCCGAGCGGGGGCACTAAATCCACAGTCCCCCCAAGTAGGGGCACAATCATTAAATCCCAAGACCTCCCCGAGCGGGGGCACAAAAGCCAAAGTCTTCCCCTAGTGGAGGCACCAAACATAAGACCTTCCCGAGCGGGGGCACAAAAATATAAAAACATCTCTAAGTAGAAGTCTCAAGCTAGTCAACTAAATCAAAATTCCTATTGTGTTGATGAACCTTAGGGACTCCGTACATGTTGGAAAGCTCAAATAGCATTAACCAACAAATTAGAAACATCTAGCGCATCAACCACAATCAAGGAAACTCGACAAACTAATTACACAAGAGTTTTTACGACTCGTGATGACCCACAAAGTTAAACAAAATAGCTCTATATAGGCACGTCATTCAATTCCCCATAAGTCATTCTTTAATGATTAACTAATCTGTTATTGATATGGACAATCAGTAAAAAGTATAAGTCCAAAATTTTGCAAGTGCTTGTTTTAATTATAAAACAGGTGCCATGAAGTATACAAATTCAAAGCATGACTTGCCATAGCAAACAAAGGGCTATAACCTGATCTCAATACAAATGGTATTAGCGAAGTTCATTCCGAAGCCCGCATTTCTCGCAAGCAAAAAGTACAAGCTTCGAGGGGAAAATGTTAACTACCAAAAAACCTACTCAATTATTTCGCCAAACGTCTCGAGTGCGAGAACCGGGCTCAGTAAATATGGAATCAACTGCAATAGCTCACCTCGTTGACACATGTCTTGCTACCTCAGTCGATCTGTACTGTTATAAGCAGGGTCGGTCATGATCTTCAGTGCCCCGTCGCTTGAGTACCAAGGTCATGACTGAATAGTCAAGCACCACACCCAAGCAAAGGTCGTGCATAACTCACTAGCAGCTCGGGTCGAGCGCCATCTGAAGATACGGGTCGAGCAAACTCCTTCAGTGGTGGTCGAGCACCCCCAGGTCGTGTAGAAGTCTCCTTTCCAGTCACGCGGTTTGGCGGAGCAGAGTTAAGTAAAGGCTCACTCGTTCACGTCGTTTTAAGGGGTCGTTCGCTCACATCGTATGAAAGGATCGCTCGTTCGTATCATATAAAGAGGTCGAGCAACGTTGAAGTCAATAAGCAGGCTAATACATAGGAAAATGGCAGTGGTGTAATTTCTATGTTGAAAAGCAGCATTAACATGTGGCCTTCCACGTGGCTTCCTAGATGGTAGATGCACGGATGCAATACGGTTAGGAAAATAAGAGAGGCCGCTCATACATATTCAAGAGGGATCGCTCGCTCATGTTGAGAAGAGGACGTTTGCCCAGTATGTTGATCACACGCTACCTGGTGAATGCGAACAACTTGCGCCAATTGTAAAGTGTTGTATACCAGTTGGCAATTCCGTAAATACTTCGGCGTGCGACCCGTACCCAGTTCACCATAATTACAGCTTTGCCACCTGGGTCTAACTTCTCCTATAAATACCCCCTTTCACAACCATTTGAGGGACCGATTCCTCTACCCCGAAGGGCTACCCAAATCATTTCTCCCCCATTCTAAAATTTCTCAAACTCCATTACCGCTAAAGCTCACCTCATCTTCCTTCATCACCAAGTGGACCAAGTCTCCTCCTTCCTCTATTAGAGGTCAACTCAAGTTCTCTCCGTCCTTCTCCATCTCCAAGCCGAGATCTACCATCTTCAAATCGAGATCCATCATCTCTATATTCTCAAGCTCCATTCTACCTCTCCTACCGCCATTAATCTTCCTCCAAGCTTCGATTCACACCACAACAGCCATGGACTCGTCGTTAATCCTTTAAGTGCTCAAATCGTGGAACACACATTCTCACATTCATCACGTTCATAAGGATCCAACCATTTCCATAATGGAATAGAGAGAATCAAGTCATCCAAGAGAGGAAAATCATTATAAAAAGAGAGAATGGGCCAAAATGAGATGTATGAGAAGACGAATTTTGTAAATCTATTACATGATAGTGAAATGGCTTCCGAAGTGGACGTAGATCTACTTTAGATCGAACCACTATAAAAATCCTTGTGCATTTACTTACTTTTCCCGTTTACTTTGCGTTTGTGGCCCCATTTTCATTTTACATACCATTTGGTGAAGTGTGATTTCTCACCTTTGGTGTTTGAACCATTTTTGATTCAAACATCAATGCTATGATGCTTGTTCTAAACTAGCGGCAAACCATCCTTTTATAGCTTTGTGATGGGAACAGAATGTATAGAATAAATTAATTTATATCTTTGTGACATAGTTAAGTTTCTACAATCTTTACAGGAGCTAAAAGGAAAGCAAGCAAGTAATGCGGATAATCCAGCAACTACTGATCCTAAAACGCCTCAGGTACCCTTTTTTATTGGAATATTGTTGTTAAAGTGCTTCAACTTTTTTTTTTGAAAATGCAAGTTTAATTCTTGGTGACATGTTTGGCGAACATTGAAATGCTTTTCACTGGAGCTATGAAATTTTATGATGATTTTAAGGACAGTAAATGGAGGGGGTTGGGCACTGTTAAACAGTATTGCTTTGTTGATAACGATAATAGTAAACATTGTTTTTGTCTACAACCTACTTAATAGTGGACCTGCAATATTTTTTTCCTTCCATTAAGGTTATATCCATATATTAGCTCATTAAAATGCATTCTGCATTAGGTTATTGTGCAATGCTAATTAAAATGCATTAGCATTACATAGTTTCTAGATATTAAAAATAGTATAGTTTGCACCCAGTTTTAAAACCAATACTCAATTCGGATTCAATTTTAAAACTGACAATAGTTTTCTTGGTTAAACTATTCATAGTTTTGAAAGTAGGGTACAGTTTTTTACTCAGTTTTAAAACCGAGGACTCAATTCTGGGTTTGACTATAAATTCTAGCACCTTGTTTTAAAACTGAGTACTCAATTCTGGATTCGATTTGGAAATTGAATACAGTTATGTATTCTGTTAAGTTATAGTCAGTTTTAAAAACTGAGTAAAATGAGAAATGGGTAAAAATGACGTGGGGATTAGAAGAGAATTGAGCATACAATTATAGTCAGTTTCTTGTTTTATTGAACTTATTAAATTACTTTTTTTTTTTTTGCAGTCACACCGTGGAAGCAACAACTTGACAGTTCAACAACCAAAACAGATTGAAAAGCAAGATGAAAATGAGGGCAGAAAATGTGAAATATTGAATTGGGAAAGACAAGTTGTTGTAGAAGGAATTTGGTATTTACTGATCCAAAAGCTTTGGTTCACTTTAAAAAGCTTGGACCGCAAGGTTGGAAAGTTTGGATTGATATGGCGGTGGATCCAGAAACTTTCTTGTGGAGGACGAATTTCGAAATTACTACCAATGGAGAAGCTGTTGGATCAACTGTGGCTTGGAATAAAATTTGCGTTGCCTTCAACTAGAGTTCTCTTTTAGGGTATGCAAGCTTTTGTGGACAAAACTTCTAACTTTCTTATGTATCTTTTGTGTTAGATCGATGTATTTTGAAACATTTATGTTTTTTTTTTGACAAGATTAGTTCGTGACGTACTATGTGAATATTATGTTAACTAATATATATGAATGATTCCGTGTAGTAATATTTGTTGCATTGAAATATGAATCACATTATTATTAATATATACATATATATGAATTCTTCTTATTAGTAAGGTGCATGTAAGTCGTATTACAACAACAACAAAAAGTTGTAATAAAACATATTACAACAGTGAGAAATGTTGTAATATCAAGGAATCCACAACGGTAACCCACAGCTGTTATACCTATGACCTTACGATTTTACAATATATACAACAACAGAGTAGAAAAGTTGTAATAAAGCTTGCTACAATGGTCAAAAAAGTTGGTATATGTATGCTCCCACGTAATTACAGTATTTACAACAATGGAGAAAAATGTTGTAATTAAATTTATTACAACAGTGGACAACTGTTGTTAAATACCCAAATTTACAACGGTGATGCAATGGTTCAGAAAAGTTCTGAAAGATTTTAGTATATTACAACTTCTTAATACACGAAGGTGGAGCCACCATTGATAGGGTCTATTTGCTGTAGTGCACGAGGCCCTTCCTCTTTATGAGGGTGTCGTGAACAACTCTTTCATATGGAAGGTTAGGGTTAACTCCCTGTTTCATCATAAATGGCACAACAAGATTATCAAATCGCAAGATGTTTATGTCTCAGAATTCTCCATTCATAAATTGTAGATGTATTACAAAAGTTGAAGAAATCCCCAATCCGATTTGGAAATTAGGGTTTGCTCCTCAGAGAAGAAGAAACAAGATTGAGAAATGAAGAATTCGTCCCCATATCTGGGGTCTTATTTATAGAGAATTCAGGGCCTCTTTTGTTGTTGGGCCATTGGGCTTGCAGAAGCCTATGCCAGCCGCTTTTCTCCTTGGTCTTAGATGTTTAGCTCCGGACACTTTCATGGTGCTAACTATTGCTTTTGGAGTGAGGGTCCGGTTAGTTGAAGCTTCTTTGAGATTGATATGAGCTTGTCGATGTAAATGACTTTCAGAATACATTTATGCTTTCGGTTGTGGCTTCCGGATTTCTTAAGAATACTTTGAAGAGCTTACCCTCGTGACGTATGTAGATAGTTGTTGGTTCAGAACCTTTATTGGTGTCGGTATCGAGCAGATTAGTATGGATAGGCTGTATCCCCTTTAGGGTTCCTGTTTGCCTTCTAGCTGAGCCTTCGGTTATAGCCTGGTCTTCCAGAAAGTAGCTCCCAGTGATTTGTTTGTGGTATATCAATGTGGCCATTCAAAATTTATGAAGTGGATGTTTCAGAAGCCGGTACTGAATAATCCCTACGTGCTTTCATCTTGGTATTCTTGATGCCTTTATCTTCTGATGTATCGGTGTCAAACAGGTTGCCACTGGCAGCCCTTCCGTCTTTCCGGGTTTTGATTGCCAAAGCCTTAATCTTCCTCTTTCTTGGCTTCTAACTTAGATGACCTTTCACTACAAAACCCCCTGCCGGATAGACCCTGTCAGGTACATGCAACCGGGTAGACCCTGCTAGTAATCTGTAGCTTTTGAGTTTTCGCTAGTGTTTGGCTTTTTCTTTTTGGAGAATTCCTCTGTGCTTGTATTCATCCGATGCCCCTTCACCGTCAGCTCGTTTCAGAGTTAACTTTGGTAGTAACAATATGCATTAGAATTCATAGTGCAAATGCATGAGAAATATTTTGCATTTCTTTCATTTCAAGGATGGTAGCATTTATCTGTTTTGGTAAAAGAAAAACAATTGAGTTGTTGTTTATGTACCTAACCTTTTAAGTATTTATCTTCTTAATTCTTTTGTAATAATCCAAATATCACCCCATGAACAATAATGGTGTATTTGAATCACTACTGAAAATGTAAGTATTAAAGGCCACGTAGTAGGGGAAAATTAACCATTGCACCTCTACTATAAAACATTTGGAAGCGGAATTGCATTTGGCCTTTGTTAGCATCAATTCAGACCAACTAAAATTGGCCTTAACGTACTTTTTTATTTTATGCTTTCAGCCCCCCTCCCCCCATCAGCCATGTGGATTTATTTTTACACAACACCAAATAGCCCCTATTGTAACACTTATTTCGTTTCAATTTGTAATAGTTATAACCGTTACAATGTTCCAACGGGTATTACCGTTATAAGCTCTTATAATGGTTATAACCGTTATCCAACGTGACAAATTTGTGACCGGTTGAACAACCATGGACCTATTCGTCATTTTGTACATTATCACCTCTTTCGTTCTTTCTATCTTTCATTGTTTTATTCTAGGGTTTTTGCCTCCATCGCTCTTCCTCCGTCACCGCCTCCATCAACTTTACTTCCACCACCGCCGTCTCGATAGCATTCAGGTGGTTTCCCTCTGCCACTGTAAGCCGACATTATTTGCCCTTTCTCTCTTTCTCACGCTTAAATCGATTCATATATGATGTGTTAAATTGATTGCCTTTGTAAAATCTGGGAATCATTCAGCCGTAAATTAACATTATATTCGCATGGTTAGTACTATTTTATGTCATTGCTTCTATCTATATATCTGATACTTATATTTTAGCTGCACTACTTCTGTACTATATCTCTATTTCGGTTTTACTACTGCTAATAATTGAGTTTGATGTTAAAGATTATATCAAGATGATATGGAATGGAAAACGTAAGCATAGTGGTTGCTAGTCGACAGATGCTCGAAGTTGAGGAATCTGGGTAGGGTTCTGATGAGGCCCGAGATAGAGTTTGATAACAAGGCAAGCTTAAACAACAAATTGGTAACTTATACATATTTCTGGCTCACCGAATTCATTACTAGTTATGTGGATTCTACATGTCATATATATAGTAAAGGTTTTGAGAAATAAGGCATGTGAAATCCTGTAAATGACAAAGTCATCATTCTTTCTAAGAATGCACCCTAAATATCTTCGTTGTATATGTGTTATTACTCATGTCTTTATAACAATGACCATCTATGAACTATTAAATTATACATATATAGGTTTGTACTTGATGTAATTTATTATTATTGAATGGTAAAATTAACCATTAAAAAGATGTAGTTCAGTATTTGACTATAGTATTTTACTAGGACAAATCCAAAGAATGGGTTTGATGGGCTGCACCTTGAATTTGTTTAAACAGAGTACCACTCTATCAATAATGCAAAATAGTGGTTTATCAAGTGACATCACCATGTTAATAATTCATATCTTTACAAAAACATGACATACTGTTGTATTTATTGCTTAATTGTAAAACAGGAAGTTATCACTCCATATATTGTCATCACATCCTAATTTAAGTTACATATATTATGTATCAACGACCATTAACTAAGCAAGTTCTGTAGAAACATATCAAAGGTATGTAATTTAGTTAAAAGGCGTAAATACGTTATTATCAACCAAAAATCCTTCTGTATTCTTAAAAGAAATGAACGACAAAACCGTAGATGGAGAGTATAAAAAGGGGTTGGAGAGTGGGTGGGGGAGAGTAAGGGAGAAAGCTGACAAACTTCAATATTATATGATTAATATGCAAAAATAAGCACGCACAAACATGGTTAAATAATATCCAATAATGTTGTAGTCATATAAGAGGGTAATTGATGTCGTTAATTACTTCAAAATCTTTGAACAAATCACATAACATCCCAAATTTATATTTTGTCCAATGCATAGTTGTTTCAAAGGGTCTAATGCTTGCAAAGGGTTTTATTAATTATCATTTTGATATTCTAAGTTAGTTTAAATGACATTAAAGCACTACACAATTTCATTGTTGATGTAGAAGAAGCTAAATGCAATGTTTCACACAATACTATATTAGAACTATTTTGATGAACATAAACTACCTTTTTTTTTGGACTTGAAGCTTAATATGTGTTAAATATGACCAAAATGCTAAAGAAGTGGTTTTGAGTGCACGTGAACATGGTTTCATTTGGATTTTTGGTAAAAACATGTATGCAATGAACATAAATGGTAGCTGTCTAGGAAAATCTAATTTACTGAAACCTAAAAGAATGTTAATATTCTGTACATAACATATTTGTTAAGTATATGGTTCTTTAATCTTATTAAATGGACCATAAAGAAAAAAATTAAATTGGAAATAAAAGTAAAGAAAAGTATCATTTTCGTAAGCTATTAAACTGCCAACTAAAAATGAAGGCAAGGTCTACATAGCATAACATCATTCAAACCACTATAAGTAATAGTTAATGAAATGATAAATTCACCTTAAAAATAATAAATAATAGTTAATGAAACGATAAATTCACCTTAAAAATAACAAATACATTGGTATCCTTTGTTTTATGCCAGAGAGGCAATAAATTCCACATTAAAATAGTTAAATATTTCAATCCGTATTATACCGGCTATATAGATAATTGTACTAAATGAACCATAAATAGACAATAATTTTTATGCTAATGTCGCTAAGAATGCAATGTGAAAATGGTCTATTTTGAACATGATGTATTGTAAATACATCATAAAATGGCCCATATTAAGGCTATTTCAAATTTAATCGAAACGATAAGTAAAAAGTTGTCAATAACTTCCACCAACAAAAGATGTGCTTGTTGTGATTTGTGACATAAATCACATACGTTGTTGGAGACGATGATGAGTGCTTTGTGGTAGAGAAGAGGTGTGTGAACCGGAGCTTGGACGAAGATGATGCAGCAGCTCAGAGGGTTGCGTTAAGCTTCAGCACAGGTGTTTGAGGGATCTTAATCAGACGTCTATGTCTACAGGTTTTGAAACCCGAGAGTGTGGACAGACGTCTGACTAATCTGGGTCAGACGTCTATGGCGTTTTCCTGATGTTGACCGGTTATTTTGGATGTATATTTCTAATATATTTCTGAGGGGCAAATTGGGTATTTGCCTAGGCCTTCTATTCTCCTATAAAAGCAGCATCTAAGCTTGGATTAAAAGGAAATGGGATTGAGACCGAAATAATTAATCCAAGCGTTAGCCGTCGTTCTTCATTGTTCTCCTTCTTCAACAATAGTGTTAGTTATCAAAATATTCTTTCCCTTTCTTAATAAGGTTATTGATTCTTGTAATTTGTTTATTGTTGGTTGTTGAACCAGTAAGTGTAAACAAATTTTTTTTTGAATCAATAAAGAGGGTGGTTGGGTGGAATATCTTGTGTTTGTGCGTGTGTTTTCATATCTGTGTTAGTTTCCATAGAAATCATCTTTAAGTAATTGGGTGA